>JAUMJL010000213.1:600000-1096332 GCA_033558185.1 Dromococcyx pavoninus
GATAGGTTGGAAAAAAAAATTCTGTTTGGAAAACCCCAGAAGGTAAATATAAGCATTAAAACATTATATACATAGAATATACCAAACAACATCATCATGATCATCATAGATTTTGAAAGAATATACCTGGTGAATGACACCAGGTATAATGACAGCAAGCTGCCTAGTAAAACGGAACAATGGAAATGTGCAACAACCTAGTGGAAATGCAAAAGTTTCCCATGATGCATAACTTCAACTATGCCAACATTCAGGCACAGATATCTAGCGAAATCACGAGATACATTAAGAAGCAGAGTTTATTAAGCCACAGCAAGTTTGCAGAGATGAGAGGGAGGCAGGCTCTCTGTAACTTTATTTCCTCTCTCCTCCACATTTTATGTGAAATTCAAAGTTTGGGTGATTTTGCCTACAACAACTGACTTCCTTTTTTTGTAAAACTGCAGTACAAACTGTTCCAGAAAGCTGCTTAAAACTGAAAATATTTAACAGCATCAAGAGACTGAAATGTTCATGTTCCGGTCAAAAGCCACTTCCAAATCTGTATCAGATTCTCCTAATTGTGTAGTGTGAAATATTTATAGAAGCACTTGCAAAGAAGGTGCCTAAAACACATGGAGAAAAATACATTTACTACAGTATTTGGCATTTGCTCACCAGCCTGACAAATCTAGGAGTGCTAACAGAACCAGAAGAAGTCAACACATTTTAGAGATCTAGAAACAGAGACAGACTAGACAATGCCAGAATGTGGGATGCTCTTGCAGGCTGCTTCTAATTAAGTTTAAACAAATCTCTCTTTACAGCACAAATTCAGTTTACTATTTTGCATATGAAAATTGGATTAAAGTTTAGGAGTTTTATGCAGAGGAAAACAGTAAAATGCAGAAGTCTCCTAGGAGCAAGAATGGCTGCTGATGCGCTTTCAAAGGAATCCGGTGAACTTACTAGGTCTGTTGGGATGAAAAGACATACTGGATGCCACTTAGAGTGAAGTGCCTAGATTCCCAATATGAGAGGCAAAAAATACCTCAGATGATTGATTCAAAAACCTGCATTGCTGCCAGTCACTGAGGGGCAAGTCAATAGGAAATGGCAAACAGAAGTATATGCGAAAACTGAGTTTCACTGCCCCATTCAGGCTGCAGGCCCAGAATCCTTTCTTGATGACTGACAACTAATGCCTGGAAGCAACCAGCACTCACTCTTCTTAAAGTGCAGTCACCAGAGGAATAACCAGTTCTAGCTACCCTAAAGGTCAGAGCATGCTATATTTAACAAATCATTCAGGACGTACACACAGAGCCTCTTCTGAGTCTTCCTGGATTTAGAGACAAGCCCTGCTTCTCTTACTTAGTTCAGAGATACTAATTCTGGGCACATGCACCAACACAATTACAGTAGTCAGGAAACTTAAGTCAGAGACATGTAACAATATTGGGTACCTCTTTAGTTGTTGGATGCTTTGTTAGTTTGCTTAAAAGAAAAAGCAATAGGCCTTACTTGACTTTTGGACCTCAATCACTGTTGTGACCAGTATGTTCTGCTGTAGAAGGACATGCGCTCTCATTATCTGAAATCTGGAAGCCAAAATTTACTGTCCTTGAATTTTCAGCTCTCTCCAGCTTTTAAGGTCAAAACCAGTCAAAGATTAAAAGCGTCACTGGCTAAACACGTATGGTGTTTGAATTCAAACCTCAAACTAAACAGATCCACACTAATAGTTACACATCTACAGTGGCTCATAGTTGCCACTGAACACTTGTTAGTTACTGAATCAACCTCATATATCCTTCACATAGTTTCAGTGCTTTGGTTTCACAATGAAACTTGAATAAAAACTATTATTTCATTATAACAGCTGTTCATTATGACCAGCTGCTAGATCTCAGATTTTTGTAACTGGAAGACCACCACAAATTAAGACACCAATCCTCTCCTTTACGATTACAATTCACATGCTATTAAACTCAAAAGTAACACTCAACACATTTAAAAAGCTTTTGAACAACTCAGCTACACTTTGAGAATAACCTGCTGTTAGCAGAAAAAAGTTCTGACTGATCTGTACCAATGTCACACTAAAATACTAGTATGCAAGAAGCAACATACTGAAGTGCATCCCCATGTATACACACACTTTAGCAAAGATACAGATTCTTTCTACCATTGCCTGTCTGCCCTTACTAATCTGAAGGAAAATCATAACAAAAGTTGCTTATTGATACAGCTAAAGAAAACATTCAACTGCAGCCATCATTAAGTGCTTGCACCACTCTTCTACTTAAAATCACCTAAATTACATTAATCTAGAGCGTAAGGGCTAACATTAACCAAAGTTAAACAAAACATGCATATGCAAGTTAGAGATGGTTTACAATAGTGCAGTTCTGACCTACTGTTCTGTGTGGACAGACTGAAGTGGCATTACAAACAATGCTGCAATCAAGTAAAACTGAGTAAGCATAAAATAAGAAGCCAAATAAGAAAACACAGACAATATCCTGGACTATATCTAAAGAAAAAAAAAGACACTAACAGAAACAATATTTTATTTTGAAAATATGTAGTATCATGTGAGTGTAACTCTGACAGCACAATCACTTTTTTTTGGTTGGACAAGCAAAGTTGAAGTCCCAGTTGTATCTAGTAAATACTAACAAAATAAAAACCAACAGTAGAAACTAACCGTGATCTGGTATTATCTGGGAATATCATAAACTACTTGATAAAACTGTGGTAAGGTCTCTTTCCTTACTTTAATATTCCCATATTCAGTTCATCAATATGCTCCTGGTTTACCAGCTATCAATAGTTGCAGTCTAATAATCCTTGCATCAAATTATATAAGGTAAAAAGCAAAACCAGACAATTTTGCCTGCTTCTTTAGCAAATTAAGGAGAAATTCTATGAAATAAGAACCATGCATTATTTTCCTTGGCTGATGGCAAGCAAATTCAGCAGATACCAGGAAAAAAGTTGAAATATGACTTCAAACAAGTTGTTTTCATCTATCTAACGGCTGTGTTGCTGTTACTCCCTTTAATCACTAATGACTTGGAGTATCTGTCCCCTCTACAAAGTACTTACAAGATCCAGTAAAATTTTCAGTTAATATTTATACAAATAGTAAACTTTACTACCATAACCAATACATGAGGGTAAAGGACTCAGAAGTTCTGGTCTTCCCTTCTGTGTGACAGCTGTCTAGACAGCCAGTTAGAAACCACCTCAGAACAGCCATTATTACCCTGGGGTAACATAGAGGAAATGTTCATTCTGTCATAAAGGGTATATAAGATATAGACTACACAAAATGAATACTCATTCTAATACATTTACTATGAGACAGCCTAGCTGCTTCTTAAGAAGTTGGATGCTCCTACTAAAGACCTGTCCTGTTCTTCAGAGGCTACTTTTGGCAGAAGTTTTACTTTATTAACACCTGAAAGTTTTATATTCTCATGTCTAAAGGGGAAAGGATAAGGAGAGCAAAGAGTGAAAAAAATGAATGCAGTTACAAGACAGCACAATGTTGAAAACAATGAAAATATTATTTAACATAAAAAATACATAAAACCACCCAGAAAGGACAGAGGAAGAAAATTACAGCACCCACCCCAATGAAAAATTCTAATCTTCAGAGGAAACTTATGTACTATTTCTATCTAAGCTTTATGTGTTTCTTTGTAAGATGAAAAAATTAGTCTTAAAACTCATTGATCAAACGCAAGTATCAAAGCTTAGAGAGAAAACAGACTAGACAGTTGACGAGTTTATCTATTCCAGGAAGGACTACTACCTGTCTTACATAAGTTTGTTTCTACTTTAAAATTCTCTTCCCCCTTCAGTGACTTTCATTATCACCTAAAAACCTAGGAAACTTTCAATGCTGAATAATTAACACCAGGAACTGGCTGAATGAAGATGTAGGATCATAAAAATGTGTTAGGCAAACTGCAGATTTGAAAATTATTCACATGTCTGGGACTAGGAGAAAAGCAAGGAAAGAGAACAGCAGATTGGAATACCACAGCAGAGGCAACCATTTACTCATACAGATTCAGCAAAAGGATAAGCTACACCAAGAAAGTAAAAAATAATTCTATTATACGACTTTACAACTAAAAAACCTACCCTCAAAGGGACATCTATCTCAAATCATCAGATATTAAAAATATTAAGTTATTTACTAAGAATATTAATTAGCTTTGTTTATACTTTCATATTTCACTTCACTTGACCTAAACAAATTCTACAGGACCACATTCTCCTTTGATTCAGAATTTATCTATTATTTCCATTCAGGATACTGTCACACCTCAATCAAGTTTTAACATTTAAAATCAACTCAGAAAACAGTGAAATTCTGTAAGGAAGCCTGACCAGTAAAACCAAAGTATACCAACATACAAAAAAGTACTTAGGACTATTGTAATGAAAAAAAAAAGACATGCATACCTAAAAGTATCATCTACTGAATCTGTATATTCTGACATAATAGGATAAATAGGTTTAAGATCCTGCTCTTCTTCCTTAATGCAGATGCTAGTAGAGGACGCCTCCAGAGGACAATTTTCACAGCCTAAAACTGCAAGCTCCTCTTCATTACTGGTTCCAAAAAGGTCAGGGTCATCCTGAATCACATCAATGATAAGAACATCATCTTCATAAGCTTCAAGAACATCGGAGAAATTTTGCCTTTTGTGTTGTGAAAGAACCTCTTTTGATTTGTTATTATTTATTTCTAATGTAACAGGGTGGTCAACTGCATTCCAAGAATCATCAGGAAAATTAGAGTTTAATACACAGTCAGTACCACGGATATCACGCACAGATGACTCCAGTTGTCCATCAGGAACAGGATATGGATCTAAAGAAAAATGTCCAGGGAGTGCCGATGTCTGATTTGAAAGGTTTTCACAGCTATCATGCTGAATGTCCTTACCGTTGATGTAATCCACTTTTTCCTTCACAGAAGCTGTAGCCTTTGTGTCCCTCGCAACAGGAAGAGGCTGCTGCTTGGAATTTACCAAAGAAGTCTCTTCACCTATTTTCTGCCTTCTTGAAACACTTCTGCTGTCAAGAAGCTCTAGTGGACTACAGGTTTTTCTTTCTAATGAATGGACAGATTCCGGGTTGCTTCTGCATAAAGGAATTTTGAAATTTGTCAGGTTTCCAGTGTTTAACACTTTCTTTAAATTAGAAGTCTGGTTCCCTACTGAGGCTTCACAGTTCAAAACTACTCTGTTGTTGTTACCGGTAGATGTACCATTCTGGACTGTCACAAACAGGTTCTTTTTTGTTGCAGCTCCTTTCTTTTTATCTTTTTGTTTTGTTGTAAAATTCAAGGCTGCTTTAACTTCTTGTACATTATGGTTAGAAGCCACATTACTTCTATCCATACTGACTGGCAATTCCACATTTTCATTGCTCGTTCCCAAAGTCTCACGAACATCCAGAGAAGAGGATTCTGGTGTTTCAAATGAAGGCAGACATTCAGTATTTGGATCCATTATTTTATCCATAGATTCTTTGTTAATTTCTGTCGATGTCCTATGCAAATCCAGCTGTCCCAAATTCTCAGTCACAGCACTGTTTCCTACAGCTTTAATACTGCTTTTATCAGAAGATCCCTCAAAGGCAGCCTTTGAAGGTCTTTTCCTGTCTGAGATGGATCCATGATTTTTGCGAACCCATTCAGAAGTCCTGGCACAAGATTCAAAACAGCAAACATTTTTACCAGTCATAGGTACTGTTCTTTGGCAGGTAATCTGCTGCAATTTCTTATTAACTTTGTTTAATTTTTCACCTGATTTGCTTTTGTGACTAGAAACATTATGGACCTGAGCTGGCACTCTCAGACTACTGGAGGCATCAGAATGATGTGCCACAGTGTTTGAAATTTCTCCTTTTGCTATTACAGAGCGCTCGGATGTCTTCATAAAGCCATCTTCAAATAAAACTAATTTGGTACTGTTCTTTCTCCAGACTGATTTATTTTGTGCTTCCTGAAGATCTGATGTATGATCATGTGACAAACTGCTTTCTTTATGATTTAGTCCTAAGACTGTAAAGGAGCTTGAGATGGCAACTACTGCTTCTGTTTGTAACTGACAGTCACTGTGTTCATTAGAAGTGTCTGTCAAAATATTCTGCACTTCTGATTTCTCAGTGATTTTAATATTTTTTTTGTTTTTTTCACCTTTATGAAATAATAAACCACCTTTTATGGGTGACGTCTCATTTTGCATTTTACTAGTGCTGCAATCCGTATCCCACTGTTCTACAGAACCTTCAAGGAAGTTATGTTTTCTTTTACCCTCGGCTACATGGAAGAATCTACTTAACCTGTAACTGCTGGTTGTTCCACCAGCTGAAGACTTCACGAACGTATTGATGTAACCACAGGCCTCTAACCTCACAAATGGATTCCTGTCTGTTGCACAGAGAAAGACGTTACAAGGGTTCAGGGCACTTCTGCAGTGTTCAGCATCACCTTTTGCAGATACATTTCTCGCTTTTTCAGCTGTAGTCACACTAAAACTTTGCAAGCATTTGATTTGATCAGTTCTGGGGTTCCTCTTTTCATACTGAACACCAGACATTTTTGTTACAGGATGACACAGTAAGGTCTTGCTTTGAGTCTCACCTAAAGTGGTAAATGTAGAAAATTTAGAGTAGTGAGGTTCCTTTTCCTTGCAGTCTTCTGATCTGTTTTGATTTGTCCTAAGCTTCTTCACAGCCTGTGTACTGGAGTCTTGCTCAATTGCTTTCCATTCTTCCTCTGCTGATTAAAAAACAAAGAAGTGTCATTAAAGAATACACTAAAGAGTACATTAAAGATTACACACTCATTTTTTTAAAACAGCACTGTTAGCAGACTTAAGAGTAACAAATGATGTTTTGTCTTCAGAAACAAATGCACAGATGAACCTTAATGTGTCATAAGGATATTGGAAGTTGTATATTTAAAGTATAGGTAGGAACCAAATTAAAGCAAGTCTGGCAAGAAAAAGCAGATGTTGTTTGCACGCTTGGCCTTAACACCTTTTGTCTATGCAGCAGATTCTAACAGGAGAGCTTGTTTGTAAGAATATAGTAATTTATTTCAGATATACTGTCTGACCAAATGCAGCTGGCTGCAAGAAAAATCCAGTAAAACCGCAAGACTTGCATTTTTATAAAATAGTACTTTTTATTTTAAGCAAATACAGCTTATTTAAAAAACTGTACATCTGAAAATTTTGTCTGGAGAATGGATTTGAGAATGTACTAAGTAGAATGATGGGGTTTTTAGATATTAAGTTTTCAAAGTAAGATACAATTCAGTATCTCAGTTTTCAGAATAAGGTTTCTGGATAAAATATTTATAATAAAAGACTACAGCAAATATTTGTCACTTGAATGGACCCTCTCTGAAAGTAAAACCAATGTTTTTTAGACAATTGTCCTGAAAAAAAAGAGAATTGAAAAATAATCTTCTTTCAAAACTGTTCATATGATACAACACTCTCTTAAAACACTAAAATGTAGAAAATAGCACCCAAAAAGCAAAAAAAGTTCTGAAAATGAAACCCAGCATTCTATAAATGTAAACACTAAAATAAGAGCGTGATACATATTGAAAAAAATAAAATTAAAAAAACCAGACGAATGAGAACTGAACTTTGCTGAAACTACTGCCTCCTTTCCTGCTAGTGCCTGACCTGTGCATTAAATGAACTGACTGCTTTTGACAGAAAAAAAGGAAAGTTTTTTACTCTGGGTTTGTTGCTGTCAATACTTTCGGCGTGTGGGGGGAGGATGGAGTATGTGTCTCCTTTGTGCTAAAGAACTGCTTTTCTCCTTCAAGAAAAGCCTTTCCTCTTCCTAAAAACCTGTTTTCATCTAAGACTGGTGTTCACAGTACTGTAAAGCAGACTCTAGTTCTTCTCTCTATACTTCTTGAGCTAAGTGAGCAGCCACATACCAAGACTCACTTTGAGATAGGATACAGGCCACTCTTTCTTGCCCCCAAGACTTTGTCCTGCACAGACGCACCTACAAAAGAAAAATTATCTCTATTTTTTCGCTTTTAATGTGGTCTCACTGAAGCACCAGTCCTTTGTCCTGGGAACCCAAACTCTGCACCTGTACTTTCACAATGGGGAACAAGTGCTTACCATTTTCCCTCAGGCTGTCTGCTCCTTCCTGAGGGTTTGAGGTCTGCTGCTCTTCTTTCATGCAATGCTTGTGCATCTTTTCTCTGGTTGCTGCTTGGTTTTGGCCAATTAGACCCTGTAGATGCTGTGACACCACCGTGTTTCTGTCCCTCTTCCTCCGACTTACAGCTCCTTTCTTGGACTGTGGACACTGTGTATGCAGCTCTAGCAGGGCAAACTGATCCCCCTCTCTGGGACCCTGTAGTTTTCTTTTCATCAAAGATGTCCCACCTTTCTTGCTCAAGTGTCGCTTTCCTTTCTCCTGTGCCCCTGGCTTTCTTTCTCCAATTAAAGAATCCCCATCCAACTTCTCTAGCAAATCTACCTCTTCCTGAGGTTTTGGTTCAGACAAGGATTCCTGAGGCCCCAGATTCTTCTTATGATCTGGGATTTGCATCGGCAGTACCATTACAGAGCCAGTGTTTTTCATTTCTGTACTACATGTGCCCTTTGTGGGCTGCACCACCTCTGGCTCTGGCAAACAGGAAATGTCATGTCTCTCCGTGCTCTCAATTTCCTCCTTGGAGGATGGGGTCTGAAATTCCATTTCCATAAAGGAACGTTTGCCTTTTTTTCCAGAGCTCCCTAATCTCTCCTGGAAACCTGAGAGGTTTGGTCCTTCCGCACTATGTTTATTCCTTTCAATCCCAGCTGAGAATTTATTTTGCAAAGTAGTTCCTAATAGCTGCTGGTCTTGTCCTTTCCTTTTCCTTACAGTCTCTTCCCAGTGTGCTGTTGCAGCCATGGGCGCTGCCTCCCAGTCTTCACACACAACAGCATCTGATACTGGCAGAGCTACACCCTTCTTGCTTCTGGTAGTCCTCCTACACTGTATCCCCCTCTTTTTTTTACCTGGACATCTCTGGCTACTCTCACCTTGCTCCATTTGCATGGGCAGAAGAGGAACAAATTGCTCACAGGAAACATTAGAGAGCACAGCAGGTTCCAGACAGGAAGATAAAGGCTGCTCAGATTTTCTCTTCCGTGCCATATGAGAACTCCGCTTGATTCCCATCTTCTTTGCTGGCTTATGTCCTACCCCTGCATCCAGAGAGCTTGGGCTGGTGACCGTGCCACCAGTCGACTTCACCTCGCTGCTAGTTACCACGTTCCTTGACCTTAACTGCGGCATCGTAGGAGCCTGGACACAACAAAAATCCACAAAATCCACTCACCAGTCCACATTTAACAGCATCCCAGCTGCCCCGGCACCCAAGGCAGGCACAGGGCCCAACCAGGACGGGAGCACAACCTCCCTCACTCCACTGCCTTGGGGGTCAACCTGGGGGAACACGGACAAACGGAAACCCCAGCTCACTTGTGGAAAAGCCCAAGGCGAGCTGTGGAAAAGCCCAGGGCCAGCAGCGAGCACCCCCCTCACCACCGCCGCCCCCTAGCCCAGCGCAGCCCCTCACCTCTGAGGCGGGAGGAGGAGGAAGCCAAGCCGTACCTTCCCCGCCTCAAGGACCGCCCCGCCACCCCCGCCTGTCGCTTCACCGCTCCGTCCCGTCGAGGCTTCGCCTGGGACCCCGTCAGCGCCGCTCGGGAACGCGGGCCCAACGCACCCCCCAGTCGGGCGGGAATGGCGGCGCGGACGGCGCAGGCGCAGGCGTGAGGGCGGTGCCCCGAGGGAGGGAGGGAGGTGTCCCCGGGCGGCAGTGGTGGCGCCCCAAGGGGACCTGCGCTCACGAGGGGGAGAAGCGGAATCACTCCCCCGCCCCCACCCCCCTGAGGCAGGGATGAGTACGGGGATGGCAGCTGTTGCTCCTTCGGGAAGTGGTGTCTTTGCCCGGTACTGTGTGGAAGTGCCAAATAGCGGCAAAAGGTTCAGCTCGCCCAGAGCCTTGTGCTCGGGTAGGAAAAACCCCAACCCAGTCTGCCCGGCTTTCCAGTTTCTTCAGGTGCTTCAACAACCTCAGTGAAGCAGCGTTACCTCCTTTGTCTGAAGCACTGGGGAACTCTTGGAAACTGGGGGTGATGTGCTTGTTCCATAACCACAGCTCACATAAACTTTATATTTCAAATAGCACAGTTTCTCAGGACTGAAGTTAAGAAAAAAAAGTAGTTGGAATGGCTGGGCTATCTAGTTAGACTTCAGCCAGAGTTGGTGTTGGGGGTTCAAATGTGGTGATGGTTTATAAATGAGGACACCAAAGCCTCAGGACCAGTTGCTGTTAAAGTGCAGCTGGCAAGTAAGCACCATAAAGCCGCTTGCTTGCTCCTTCCCCCCTGGTGGGATGGGGAGGAGAATGGGTAAAAGCTTAAAATTCATGGGTTCAGATAAGGACCATTTAATAGGACAGCAAAGGAAGAGGAAATAACAATAGTAAAAGAATATACATAACAAGTGGTGCACAATGCAATTGCTCATCACCTGGTGGCCGATGTCCATCCCACTGCTGAGCAACAATCCTGCTCCTGGCCAACTGCCCCCTTGGGTTATGCATAGTGAGCGTGTTATATGCTATGGAATATCCTTTTGGCCAGCTTGGATCAGTTGTCCTGGCTACACCCCTTCCCAGTTTCTTGCACATCTGCTTCCCAGTATACTGTGGGAAGCTGAAAAGTCCTTGGCTTAGTACAAATGCTACTCAGCAACAACTAAAATCATGTCTGTAATCAACATTATTCTCATACTAAATCCAAAACATAGCACTATATCAGCTACTAGGGAGAAAATTAACTCTATCTCAGCCAAAACCAGGACAGGTCCATTCACTGCGTGTGAAAATGAACACATAGAAGTTAGCTTAAAAAAACAGTGTTCTACAAAGATTGAATATAAATGGTGAATGCTATGAAAATCATAAATGATTAAACTTAATAAGGTGATACTCTAATGCCAAGAATGCAATTGGCAAAATTGCATGTGGTTGATAAAATGGCTGTATCCTACAAGTGGTCCCTTTCTGTTCGCAGGTGTTCTTGGAAGGATGAAGTGCTGTATTCGTTTCACCCGGAGTTAGTGCTTGGTGATGTTCACATTTCATGCATCCTGGTTTCAGACCTGTGCAGAGAAGTAAAGCTTCTTGTGTCACTGCTTTCTAGAATTGCAGTGCTGTGGGTGAAGAAGAGTAGTTACAGCGTAGAGGTATATTTTGCCAACTGATGTTGGCTTGCTATATGACTTCTGCTCATTTCTCACTTTATATCTGTTTCTTCATCTATAGGTGGAGATAATACATTGCTGACAAAGAAAGAGAAGACTGGATTTCTGGCAAAAGCTCTCCATAGATGAAGAAAGAACAGGCAGGCTAGGAAGCTGTTAACTTGCTTTAGCTTATCATCTTAGGTTGTACATATGTGCTTAAGAACTGCAAAAAGTCATCGAATGGCTAACTAAAGCTAATCAAAGCAGAAAATACAGATTTCTTGGGCAGTTTCTCAGTATTGTGCTTCAGGTTCTTGGGACAGAAAGGGCCCAGTAAAAGGGAGTTAACTGCACAGCGTTTATAATTTGTCAGGGTTCTGCAAGGCTAGTATTACATAAAACTTTCAGCTCTGGCAAAATTTAACTTTCTCCAGTTCAAACGTAACATTATCCACTGTGTAACATAGTCTTTGAAGTTTGATAGCCAGGCAAGAAAGAAAAAGATTTGCCAAAAAGCAGCAGTAAAAGAAATCTGGAAGAGCGGCTTATGAATTATCTTACTGCTCTCCAGTATAATTTTTAAGATTTGAGTGTTTAGTCAGTTATTTACAGTGATAAAAACTCTACTCTGACCAGATGAATTTAAAAATGTACTTGAAATGAATACTAGCTGAAGACATTTTTCTTGAGTCCTTTGAAAATGGTCTAGAGCCTCAGAAAGGACATTTGAAGCAGCTGTGAATTATGTTAAAAAAAGAGATTGCAGTCACTTTACAATGCTGCTAAAAAGAAGTAGTATAAACATTGTCTTGCAAAGTAGATCAATTTAACCATCTTTTAAAAATACTTGAAGGAATAAATATAATTTTAATATTTAAAGAAAAATTATTTAAAGAAAGTCTGTGTCAAGTGTTAAAACGAGTTTATTGAAGTGGAAATGACTTTAAAAAAATCATATCAACAGCTTAAGGGGAAAAAATTGAGTTATTTTCACATTCTAACAACATTTGATTTAGTAATACTGCAAGAGAATGTTTAAACTTTACTTGAAAATTCCATCTCATTTGGAAATAAAGATAAATGCTTGTTTCCCTTGAGTTTTGTATGTTCTGTATCTCAATGCTATACATAAATTTTAGAAATAATTCAACTTTTGCTGGCCTGTTGCTTTGTTTCACTGGTTTCTTGTTCATCCTAGACACTTAAGCACAGTAACAGAAATATGAGGTACTGAGTATCTGAAAGGAAAAGGGGAACCTGGTGCCTAAATCCATTTTTTTTTCCAGAAGAGCCAGTACATTCAGATAGTCCTGGAAATTTCCAAGAGGAAAAAGGAGCTTTTGTGACTACATTTATGTAAAGTCCATGAAATTATTATTTATTTCTTCTCTCAGAGGAGTACGTGTGTGCACTTAGCTCCCCAACTAATGCAGTTTACTTTACAAGTGTGGAGAAATTGAGGCCGCAAATCTAATGATGATGTATTTGATTAAGGTTCCAGAAGGATTTGAAGGGTTGAAATTTATAAACACATAAACCAGCTACACAGGTGAGCAAATCATATGACTTTTTTACTAGGCTGTATTTTAGACTTTGCTAATACACTCACCTATCAACAGGAATTAAGTCTTCTGTTTTAGCTAGGGATCTGAAAAGAATTAATTTGAAAGTGAATTGGTTTTTTTGGTGAGGTAATATGAAATATGTCCCGCTGGGCCACTTCTTTTTGCACTGCTTACATCTTCATGCTTGGCTGAGGGATAGATTTGTTATCTCTAGCAAACCTTAGTGGAAATAGTTTGGCTGTGCTGTAATAACTGAGATTGAGTTCTGAAGAATGTGCATGGTCTGTTAAATTCTTAAAACATGCCAAATGAAACCCTTAAGTAATACAACTAAAATTAAACAGGGAGGAGTCCGGTATGACTAAGAAAGTGTCTTTTTATAACCCCATGGATTTATTTATTAATGGTTCTGGTCTATTGATTTTGCAAAGGCAGCACCCAAAGACAGTAAACATAGATACGATTTTTAAGTAGCTCGTTTACCCCCTGCCTTCCTTTCAAACACATGGGTGGTTTTGGAATAAGTGTATTGCTAATCTTTTGAACTAAGGATTTCTGTCTCAAGCTATTAATGTGTATGTTTCTAAATCTGCCTTTTCTTGCCATTCCCAGCCTTTTAACACAGGACCCACCTTTGACATGCTTGAGGTATAATGTACACCTTCAATTCATGCCCAACACCTGCATAGGTGTTGATCCCGTTTATACTAACAGCTGTTTGTCCGCTTGTCTACCCTGACACTATAAACTCTGTGAGGGAGAGGACATGATTAGAAACCAATGGACATGCTTGGAAATCAAGGAGCGTGCTGCTAGTATTATTAGAAATAAATATAAGAACAATACAACAGCTATTAATGGATGCACAGTCAGTACAGTGTTGAGAGCAGAGTGATCTGTTTTGTGAAGTAGCTGAGTGATTATGCTCCGTGACATCATGATGGCAGACCAGGTGAATCCAGTGAGTAGCTGTATATCTCAACCTTTGTTTTGGTGGCCGTTTTTATTATAGAGCTCTACAGGGTAGGTTAAAGTAACTTTGTTCTCCACCGGTTTAAAATGAGACGTTAGAGGAAAAAGGACAGCTGGTGTATTTCATAATGAACCATCTGGCGTGTTTTTGGTGGATCCTCTGATTCCTAATTTATTACTGAATTGTGACAGCATGAAAATCAAAATTATTGATTGTGTGGAATCAGTGTTTCCCTCTGGCACATTTTGTGCTCCTTCATTTTCTGTCAAAGCATAGTCGTAGGAGGGATGAAGACCTCTCACACTGAGCTTTGCACAGCTTGAAAGTAATCTACACCATTTGCCTTTTTTTGGTAATCATGCTGTTTGACATTTATTCTGAAAGACTGGCTTTCCAGATGATCACATGTGATCTGAACCTTACACAAAGTGACATTAATCGGTTTTAAGGTTCCACGAGGGAACTCCTGTATTAGGCTTGTATTTCATTTTATTCCCTTTCATTTATGGCACTTTTTAAAACCTCCATTGCTAGGAGTTTAAGAAATGAGCTAGCTGAAATTTGAGATTCAAAAAATACAGATGCAGTAGAGGACTTAAGCAGTCAAATAGGAGACTACACATTCAGTCTTAATTTATTTTTAAATTCTCTAAATAAAGCATATCTTTGCTTTAACTGGATGTTACATAACCGTGTACCTACCACTAAATCTGCCTTTAGAATCAGCTGCTTTTAGTAGCTGGATGAGAAAGATGCTGGTCTTAGGAGGAAAGCATCTGCACACCAGCAAGTACGTGACTCTCCATCTCACTGCCAAGAAGGATTATGAAATGTGATTTCTAAATGAAAAAATTAAAAAAGAATGGAAAAGAGGAAATGGAAGTTCAGTAAATCAGACCTAGAAAAGGCATAGAATTAGAAGTGGTTGGGGTGGCATAAGGTATAGGCAGAATGTAATAAATGGGTCGATAAACAGGGAAAATGGTGTTAGACATAAATCAGACCAAAAAAATAAGGCATATTGCTTTAGAAAATCATCCTTAAAAAAAGAAAGCATAGGTGCAGACAAGACTCAGCAATGGGGAGCATCTTTGTGGTTCAGGCTGACTGAAGAAATCGTGAAGGATTGTCTTCAGCAGTGCTCCTGAGAAGAGTAAAAAGAGCTTTGAAACTTCAAATGGTGACAGTAATCAATCGCAAACTAGAACCCAAATCTGAAATGTAATTAATCTTGCTGTTGGGCATTGAGCAGTGACTGGCTCCTAGGTTCAATTTCTTGTACTGTGGTCATCCATTAAAGGCCTTACATCTCTGTCTGCTTAATAATATCAAAGTGGCTGACACACAAAGTGTGGAGCCTCAGAATAACTTGCTGTGTCTTTTCTTCCTTGGGTGATTCATCCATAAGCACCACCATCCCACCACACACCCTAGTACATTATATAGTTTGTATATATAGTTTTGAACCTGAGGAGGTATTTGTATTAACTGTATGTTTTCAAAGCTTGAATGTGAGTTCAAATAAAGCTTCCCTTAACCAAAGCAGCACACAACTATTTAAAAACATATTCTGACTTTACCACTGAACATTTTCCCACTGGCACATCTTGGGTAATCTGTTGGAAGAGTTGCATGGAAGTTGACATTATTGCTTCCTGAGCGCCAGAAATTGATGGGTAGGGAAGAGGAGAGGACACCAGAGATGTATCTGCTTTTGCATTCAGACGTCTGCTTACTTCCTCAGATGCAATTAATTATGCTATTTGAAAACAACAGAAATTGATCTTCAGATAAACCAGGCACATATTAGGTGCTGTGGTGATGGTTTGAGGAAAAATTCATTGATGCTAAGTCAAAGCAAATTCTTCAGTCAAAATTCTTCAGTTAATATTGGCATAACTTGCATGGTTTCATACTTTGATGAGTTGAGTGACTAGATCATAACCTCTAAGTGGAACCTTAGCTATTTGTACTCTGCATATGAGAAGACAGGTTCATTTAAAATTTAAATACTCCTTGCCTGTATGCTCTGCTGCTTAACCAGTACTTGGGGACAGGTAATTTCTTTTTCATCTCTTCACCAAGATAAATATTTTTATAATCAGCAAGATGATTGTTGATGTGTTTGTGATGCCCCAGGTTCTACAATGTGTTTAATGCAAGTGTCTCCACTATTCTGCTTAGCTGTCATCACTAGGGTCAGACTGAATATGTAAGTAATTACGGAAAGTGTTATTTCTAGAGTCAGTGTCCCACAAGCAGCAACTCTGTGACTGCAGTGAGCTGATCAGATTGCCTCTATACCTGTCAGGTGTAAAGAAGCGTGTGATTACTGGAGAAATCAGGTGTTCCATTTTTAAAGGAGGAATTATTTTCTGGACCGCCCTTGAGCCTTGCCGCTTTCTGGAGCAATTCCTTTTACTCTGAATAAAGAACAACTCCTTTAATGATATAATACTCGCAACAGCTCTGAAACCCCATTATGAGTCATTGCTCCTCTGTAGGCTTTCTGCATACTATTACTATTACATTGGTAGAATCCTGAAGTGAGTAATTATATTCCTGGTGCCCAGGCTAGTTAGCTGAGGATGGTTGAATGAGCCATCTCAAGGGCTGATTTCATGAAGACTTTCTTAGCAGAGCCTGCATGTGGATGCATTAAAGACTTTTATTCCCGATGATAATTATAGCTGTACTTTCACTGCTTATTTGACATGCTGCTAAACTTGAGAATTGGAGGACTTTGCATTAATCATCTCGTTGTGATGGGGGTGAGAAGTGAGGTTACACATTCACACAAGGGTACAGAAGTCAAGAATAGGTCTTATCTGATATTTCTGTATCTATGCAGAAGTACCTTCCTTGCACCTCAGGGGCCTCTCTTTCAAAAGCTTACTCACCTTTAATGAGTCTGGCAATAAGTGATAATGCTCAATTAATAGCAATGTTGCTGTCACAGATAAATCAGAGCAGCAAGGCAGTCTCTTTCCTTCTTGGCTGCAATAATGGTGTTGAGGAAATTTGAAGGAAATGAGGAAATTCGAAGATGTAGTCAAAGACAAATAGTGATTCATAATCAGGAATGTGGATATTATTAACACTGTTTGTGTGCCTGCTTGTGTCAGTCATTCCTTCCTGACCTCTAAGTAAGTATCAAATATTGGGCAATTTCATCTAAATTTGACTGGGATCGGATAAAGACTACAGAGCTGTTAAGATCTGCATATTTAATGAAGATCGTCATCCATGTAGATGAGAAATCAGCTATGGAAAAAAAGGCTCACCCTTTATTAAGTATCAGAGAACCCACAGAGAAAAAAAGATGTCAGATAGGAGGTCTTCTTGGCCTGCTGCTTACAGTGCTACTGGTTAGAAGCTCTTGAATAGGGTTTCAGGCAGGACTTGCTGCCGGGGACATCTTGCTTACGAGAAGACCTGCTGGAGTGAAGAGAGCTTCCATAGGAATTACACTTACTGGCAGTGTTTTATGACCAGAAGATCCTAAATGTTGTTCTTGAGGGTTTCCTAGAGTTGGGGCACACAGACTAGTAGATGCAAAGTAGTATTAATCTGTGTGTGGATTAATATGTTTCTATGCATGGTGTGTCCGAATGAATTTTCAGGACTGCTCAAATAAGCCTTTTTCTTGGTCCATGTGAATTTAGAGAAAAATCATTTAAATATGTAGCCTATGTTGTGTAATAAAATGATCTACAAATGTAAATAAATGTCTTTATATTAAAATATGTAAATTGTTCAGGCTAAGAATGATACCTCTAGTGATTCAGATTATCAGGGCTAGGCAAATGCTGATATACTTGTTTTCTTCCCACCATCACATAACATCTACATTTCATCTTCAAGGAGTGGTTTGCCACTTAATTCTACATTGTGGTCTTCCTAGGAGGTGTTGTCTTGTCATTCCTGGCCATTGAGGAAATTCAAAGACGTAGTCTAAGACAAATAGTTATTTCTAATCAGGAATCTGTTTGGGTATTATTAAATAGGATCTTTACTTTGGTGTAGTTACAGACCTCTGTGAATACAATATGTTCCCTTCCTTTGTAGGCTGTATTTGTTAAAACAGAAAGATTAATTAACAAATTGCTTCCTCATTAAAAAAAGTTGGGCACTATGTGCAGCATTTATTTTTGATGCTGCTTTTCAAGAGATGTTTTCTGATACCTTCGTCCTCCTCTTGTCTTTGTCTACATAACTGTTTTCCATGGAGTGAGATGGCAAGGGGATATTGTAAACAGTTCAGGGGCTGTGCTGAGGTTTTGGATTTGCCTTGGAGTTTGTTGGTGCAGCTGGATGTACTGCACTGCCAAGAGGCTACACATGGGGTCACGTAAATCTCTGCACTGGGGTATTTGATATTGCTTAACTCCAGAGAAATAGCAATGAAATGATCTCCTAGAAAATGATCCCCTGTCTGATCTCTTAGTAAAACAGCCTTGCACTCCGATATGCCCTTTTGTCCCCTGGAGTCCAGAGCAAGGAATGCTAGGCAGAGTCCGTATTTCAATTGGATTCAACAGGATAAAACCAACACAAGTGTTGCAAAAATGTAAAAATGAGGCAGGACTTTCCAATGCCTGTTTATGGAAGGCATAGCCCTCCAGTGATTGCCTGGGATCTGCTAGGAAGCTCTGTTCTCTCTTCTGCCACAGCACTGGCCTTGAAGCCTTTGCCGATGTTTTAGCCGAGACCCTTTATTTTGAATGATTGCTCACGTTCCTGGCATTTGACCACATTTTTATCTCAATGAAGTGATATAAGGATTTAAAGAGGGCCTGAAAGCTGTTAAAACCAATGGCTGGCTGGCAATTTCCCTCACACCTGTGTCTCTGGGAGTAGTATGCTAAGGGCATAGAATCATTAAGGTTGGAAAAGACTTTTAAGATCGTCAAGTCCAACTGTCAGTCCAATGCGATCATGCATACTGAACCACGTCTTGAAGTGCCATAGCAACACGTTTTTTGACCACCTCCAGGAATGATTACTCCATCACTTCCCTGGGCAGCCTGTTCCCATGCTTGACCACTCTTTAAATAAAGAGATTTTCATAATATACAAAATAAACCTTCCCGGTGTAACTTAAGGCCATACCCTGGTATGAATGAAAACTAGTATTCATGCAACAAATCCCTCCATGCCAGAACTGGTATGCTTGAACCCCCACCTTGACTTTTGTATCTATCTGTTGTTCTCTTTCAGAGTGACAGTGAACCTCCTCAATCAGTGCCTACTGGCCTTGTGAGCTGCAGTTTGTGCTGTGCCAGACGTTATGCATGTGCAAACCTCCACATCTGGGAGAAGAAAAGAGAAGCAGGAGACTTTGGAGAGAGAAATACTGGCATGCTCTGTGAGGGTGCTACCATTTCTTGTCCCTCCTCTGCTTGCTGCTCCACCATGTGTGAAGGCTTCAAGCTATGTAGTATGAATTAGTACATAGCCTGTGTGAAATAAAAGCAAACTACAGCAGCATGCCTCATTAGTCAGGTGGAGATTCAGAGATGGTGCTCTGAAAAGGAATGATATGCACTGCAGTAGTGATCACTAGAATGCACAACCTATACATTTTTATTATCCCCTCTCATATAACCCCTCATTTCTGTCATCCTTTAGGGAGACTTGCCATTTAAACTGGAGGCTTTTGGGCCAGGGACCGTTATTCTGGATGTCTTTGACTTACAGAGTGAGTCAAAGCCTGTGAGTTGCCGCTGTGCCCTGTGCACGTCAGATAACGCTTGCAGGAGCAACAGAATGGAAAAAATTATCATGTATGGCCTGTAAATATTGACTAATTGATTTAGCACTTCAAAAATATTTGGAGCTTGTGGATTTGTCTACTAAAACTGTAAGTAGCTGCTGCTAACAGTCTCCAGCTGGATTCAGAGGATGCTGTTGGTCACAGTGCCCTTCCCTCCTGTTCATTTTTTGTTACCAAAAGTAGTTGGAAAAAAATAAATAATCAGGAATGTCATTCAAATTATTTAAACTGTAATAATCCTTATGTTAATATGTACCTTTTCTGATGTGAAACCATTTTTATGAGGAGGAGGTTAAACTATGTTGAATTAAAGTGCTAGAGTTTGTTATAGTAAGGTATTTATACAGATTTATATGCCCAAATTTCCCTACTATTTTATGAAATTCTCATGACAGAAACTGTTTTCCAGAATCATAAAATGTTTTAGGAGAAATATAGCTTGTGCCTAGTAGATTGGCTTTTTCAGGATTAAATGGCTGCTCTTCTTGCTAATACCATCGTGAAACAAGTGACACAGCAGCACAGTGAATTTGCAAAGCTTAGACAGATAGTGATGAAAACCTAGTAATATTTTGATATGTTAATAACTGTAAACAGGAAGCATTTCTTTAAAAAACATAATGGATGGCCCTTTCTTGATTCTTAATCTGTGATGATATTCTCAGTGAATAAAAAGTTAGTTCTCACTGGAAGTCTGAACACACAAGCAGATTTGCCTGCGCTAACTCAGTCTGCAGGGATTACCGATGAGAGTGAAATAGAGTTTCTTTAACAAACGCGGTGAATTGCCACTCCCAAGTGCATCTGGTCTCTAAATCTTTGATATGTTTTGTCATCTTGAACCACTTTATGGCATGCACAACTGGTTAGCTGATACTGAATGTATCAAGGGTGGGTGTCTCTCCTGTATCTTTTCCTCAATGTGAAGTTTATATCTTGAGATAATGTCATTTAGTTCAACACTCTCACATCTTACTAAGGTGTCCTTAGCTCTTTGCAATTCTCTTTTCCTTCTAAAGGAGATACAAGAAATAAGGTTTTGCCAAAAAAGCCCCACCCCAAAACTGTAAAACCCTCAGGAGAGTCATTGACTAGAGTATTTCCTTCTGCAAGCAAAAAGTTTGACTATATTTCCATAACATCTTTCTGGCACAATGGGATGGGGTGAAGAGATCCCTGAGGAAGGACAAATTAAGGTATTTCCTTCAGCAGGAGCAGTATGATTGTCTCAGCACGCTGCTTATACCCATAACCAGCCCTTCTGAGGGTGCAGAAGTTCTGTCCTGAAGTACCCTTTGGGGCTAAAAGCTTTCTGATTTCCATCAAACTTTCAGACTCCTCCAGGGGACGTTTTTCTGAGCAGAAAAATATTTCTGAGAGAAAAAGGAATCTGCCAAAATTTTCCAGCTGGCTTTTGCTGTTAATGTGGGGAGGATGCAGGGTGTTTTTCATAGCTAATAAAGATGTTGATGTCCTACTTTATAATGAAGCTTAGTTTTGACTGTGGAAATGTGACTAATTCTTCCACAGATTTAACACTGGCAAAATAACACAGTCAGTGCTATGCTCACTAGCTTGTATCTCTCACCTAGCACCTCCTTCTGTTGAATTAACCCTTGCCTTTTCTGTCTCACTTTTCAATGTCTAGAACCAGTCCCTTTGTGAGGGCTGAACACCCAAACACATTGCTTAGTCTAGGAGGCCCTGCCTCAGTTTTGTGGCTTCATTTCGGCATCACTAGCCCATGCCAGTCTCTTGAAAATGCCTGCCCATGAAGTTAGCCTGCAGAAATCAGGGGTTGCCAATTTATTATTAATTAAGAAATTATTATTAATTAAGAAATCAGGTAGCTGCCAATTGCTCAAATAACAATCTAATTAACTTGCAGTGATTAATCTCTTCATCTTCGCTGAAAACAAAGGAGAAGAACCAGAGAGGTAGAATTTTTCAGGCTGTCTCGTGTTTAGGAAGATGGTGCAAATGCTGGTGCTGGTAAGATTTGTCTGAAATGTATGTGTTCCCAGCAGACGATGCTGCGCTGGTGGCTGTGAGCAAGGGATGTGCCTAGGACTGCTCTTTCTCCTTGTACTGACTCTTGTCCAGCACTTTGCAATGTACAACTTGAGATGATGCAACATTTATTGAGGAAAAGAGATCCCGAGGGCACTGGAAATTGCTGTTGTGCCATATTGAAGTGGTGGGTTTCCACATATGCCTAGGTGCTGCACAATCTGAATTTCCACTTGTAGTGTTTAGTTGCATTTGTGTTAATCTTTAGTTCGTTTGTACTATTGGCTCTGTGTTGTACTGCCTCAATGTTTGCATATTTTTATAAATATACAGCATACTTCTGGGGCTAGAAATGACCTGCACCCTCATTTTGTTAGTCCTCTTAGGTGGGCCAGGACAGTGCTCCTCTTCCAGTCTTAATTAAAACATTATTGAGCCTTTTGGTAAAAAAAACCCCAAACATCTTTGGATCACCTCATACTTTACTGTTTTGGAGTGATTTGTAAATGTGAAATGCACTTAGCAGTTTGGTAAGCAAAACTGCAATTTTTACATTATTTTATAAACCCACATTTTTGCTATTGCAATCACAAGCACCGTACTCAGGAATTGACTCTAAAAATGTGGGTTCACTAAGCTCTGGCTTACATTTCTAAAACAGAAAGACACTGGCAGCAGTCAAAAGCAATTTTACTGATGTTCTCCTGCCTTGTGGAGAACCTGTTGCCTGTGGCCCGTGGATCCATAGGGGATCAAGGTTCCTGAGACATGGGGAATGCACTCTATAAAGTGACCTCGTGGCTGATAAGACCAGTACTAGCAATAGTAATTTTTTAGTATTAAATTCTTCCCACAGAATTTCTCTAATAATCTTAGAGCAGACCAACTTTTTAGGGCAGCTTTTGTAATATGGGTGTATTTTGTGCCTCCTCTAAACATATTTCATCGAGCTTAAATATGCTGTATTGTAAGTATGTGGGAGAAACACAAAGCATATGCAAAATGCTATGGATTACCTTGTGCTTTGAAATACCACCTGATTTTTAAAGACTTTCTTACAAAGGTCATAGTAACAGTATATTAGAACCCTTAATATTATTTAGTAGGGAATTTTTAACCCTGGAGTCAGAAGACCTGATTATCAATATTGAGTATAATAAGTAGAATAAGCATGTAAGAAATCTTCACAAGAAACATAACAAAGCATCTCAATGTTGTTTCCCTTGCAAGGCCATGGCCTTTTCATCATGTTAACTGCACAGATATAATGGGGCTTGCAGCATTTTCTTCCTTGCCTTTGTGATTATCACTAAGCAACTGGTCCCTCACTGTTTCTCTGTTCAGAACTGGTTTAGAGATTTGCATCATTTCAAATTTTTTCTTTTTTGAAACTGTATTGCAAATTAATGGACTAAAATGAAAGTGCCTTAGATGAGTGACATTTCTTTGTTGAAGAATGATGTATTACATTATCTTCTGTAGCCCTCTATGGAGAAAACATGAAAAGCGTCTCTACAGCCCACACGGCATCCTACTGCTGTTGGAATCTTGTGGCTTTGGAGAAGGTGAATTCTGGAGTTGCCTACAAACAATATATGAAATATATGTGCTTGCACATAAATATCCCATTTCAGAAGTTGAGCGAATATTATGCTGTCAATGCAGTTCAGACAGTTTGCTACATTACAAGCATAAGGCACAAGATATTTCTGTGCGGAGACCTGATTTATATAACCTGTTTCCCCTCTGAAGACCTAATTATTGCAAAAATTCTTCCTCTACTCCTTCTTGTAGGTCATTTCCTGGGAGAGATAAGCCCTCTGTAATCACAGAGGTTGAACTGGGCTGGTACATAACAAATATCACATCTTAGCTACTTTAGAAGTAATTTTCAGAGGTATGTCTGGGTATTCGTTCTTAATGCTGGGTCTAAGAATGAGTGTAACAAGAAGTGTGTGCCTGTACACTAGCTCCATCCCATGCTCACCGAATCTGCTTAAGAAGAATGCTAGCTCTTTCTAGAGATAATAAGCTCTTAAAAACTGCATCATGGATTGTGTAGGATATCATCTGAGTAAAGCCTTTTTGTTAGCCTCAATTTAGTATTAACAAAAAGAGACATGAGAAGAGCATGTCCTGGAGATTTTCCAGTGCAGACTTCATCCCTTTCTTTTAACCATGAAATGAAGAGGCATCCTTGAAGGTACCATACATTTCTGATACAGAAAGAACTGAGATGCTTTACAGTAAAGCAACAAGATGCAAAAAATGATGTGCAACCCTGACATTAGGAAATCACATACATGTGGTGTTCATAAAATGGCTGTTGCTGACATGAATTAATTGGTTAGTATCTTCAGGGAACAAAGGAAAATCAAGTGACTCTCAGCTCCTCCTTTTTTGTGTTTTAATCCACTTCTGAATGTTATGGAAATATGAGTAGGTGTGTAGCAGAAGTCTGTATTTTTAATTTAGGTTTTAATTCCATAACCAATTGGGACTTTCAGTTTATCCTTATAGCGGACTTCCATCAGTAAGTAGTAGGAAATTATCTGAGAAACTCCATTGCTTAGTACAGATGATTACAACAATTTAATGCCTGGCTCAATTTCCCACCCTATGATTAAATTTTCAGAGATGCTGGTGACACAGTTATGGGACGCTGCTTTCCGTTGAGGTTAGGTGTCTTTCATTAAATATTAGTTTTACAGCTTCTGATATTGGACGTTTCTTTTGGAGAAACCTCATTTTTCCATGTGCATAAGAGCCATTCTGCTCTCTGTGTTCAGGTGGTATGGAAGGGGGGTTGTACCATCTTGCAAATATGACATGAAAAATCCCATTTCTGGACTACAAGTGTAATGGGGAATGCCATTCCCACACTGCGAGGAAACACCAGGGAGAGTGTGCTCCTGCCCCAGACAATGGAACCTTTAATTGTAAAGCTAGTGATGATTTATTGCAGCCTACAATGTGTTTTATTCTGTCTGGCACTTACTCAGAATAGCCAGGTCTCCCCTTTCCCTCATGCTGTTCCTGTACACGGCATATGCGGTGGACTAAGGTAGCTGCACTCATGCCTGGAGTAGCAAAACTTCCCCTCACAGCGGCACAGCAAGCCACCATTTATTTTTAATTGCTCCCCACCGTGTAGGCCAATTAAGGATGAAGCCAGCAGGGCAAGGATCACTGGCAAAGCCTTTGAAGGGAGCAGACCCAACATTTGCTGCGCCGGAAGGCTGCCATTCACACATTTGTGCAAGAATGCAAACAACTGGGCTCACTCGGTGGGATCAAGTGCTATCTAGTTCAGTCTGAACGACTTTCTAGTGCAGATGGCAGTGAGAGTGGCAGCACCACTGAATATTTTCCTCCGGGTTAGAAACTTTCCAAATGAGATTTACATTTGTGACCCTCCCTATTTCAGCAGGAAACACCTGCTAAAGCAGCTTTAGGAAATGCCTCTCATTAGCAGCTTCTGTTTGAGCTCAGGTTTTTGTAGCCATTGGAGTTCAGCAGGCTTAAGAACTTGATCTTTTGATAATATGAAAGGGAAAATATTAGAGGGTAGTAGGTTTAGATTTGATTTTTGGCTCATGTTTCCTGCTACCTTAATTATTCCTTTCAAGTCCTCATTTGATACATTTATTTTCCTAGGTTTTGAACCTTCCAGGGAAGAGAATTGCTGGTATCCTCAACAGCTTTGGTCATTTCCAGTAAATCCTGGATGGAGGGCTTGCTGTGTAGGTTGGAATTAGCAACGAAATACATTAGATGCTTTGAGAAAAGACTGAGTCTGCAAATTTAGTCAGGAGTGTTTTGAGAAGCAGAGAACTCAAACTATAACAGTGCTTTCCTGCTTCTGTGGAAGAGAGCTGGCATTTATATCCAGTTTCACTCAGAACTGGGAGATGGCAGTGTACATAAAACCAAAAAGGACTGTGGAAAAATAAGAAACCAAAATGGAGTAACCACAGTTTTATCCTGGGAAACTTTTTGTTCTGAATCCTTCCAGGATGTCTCAGTGTTCCTTGTGGTGGGCTTGTACAAACTGCTGGTCACGACTCGCACACTGGTGTCATGTCTGCTTGGTTGTAGGGTCACCTAGATGATGGGCTCAGGAGGGGTTTGATGCACATCATGCAGGTACATTTTAGTCAAAATAAGCCCAAGTTCTGGCTTTATTCTTCCTCTGTGCATTGCAGGAGGAACTTGCTGGTGTTTCCATGAACTAGTCTCCCAGGGAAGCCTCCCAGTTACTCACTGGTCAGGGTGGTGGAGGTAGCTGGTGCAGCCAGTGTCTGGTTAGTGACACCATCCTTAGCTGCACATCTCGGTGACGCCAATTCCACAGTTTTAAACATTTTTTTTTTAAAAAAATACATTTAGTTTGTACATCTGTCAGTTTTTCCAGTGACAGGAAGACCCTATATGAAAAATTGTAGATTATGAACAGTTAGCCTTTTGTGAATCATGTAAGAATTGTGGCCACTGGCATCTTTTCTAGACATGGACATTCTCAAAGAATGCTCATTGCACCTCTTGCCTGGGCATTTGTTCAGTCAGCTGTGTGGGGAAGGCCCCTACGACTGAAAGGGTTGATAGCAGGTTTTAAACACTATGCTTCATGCAGCAGCTATGGAAAATGATGCAGCTTAATCAAGACAGCGTTTCTGTTATGTGTAGGCAGGTTTAATTTCACATGTATGTCATGCAGCTTCATTTTGCACGCTATAGAAAACAAATGCTCTCTGACTTGGCTGTAAATCAGATCTTTCCTGCAGGAACTCCTATGAAGCAGTTTCCAGGTGCTGTCCACCTCCTTGGGCCCCCGCAGCCCATCTGCCTCCTCTGTTCCCCGAGCTGCACCTCCAGTCCAGTGACTGTGACCCAACCAGCAGAAAATAGGAGGAATTTCCTGGCACAGGCTGAGCCCCAGGAGTACCTGCTCCCTGAGCTGCTAAGCTCTCACTGGTGCAGTTCTGCAAAGAAATGTTGATGCTGCAGATGAGAGGAGGCCTGACACGCCTCTAGGGTTAAAAAGAAATGGAATTTCTGGGGTTACTTTTGTTCTGATTCTGATTTAGCTCTCGCTGTATGACTGCTTTTTAAAATTTCCCTGCATGCAGACTTTTGGGGATACTGTGGCTTTCTGTGCCACTGAAGTCATTGTGAAGATCAGTTATTGATGGCTGTTAAAGCAAGCCAACTATTAATGTTACTAACGGTGGTTTTTTTTTACGTTAAATGTATTTCAGCAGCAATGTAAAATTTTAATTAAATTTAATCCTTCATGACACCAAGAAAAGCACTGTTGTTTTACAAAATGTTCACGTCTCTGATGGGTCTAACTTTCTCCTCATTTTTAAGAAGATAATCGTTCTATACACAAAATGTATTAAAAAAATGCTGCATTGTGGGTTTTTTTTCCTTTAGATACCTCTACCATTGCTATACTATAAGGATGGAAATTCTCAAACAGTCTTTTCTGGAAAGAAATGCAGCTCCTTAAAACCATATAAATAAAATCTGAGACGTATTTGTGCTGTCCTGTTAACAGAATAATACGGTGCCTGTGTATATTTTAATCTGGCGTTCGGTGATTATATAGCACAGCGATATAATAGTCTTCAAATATCAGAGCCTGGATTCAGCAGTGGGTGCAAAATTGTTTTCAGCATGGTGAGAATTGTAGCAAGGGAAGAGACAAAGCTGTTCAGTGTTAGACAAGGGTTTATCTCTCTGATTGCCAGTAGAGTATGTTTTGTAAGTTACGATATGACAGAGTATCTATTTATATGGCTGTTATAGAAATATATGCCTGTGTGTTTGGAATGCAATTTTTCAACAGCAAGCTGGATGTGCACTCCTGGATGTAGTTAATCATTTTACTATGATGCTTCTATCATGAAAGCTGTGTTACAGAAAAAAAACAATATTATGATCGTTTGTCTTCTTTTCCCCATGATGAAAAAAATCTTGGTGCATGAATATATCAAAAATGAGTTTATATACTAAAATAGGAGGTAGTCATATCAGAGTAAAACAAAAACATTAGATAAAAGGAAACTGCTAACTTAAATTCGTAAGCACTATCAGCTTTTAATAAAAGAGTATCCAATTTAGACCAAATAGTCCTGCCTTGTATCGACTGTGTTATCTCAGGCTAGAGACCTCACTTGCCTTATTTGCTTCCCATGTTTCTGCAGTCAGAAAGTTTTTGAAAGAAAACTTGTGTTCTGTTTTTTTACTGAGATCAGAAACACGTTTCAGTTGACAGAGAGTGGCTGGGTCTGCAGTTGCTGCAGTAGCTTGGTTGTTTTTAGAAAGAGAAAAAAACCTTGTGTCTGTGGTCTGAAAGTGCTCTATTGCTTCTCCATAGCCTGAATATGTGTTAGAGCAGCTGAAATGAGGAGGCAGAAGAGTTGACCTACCATGGCTATCCATGCTGCTAAAACAGCATACAGAAAATATACCAAATATTGGAGGCATTAGGGGTTGCACCCACAGAGACTTGGGTCAGTGCTTGCTGGGGAGGGAGGCGCACAGGCAGGGTCTGGCAGGGAGAGAGAATAACCAAGCTGAAACAAAGCAGGTGCAGATGAAAAGAAGAATCAGATTTGGAATTATGTGATGGGAAGAAAAGCTGAAATTGTGAGCTTACACCCTGAGGACCTAGGTTTAGCATTCACTTTGACTTGGGCTCCGTGTCCCCTGGGTAACACAACTTCAACTTTGCTGTCTTTCAGTCACCCATGTGCACCTGAGAAGAAGCAGTGTATCTGCATGCAATATGAAATGGATGAGGAGTTATGTGTAGTTGCAAATACAACTCAAGGTGTCCCTCAAAACCGTCTCTCCATAATATGATCATCACATAGAAAGGCTTTTGGTCTACACACTCCAAACACCTTAGTGTAGTCCTTTTTTAGAGGGAATTTCCCTGTCAGAATTCTGGCCAGTTCAAGCCTCTATCATCTTTCCCAGAATCTGTCTGTTTCTTTCAAAAGAAAGATTTGTCCTGCTACAGCACAAATAATTACCTTTCAATTTTCATCTGATTTCAGTTTCTGGTCAACAACTAGTATTCAAGAAATGTATGTTTTCTGTTGCTAGAGGAATTGCTTTTCTTTCCCCTGTTGACATCAATCACAGGAGAAAACATTTTCCTGACCCTGTACATGGGTTATGAAGCTGCAAAACCAGCACTGGAAAGGAGCTAGCGTCAACTTAAGCCTGTCTTGACTCAAACATCCAGAGAGTCAGTCTTCCATCTGTGTTTTGAATCCATACTGAGGGGAGAGATCTCAAAACTGGAATTACTGCATCCCAGCAAGTATATCTGGAATAGTACAAATGAGGATGTGTGTTTCAAAGGGGATCTGGACCTAAAGCTCCAATTTGTTTGAGATGTGTTCATCTTTCATGGTCGTACTGGGAAGCAGTTGTGCAGGGGATGAGCTCATGTCAGTGGTGTGCTGCTAGAACAGTCCTGTAAGACTTCTTAGTCTGTGTACTTCAAATCACCATTTTTATCGAGTAAACACTAAAATGACAAATGTCCCCTCAAAAATCATTATGCCTAAAATGTTAGCAAAAATTACTTTTTTTACCAAAATTATGGTGCATTTTATTCTCCTAATGCAGCCCAGTGTTTGTCTTATTAGCTCAAATTTGCATTTGATGAAACTGCATGCCACAGATTTTGTCACCAATTATTATTCTTTTCAAGGGAGAATGTTTGCGATTTGGTCTGAAATATGCTAATTACTGAAAACCATCGACACGTGAAGAGCTTGGTATTTCAGGCTACTCCCCGTACCACCAAGAGCGGTGAATGTGAAATACCACCTGTCAGGCACTTGCTGTGGATTCAGGATACATTGTGTGGCGTCCTGTGGAGTAAGGGATATGTGAGAAGTAAAGAGCTGGAGGATGCAATGCTATTGCTTGCCTCCACGATTTGTACGCGGAGCAGTCTCTCAGTGCGGCGTGGCAGGAATTCCTCTGCTGAGGTATGAAAGGCAGCATCTCAGTGAGCTGCTGAGCTCGGTAATGCTTCTCATACCAAAGGGGAAAAAGGGGGAAAAAGTTTGCACAGGGATTTTTTTTGTTTCTTTAAGAATCTGTACTTGCAAACCAGCAGCTTACACACAGGAATAACACTCAGGATTTTTTTGAAAGTGCTTTAAAAAGATTTTGAGAGAAGGAGACTGCTGATTGTTCAGAGCAATGCAAAGCTGTTGCTGCCTATTCATTTCATTCATCCTAAATACCCAGTCACAGTTTAATTCCTAGTTGTACTGTATGCCCTTTCGGATATAATCAACCTAATTTGTCTTCAGCTGCAAGCAAGTGAACCAAGATTCATTTAGTTAAGCAAGCTAAGCAAAAACATTCTTTGCTCACAGATGGGTAAACCAGCCAATATCTTAAGAGAAATGAAAAGAATTTTGTTTTCGTTTCTTAGCTACTGTAAGGAGTCCTACAGACTGAAGAATAACAAAACTAATTCTGTCCTTCCATGCTTTTAATTAGTTAAACAGGGAAAGACTAATAGATCTCATCCTGGAATCTGGAATCCTAATTTGCGATATTGGACATTGTTTTGACTTCAACTGGCACTTTTAACAAATAGACTTTTCACTAGAGGTTTTCAGAAAGACTGCTTGTAATATTAGATGAGAGGTACTTAATTAATGTAGGAAAGTGCCAACAAACTATCAGCCAGCTCTGACTTGTCTTAGATTTGAAATAAAAGGTATTTGCGCTGTGCTGCCTGCCTAGCAATTATCATTAAATGTGTGTGGATTTAGGCCAATACTTAATGAAAAAGGGGCCAGCTCACAAGTGTCACCCATGTTGTCTTGGTTTAAGCTGATAGTGTGGTGAATGAATCAAACAAATTGCAAACATTAAATCTGGCTGAACCTAGGGTAACTGGCGGAAGGCAGAGACTGGCCACAACCCCCCCTTATGCTTGTGCTCTGAGGTCACAAGGCACTAGCCAAATCTGCGTCACACCGGAATAGCTGGAAGATCTGCAAAATAGCTGCAACAGGACATTTTATCCTCAAAAGAGAGTATAAACAGAAGAAAGTGCTGAAAATTGAAACCCTTTTAATTCCACCAATTATGTTGAACAGCAGCTTGACTCCCTGCTAAGAGGACTGCACAACCATTTTTCAGATATATCCTTCCTGCATGTAAATAAAAGCAGATAGAGAAAAGTGCCCCCTCCCAAGCTCTGGCATTTTCTTGGTAGAGCAGCAAAGTTCAGGACAAATTGCAGGTGTCTCAACCCTGCATCTCAGTGTTGCACCCTCAGAGAGTCAGAGAAAAAGTCAGCATGAGGAATTCTTGCTGTTCATTTCCATCTTCCCAGGAGAAATTAAAGAGGGAGGACCTGTCTTCTTCTGCCCTCTGGCACCAAGGGGGTGGTGACCCCTCTAGCTCAGGCTACAGAGAAAAGAGGCACAGTTTGCTCTACAGACAATGGAGGAGACTTTGCAGAGGGGGGATTAGTTTAGGGAAGAGAACCCAAAGACTCTTAAAACTGCAGAAATCCTTCCGAGCTCTTACTGAAAGGGTTTTGCTTATTAGAGGGCACGGTGATTCCCTTGGGACTGGTAAAAAAACAGGGAGCTGGGTACCCCTTTTCTGTCTCCCAATCCCTATCATCGTGAACCCCCATCATGAAGGTCCATTCCCTGATTACCCACCCGTGTGCACCAAACAAGCAGCAGTGAGCAGGCTGACAGCTCCCATGAGCCTTCAACAAACAGCAGAGGTAAAAAATCTACTAATTCCCCAGCCTAATGTCTTATTTAATTGTCATTACCTTCCTTTTCTTCTGTTACTTTTGAATGGTTTCCACAAGACATTTTAAGGTGAGGATTTTCCCTGTCACTGTCCTACCATCTTTCCCTTGTCCTCACCTGCTCTTGGTGGATCTCCACAAGAGACACTTTATGAAATGTATTTTTCTAATTCCAGCACTGTGCTAAATGTATTTTAATGCCTGCTGGGGCTGATTCTCCGTATACCCTGCCTATGGATAGAGCCTTTTCTCCACTTCACTCTCCTACAGGTCATTGACCTTCTCTCAGAGCAGCCAAAAGCACTACCTGAGCGTGTTCAGAAGGGAATACAAGGAGGTAGTGGTGGGCTGTCAGTGCACACTCCAAAAGCCAGCACAAGGAAGCTTGCCCCCAGCTCCTCGAGCAGTGACTCGCGTGATGGTTGCATCATTTTGGTCAGGCAGTTCTGCAGGACTCCTGCCCCTGCTTCTTGTCTCTTTGTTGTCTGGGTCTGTTTCTGTGATAACCACTGAAGTTTTCTGACGAGTCACATATGAGAGCAAAGCGAACTGTGAGTTTCCGCTTTGGGATGCACAAGAGAGCTTCTGTCTCCTTGCAAGTCATTCTTGCTACACTTCACAGAATGCCAGGTTAGAAGGGACCTCGGGGATCATCTGGTCCAACCTTTTAGATAATACATGGTTTAAATGAGATGGCCCAGAACCCTGTCAAGCTGAGCCTTAAAAGTGTCCAGTGCAGAGGAATCCACCACTTCCCTAGGGAGATTATTCCAATGCTTAACTGTTCTCATGGTGAAAAATTTTCTCCTGGAATACAATTGGAATCTCCCCACGAATAACGTATACCCGTTACTCCTTGTCTTTTCCATGTAACTCCTTGTAAAAAGGGAGTCTCCATCCTCTTGGTAGATACCTTTTATGTAGTGGTACATGAAATGTAGAGGTCTCGTCAATAGAAAGTTAATGTCACCGGAAGAGCAATGGGTGCTTAGCACTTCCCTTTCTCCCGTCTGTTTCTTTTGGAGATATTAGGTTGTTTTAGGTGGGTGGTCTCTTGGAGGAGGTGATGAGCGAGTCCACCTTGAGTGTGGTCCATGAGAATTGTTTGGGCTTATCCTGAAGCAGATTGAGCTTGGAAAATAAAGTCGGTTTAGAGAACTAGATATTTCTTTATGTTAGCTGGGCACAGAAGCCAAATGAGGATTTTCATCATAATCTTAAGAGCAGAAGTGTGAAATAAGCCACAGTTATCTGGGAAGGGCCAATCATAGTTTGCACCGGCCACTCATCAGTGTAATCACCTTCAGCCTCGCCGCCCTCAGCTTTTCTGCGGCAGTGGTGCTCAGCAAGCCTTTCCCTTTCCAACCAACTTCAGAAGCACGGCGGGAGCAGCCTTCAGTACCCACCCGCAGCACTGTTTGCCTCCCATTAATCCCCTCTTCCCCACCTGCCAACTGGACGGGCAAACTGCTGTTCTTTTCTTTATTACTCTTCTTTTCTTTATTTAAAAAAAGCAATCAAACTCGTAATATATTGAATGACTTTTTCAGCTACCTGGTTGTGTGTGTAATTGAAGGAAGTGGTTAATTTTTGAGCACAGTGGGTTATTCACAGCACTAAAATTAGTTTTGCTTTTGTTAGACCAGAGATCCATTTGACGCTAACGCAGTTAAGGCAGAAACCAGTATTTATATGAGAGATGAAAAATGCATTGATTGACCAAAACCTTCTGTGCCACTGAACACTGTGCAGCGATCTAACTGGCGGTGAAACAAATAACTTATCACAGCATTGGAATTACATGCACGTAGTGGGAAATTCTCTCTTTTTTTTTTTTGTTCACAAAAGGACTTGATCACATGCCATTATTCAGAGAGTAGCTGAAATCTCTGCAGGCCTTTGCTCTGTAATCTAAAAAGCCCTTTGCTTTTTCCTATCGTAGGCTTTGGCAGCTACAAGAAAATGTAAAATGATGGCTGTGCTTGTATCGATTATCATCCTAATTCTGCTTCCAGTGAAGTCCATCACAAACCTGCCACAGCCTCCCGTGGGAGTGAGTGCAGGCTGTGTATAATTGCAGTTACTTTAATACAAATTTACTTACTTGACACTTGAAATTCTGCATTCTTGCTGAAGTTATGCTGTGAGCAGCATTAAATTAACTGAATACCATAAAAAAAAGGCTGAGATCGTTCATGCTCATCTATACCCCTATTTTCTGCTGGAGGATTGACAGCCCCTTGCCTCGAGTGGGTCCTGTATCAGTGCAGAGGTTTTTTTCCCTTTTCCCTGGTCACCTGTGAGATTCCTCTGACATGCTACGTCTTTGTGATGGATGTGCTGCCCACTGGCAATTGCTCATTTTGATGCTCTGCGTGACATCTGTGCTTCATGGCTGGCTCCTTATCTCGTTATTTATTTTATGACCTCTCTCCTGATTCTGATCTTCAGTCACTCCAAATTCTCTTTGATGCCCACTTTTCCTGCTTGGTTTGCTCAGTTACTGGCCCTGCTTCTGGTTTTTGGGTCACAAGGAATGAACCGGCTCTAGTTGAAAGCCTCCTTCTTCTGGTGGAGAATAAGGTGACATCTTCTAATAGTTCTAAAGGTGTTCAATACCTTTTATCAGTTCTTTTCATTGTCCAAACGCAGTACTTACAACCATTTAGCTTTGCCAATAGGGCACCTTCAGCAACACCTTTAATTCAGTCTGCACAAGAAGGAGTCACAAAGCCATGGCTTTATCCAGAGTCCATTTTAGGTTTGTGGGCTGGGTGGAGAAACAGAGATTGAGCAGTTTCTGCCATCTCTTTAAGAGGTGCATTATCAGCCTGAACAACCCTGATCCTGTGTTATGCATAGGAACCAGTACCAGGGATGATTCACCCCCTTCCAGCTGCTCTATCAGTGTCTGCCTGGAGCTAAGCCTATTGACAATAACTCTTGAATTACCTGCTTCTGCTATGACCCTGGGCAAGGTTAGACCCTGATTTAACCTCATATTAGATTTTAGGTTCCTCTATGCACCCATCTTTTGCGTATTGGAATATGCAACCTATGCTACTTAAAAACTGGCTGTTGCTTCGGCTTGCAGTACTTTATCTGCCTATCAGCGTGACATCCAGTTTCTGTGGAGAGCTGCTAAGGGAAGAGGCAGAGAAATGTGTCATAGCTGACTTGGCTTTCCTTTCAAAGAAATCTCTCTGCCCTAAAAGAACTGGAATGCTTCAAAGCATCATTTACAAGTGTTAATATGGAGAATAAATCTTTAGAAAATGTCTGTCCCAAAAGCGGAGAGGCCTCAGATTCGTATTTTAGTGTCTGCCCTGTCTCACTTCTGTCCTGTTGCAAATAAATGAATGTGTTAAGGTTCTCCAGCTAAATACAGCAAGTTACACCTAGCCCTGCATAGTTTTAGGGACTCTGCGACTGGTTTGGGGGAGGGCTGTGCAAGCCCAGCTGGTAAGACTGTTCAGAACTGTGACCTTGCGATGGGCCTCTGGTTCCCTGGGTCAAGTCCGTACCACACAGGCTTGGAAGATGTAACTGAAGATGATGTCTGTTCATGCAGCTGATGTTTTCATGGCTATGTATGAACGGACCTGATCCCGTACAACAAAGCTCCAATGGTCTTCTATACAGAAAGTCTCTGTGCTCTCACACCGATGGGATGTGGCTGCACAATTTTACCTTTTGATCAAGAAGTTGTGGAGCAAAGAGCAGAGCTTGGGAGGAGTGTAGAAGTAGTGCTCACGCAGAGGCTTCTCTGCACTACATCTTCTCCAGCCTAGGAACAAAGATCAGCAGCTCGGTAGGCTGATCGGTAGTAGGAGCTGTGCTAAAACCCAATTTAAACAGAGAGAAAAAGAAGGTAGGCTCAGTCATCCTGCAAAGCAGAGCTTCTAGCTTTGCAGGTTCAGAAGGAGAGCCCCATGAATACCCAGAATGCAGCTGGTTTGCACCCTAAACTGGCCCCACTGTGTGTTACACCAGTGCACACTGACACACATTTCATGGTAGTCTATGAAAATAACTGAGAGGTGTCTTTTCCTTCCTATGTCCTTATTCTCCCGTTGCAGGTGATCCAATACATGTATTCATTTGACAAGACACTGCTTACATCTGACAGAAGAAAAGAGAGATTGATGGTGGGTACCAGCCTTACTGGGGCAAGTTACACGCAGCTTCTGAATGATAGCTGAGCCATGGAGGCTTCAGGAGGATTATGATGACACGTTGTAGAGCTCCATCCCTGCTGACAACCAGGAGAAGAGGAGGGTTGTGCACATGGACATATGAATCTCTGCCTCTGTGATCAGGCTGGGGAGCTTTTCATGGGTATGTGTGGCTAAGAAGTTGTACTGAATCAGTTTGTGCTTACATCTGTTGCAAATGAATGACTGTATGAAGCACTCAGTGAAGTATAAAGCCTGATTTTTTTGCCCCCACCCATCATGAAAGAAGATTAAAGGAATGGCAGAAGACACCAGCTGAAATATGGTGAGAAGGACCTGGTCAATGGCTGCCTGCACTAAGGAGTGAGCTCTCTGCAAAAGGGCTACAGAATTCACTCTTACCTGGCAATTGCACACAGGCAGGGCATTTAATTGAGAGAACAAACTCCTGGTTGTGAGTATTTTACCCCTCCCAAAAAAGTGTGCTTGAAGACCAGTGTTCCAGTCCTTTTTTCCCCAAAGCTTGGGTATTGACTCGTCTGCAGGAGCCGAGGCTGGAAGCCCAGCTGATCATCTGTTGAGTCTGGAGAAACTTTCTGTGGTTGAGACTTTTCGGTTTTTTGTTCAACTGACAAACAGGAGATATTGGAAACTCATTTGCATTGCAAGCGTGCATTAAAATGCATGAGGCATGTGAGGCTGGGGCTGGTGGAAGAAAAATGTGTGCAATTTGTGGAAACTGTGGATTGTTATGACTCCTGAATTGGCATATTTATATTCTTTGTTGTTCTTAGATTTGGGGTTTTCTGTTTTTCAAATCTAGCATGTGTGAAATACATAACATGACAGAATTTTCTTTGTTCTTCTTTCACTGAAGACCTTTCAGAGCAATGAATATCATAGCATAGCCATGACTACTGGGCAAGGGGCTAGATGACCCAAGAGACGTCCTATCCAGATTGAATCATTCTTTTCCAGGAATACACTTGCCAAGCTAAGATATTGCTTGAGAATTCATCACACTACATATCTCAGTTGGGGAATGAATACAAATCCTGTGTGATATCTCCAACTGAGTCTTTTTAATCCTCCCTTCTCAGTTGTCTAAACGCAGTAAAATTGAAGGCAAGATTAAGACCTGTTCTGCAAAGAATCAAAACATGTCTCTTACAACACAGCATTAAGCAGTGTTTTTTTGTTTTGGGGATCCCAAATGTTTTCCAGCAGAGGTGCAGAACCCTTCAGAAATGTAATATATACAGACATGCACTGAGTAACAGACAAGCTTATTTATCCTAGTCCTCTTTTGCAGGATGCTTGGAGGAACTTCATAGATGCTGCAAAGCTTCATACTCTTGCAGGTGGAAAAATCACTGGTGGTAAGAGAACAGATTTTAAACTCTTAACCACTTCTCACATGCTCCTATATGGGATCAAGAAGTCATGTCCTAGCATGTAAAATGTTATGTCACCAATTCTACAAATTACATTTCTTCTGGTCTAACAAATAAACAGGTGAAAACTATGACAATGTATCACAAGTTGAATATTCCCATATAAATGTGACCGATATTATTTCTCTGTTAGATGTATTCAGCATTCCTCTAAGGGTACAGATTTACCAGACAAGGTCCTTTTGATCCTCAGAATGATGCAGAGCAGCCTCACCGTTACCTCCATGAGCTCTGCAGACCTCCAGTGTTCAGATGTGCCTGTTGCAAATCACCTTGGTCATTGTCACAACTCAAACCACAGGGCTATGTGGTGGGTTACAACTGACATCTTTAGTCCTGTTCAGAGGACCAGCCTATTAGCAGCATGAGCGAAGCATCAGTGGAGAAGATGAAAGACACTTAACATCTTGCAGTTTTTATCCTACAAGCAATGGGACAGGCTGCTGAGGGGAGGATTGATTTACCACTGCTGGTGCTGTCTAATGCTGGACTTGGACCTCAGTAGCCAGGACCGGGGGGGTGCAAGGGAGCTGTAGATGGATGGCAAAAAGGGGAGCCAGGGAAGTCCCTTTTGTTCAGAGCTGATCTGAGTGTGAGGCCAGAAAACTGGCATCCTCTGGCGTGACAGAAGTGGTGACAGGAAAGCCCCATTTCTAATGAGGGATGATACAAAGAGGAGTTGTGCAGCTTCAGGGAAGAACAAGCTTTCCCTGAAAAAAAAAACAGGGGAAAAATGCAGTATATTTTTAATGTTTGTGTGGCACTTTGAAGCTGGAAATTGTTATGAGTGCTAATATTATGTTCCCTAATGTGTAAAACGGTGACTAATACTATTACATTCTGTCATACAGAAGCCCTTGGGATGCAAATTCAAAGAGGCACAGTAAATAACCATAAAATAAAAAAAAAAGAAAAGGAAGAACAGAACCCCTCTTCCCCTTTCAGTGCAGATGTGGTGACTGACAGCAGACTTGTGGAGACATTTCTTGTCCACACTCTGGATGCAGAGGCCAGACCTAGTGCAGGGAGACTAAGGATTCTTGCTGAAGGGGTAGCAAGAAAATGGGTCTGGCCAGTTGCTGCCTTGCAAAGCAGCCACGGATGGGCATTGTTCGATAGCAGGTGTCCTCAGCCTGCACAGCATGGATGGTTACAGATCCCACTCTTTTCCCTCATCCCTTTTGAACTGGTGAACATAAGCAGCCACGCTGCCTGAGCCCTACGCCTCCGAGCCATTAACGCAACGCTCTTGGTGACTTTTAGAGAGCCCATCAGCAGCTTTTCCTACAATAGCTCTGCATCAAAACTGCTGCTTGGGGAAAGTGGCATCTCACAACCGCCCACTCTCCTGACTCCCGCTGGACACTGCCAGTGCTTCGCAGTCAAGGGTACGGCCCTCCCTCCTCCTACACTTTGCCTGCATTCATATTTCCCCTGAGATTTTGCATTATTTGCGTGTGCTATTGTCAAATGAAATTACTTGTCAGTAAATGGGGGGGAGGGGGAGCAGGATGGTGCCTGACCAGAGTGCTTGCTGCGGTGACATGACCACCTTGGTGCCCAGGGCAATGGCTGTGAACACCATTTCTCTCTACATTAGCAATTTTTTTGCCATGATATCCCATAGTACCCTTGTAGCCAAATTGGTCACGTGGTTTTGGTTGTTAGGGGTTCAGTTCTGTGGCTTGCACAGCTTTATGTTTTTACCACTGAGCTGGGCAAGGAGGCAGAGCACACTTGTGACACCTTCCCGATGGCAGTCTGGCAGCTGTCAGTCTTTACAGGCTCTACCACAGGGGTGGTCCCAGCTCAACCACCTCTAATGCCCTGTGCCACTGGTGATGCCTTGCTGAATGTCCAAACCATTCACAGCCTTGGACATCCCTGTATGTCCTGCTGGTCACTGCTGCCAGCTCCATGGAGGGGCAGGGTGCAACACATGGTGGGAGAATCCCACCCAGTAGGAGCGAAAAAAAGCTGTGGGATTGTTTTCCTAATCCCAGATATAATAAGCAGAGCTTGATGAAATGTGCTGGGTGAGTGCGTCTTGTGTGCGGCTGTTTCCAGGGGAGCAATTTTTTTCTTTTTAATTAGCCAGGCTTAAATTAGCAGCATCTACTGTTGATATTCCTCCGTGAACAGCTAGAACACTTTCAATCAGGAGCCTTATTAATATGCAAAGAAGTGATTTGTTTTGATTTCAGTCTGGAAGGGTTTTCCCCCACCCCGAGTTTCCATTTCAGTATCTTCTGCTCTAAACAAAGGTGAAGTTACTCTGCTGTGGCCACACAAGAGCGCTTGGGTTATCTGGGGAAAGAGGAAAGACTTGTTGGAGAGTTACAGAAATTCCCATCTGGGTTGGTATTTGTTCTGCTGTATTTTTGTATGCTGAAACGACACCCTGCCATGGGATACTGGAAGATTCACTCAGGCTGCTGTGTTCCCTCACAGGGTAATTAAAATAAACACGATGCAGTTTTTTTTGCTTCCCAAAGGCACTGGGCTTTTCTCAGCTGTTGCCTCCCCTCCCAACGTACAGTTTTGGAGGGGAGGAATATACAGGGTTTTTTATTCCTTAATTCCTGAAGCTCTTCACCAGTATATTTGTATTGTTATATTCATAGTGCAGACTGATGCTGGTCTCTGCTTAGAGACACGGGCCTAGAGAACTGCAGAGGTCTCCTCCCCACCTTGCAATGGTGCAGTGAGATTTTGTCAGCATTGTTATAGGCTCTGTCCTTCTCTGTAAACCATGAGGTCTTTAAATCTGTTTCTGAGAGACACCCAGATGGGAATGGTCAGGGCTTTTTATCATTACTTGTATGAGTGTTTAAAAAACCCTGCTGTGTGTCATAACCCCACTGCTTTATGTGCGAGGCACATACAGAGGGAACTGGGGAAATGCTGAAAGAAAATCTGAAAGGGAATGAATTTCCTGGCCCTCTAAGCCCCTTTGGCACAGGGAGAGTGGCAGGAGAAGAGCTGTGCCTGCCCACCCTATGCTTTTGCAGCAGAGACTCGGGGCGCCCAAACCCTTCCCACTGTGCTGTCGGGGGAGGCTGATGTGTGATGTTTTCTCTCCCTCCACTTAATGATATTTTTTTTTAAGAAAAAACTAATTTTGAAGTGGTTTGGATTTTTTTTTCCTCTGAGAAAATTCCAGTGTTTGTCACTTTTTATCTGGGTTACATTCAATAACAATGTCTGACTTCTTCAACTAAACTGTTTCCAAATATGGATTTTTCTTTCTATGAACGTATAGGGAAAAGTCAATTTTTTTCCTGACCAGATCTAACTATGAGACGCGGTGGACTCCAGTCGTGCTTAAATTAGAAGAGACCCCATTTTTCAGATGTAGGTTAAACTGATCTGTGTCGAGTTTGAACCAAGCAGATTGTGAAAAGCAGTGATTTTTACACAGCATAAATCATCTGGTCTGGCACTATTTGCCTTAGGTAGGTTGTGTAATTACAAGTGTTGAGTAACAGGATGTTCTCTGATGTTCACCTCCCCAACCAGGTATGCCTCCCAGGCAGAGACCTGGGGATATCACCTTGAGGAAAAAGGTTATGTCATATTAGAGATGGAGGTAAGCTCCCACGCTGTCCAAACAAGGGGTGATGCCTTCAGCTGGGGGTCTGCCTGTGAGGCCATGAACCAGGCAGAAAGTCAATCACCAAACTGGGGTTTTGAGTAACCTGGAGACAGGATTGATAGGGCAGATTGACAGACAAACAGACAGATGGACAGAAGCTGTGGAACTGGCATGTAGCTGAGGTGCTACTGTGCTGGCTGCAGTCTGCTTAGGGACCATGTCATCTTCAAGAAGCCTGTGAAGAAAGAGACTTGGATTCCCCAAATATTGCCTTCAAAAGGAGGAGTCTTTTGACTGAGGGGGATAACAACAATTTTCTGAATGACATTTGCTTCTGCATGTTGGAAGGATGGACTTCTGATGTGTGTTTTCAGTTTGACTTTTTCCATTGCAGTTCCTCCTGTCTCTGGGGAACTGGAGCCCCGCGTGTCCTCAGAACTTAAAACAAACCTGGCTTCAGTGCTGTTTCCTGAAATGCATTTTCACCTCATTGAATCTGTCCTAACAGTAGCCCCAAAGCAGTCAAGATTTCATTTTCATCTAGTAGTGATCAAAAGTAACATCAGCAAGGAATAAATACACAAAGCCATGCTGCAGGGATATTAATTCGCATGACAAGGCACCACAGTTTGCTTTATTAAAAAAGAAAGCTCGTATAAGGGTTTTCTTGGTCACTGACTATTTCAGTCACTATGAAACATCTGTATTTTTCAATCTGGTGTTTTTCTGAGTCTTAGCTTTGAGGGAATAAGTCTTCAGCTTCTGTGAATGAAGCTGCAGCCCTGGTGAAGGTGCCTGAACTTGCGAGGAGTGTGGCAGCCAAAGGCAAGGGCTGAGCGAGCTCAGTTGCACTGTGCTGGAGGCATCTGTGTTAATAGTATTTGGCTGCTGGAAATCTCCTCATCCTGACAGGGATGGGGGGGGGGGGCTTTTTGGTGAGCATCTCCCCTTTTCCCAGAACAAACAGAACTACTTTCATTAAAAGCCAAAAAGACTCCAAACCAAACTAGGTGGGCTGTATTTCACGTGGGTAAAGCCAAGCCAACTCCATCCAAAGCTGTCCACAACTGAGCCACCTGCTGCAGTCCAGAGCATGGAAAGCTCATTCTGGCGGCCCCAGCCCTGGGGTTAATCTCATGCTGGTGCCAGGGCATGCACCACCACCTAGTGCAGCTGTCTGCGGGCTCACCATGGGGCGGAGGGGAGGATTTCTGGGGTACTCTGTCCTGACAGCAGATGCTTCTCCCTCAAGACAGGATGAGCAATGCTGTTGCCTGGGTACGGCTGGCAGAGGGGATGGTGCCATTGGGAGCAGTCACCAGCTTCGTCTCCCTTACCTTGTTATTAAGCAGCAAAGACACTGCATTTTGAATTCCAGGCTTGAAGACAGTATGCTTCTAATTCAAGCAATAAAACTGGAAGGGCTTTTTCAGCAATGGCGACAGACCAGAATGACATGCAATACTTTTGGGTTTAGACTAGCTGAAAGTGGGAAGAGATCAAAACCTATTCCTGGAGCAAAAGAGCTGCTGCTACAGTGTTATTGCAGATTGATGCAGGAGATGCTGCCATTGTATTACAGATCTCTCTGGAGGTCCCTATGGTAGAACAACAAAAGTTTATTCAGAACAGTAAAAGAATAAACTAGATATGTTGAAAACTAGTGAAGAGAGGGGTAATGGAGAGCAGAAATGCTTTCCCTTTCCTGATGTGCAGCATTTCCTGGGGCACACAGTGATTTATGTTCTCCAAGAGTCTGTCTTTTGCAACGTATCTCCAGAATTGGGATAATGCCAGCCCATGTGGCTGTTACTATGGAAACCAGTATTTTTACATCATAAAAAATAGTAATGTAAAACTCCTGTAGGTTGTCAGCACTACAGACTTCCGCCACGAAGCAAGGAATAGGGCTGTTGGGTGAATGGGAAAGCAGTGCCTTTTCCAGAAGACTGTCCTGCTCTATATCAGTTGAGGGTGGTGGGCACCTCCTGTTTCAGCCATCAGGGGAGGCTTTGGGGAGGGGACCAGCTGCGTGGGTGCCCATCGCTGCCCCACCTTCTGCAGACATGTGCCTCGATAGGGCAAGGTAAAACCAACACACAGTGCTGCCTCCTCAGGCCTGTGTCACTTCTGGCATCTCCATGGCTATGAAAATCAGCCAGAACGTTGCAGTGTTATCAGTCGCTTCAGTCCATGGGTGCTATTCACACAGGGGAGCTGACGGCTCTTTCAGAGAGCCTAGAGACATGGTGGGCTAGTGCAGCTAAACAACCCAAAGCTCAAGGAGACAAGGAGACCAGGGTGGAAAGATTTCAGGGCATGAGTTACCTGTGTGAAGGAAGGAATTAAAATAGAAGTTTAGTCCTCTTAATAACCACTTCACTAAAGGCATACAGTGGACAATGTATTTGGATACTGAGTTTTGACATACGCCAAAAAGTTCTTCTCCAGAATAGGGCTTTTCTTGCCAAACCATTGAATTTTTTAGCCAAAGTATTGAGATAACACTTACTCAAAATATTAATACAGGCCTCAGGCCTTTTCCCAGTTCTGCTTTTTTGTGCTGCCTTAGCACAGAAACAAGCCTTGTCCTGAGCTCGTCCCAAGGCCCTGCCCTGGGCTCTCTGGATGGAGCTGTGGGGGACAAAGCTGCAGTGGCATGAGGGTGGGCACCTGCTCCCAGCCTCCCTCCTGGAACAATGCCTCTGCCCCCTGGGGCAGAGGAGCTTTCCTGGCATGAAGTAGGCATTGGAGAACTGCTGACTAGGATGTTTTGCACATCTTTTTCAAAACAGTCTTTGTGGCAGCAAGAGCTGCGTGCACTAAGCTTACACATGTAGGCAGCTCCTTCCTGCCAATGCATGGATGGGGGACTAGGTCTAATCAAATGCAACATAAAAACTCATTTATTGAGGCACATGTCTTGTTAAAAGAACAGAGGCAACTGTTCATCAAAGAAGCACCATAATTTTTGAAGTTTCCCATATAAATAAAGACAAGGAATATGACACAGCAAAGCCTCCATTGCTTTCGCTTTTAAGCAGGAAGAATCTTCTTAGAGCATGGGTTAGAAAACTTCTCTAAGTAGTTTATGTTATCTTCAGGGACTGCTTACTCTTTTCTATTGTTTACATCAGCCTTTGAGTGAAATGGTAATTCTGCCTTACTTCACGATTTTTATACTCTTTGTGGTGCCACTTCATTGCACAATAGGGACGTTTCAGCCCCTTTTACGTGCATGCTCAAGGCCTGACTATGTACTGGGAGGCTCATTTTTTTTTAAATACTTATCTAATAATCTAATATATATATATGTACTTGCATTGTAAACTGTAAAAATCACTGTCAATCACTTATTACAAGGCGACCAAGCTGGGCATCACCATGCATGCTGCACCTGCAGAGCAATCACCTTACAGCAATGCATACAGGGCTATGGAAATGTAGTGGTGAAGCAGCGTGATGCCCAAGACCTATGTTTCTGATCTGCTTTGCCCACAGCAAGATTATGTCCACTCGGTGCCGTCAGCCGGGCAGCGTTTGCTCTCAGGCTCGTGGTTTTGGTGTTGCCTTGCCTGCTGTTGCTGGTGTGGTGGGCGGCTGTGGAGAGGCCTCAATGTCTGCTGCAGGGACACTGTTCCCTTCCCCCCCAACTATTTTTCTTTGTTAATTTTGCCTTTTTTTCCTATTTCTCATCTTCCTTTGCCACTGGCCACCTTTTTGCCATGTGCTGGATAGAGTACAAGTCCCATAGAAATTATTTCAAAGGACTGAGCACAGAGTAAACAGATGGGAGTTTCATAGGTTATTTAATCTGATCAGTCTGCTTATCAAAATCTTACTTTGTTTTTTAAAACTGTAGCTGTGAACAGCCCCTTTTCTTCCTCCTCAGTGTCACCTCTCGCTCACTTTGTTAAGAAGCCTGAAGGTTGTTCCTGGACTCCATGATCTTAAAGGTCTTTTCCAAACTAAACAATTCTGTGATTCTGTGTGTGATTTTGTATATTCTCCCTCCTATTGAGATACTTTTATAAAACTTGAAATAAAATCTGACTCAGGCTTGTGGGCACCAAAATTCAGTCCCACCTACTGTTTGCTGTGCAATGCTGTCTCAAATGTAATTTTAATATCATATTACTTTTGTGCAAAAGAGGGAGCCCAACTAAAGAGACAAAAAGGAAATCCATTAATGATATTTTTTTCATGAGGAACCCCATGATAACAAAGCAGTGTGCGTGCGAGCACAGAAAGTGAGAGATGCTGAGCCCTACTGTGCCTGTCAGCTTGGCTTTTACATACAGGGAAAGACAACAAAATTTACAGGGATGCTACTCTCTGAAGTGCTACATGCACTGCCAGCAAGCCCGGGAAGGAAACAAAGACAGCCATTCCAAATAACAGAAGAACAGTCATAGTACTAAATGTATATACTGAGAAAAAAAACCCCATCAGATTTAGATTTTAAAGGGTCCAAGGGTGAACAAAATGCTATTTGCTTAAATATAAGAAGCACTTCTGGAATAACAACCCTTAAAAATAAAAAAATCTCATGAGAGATTACAGCCCAGCATTTCAGCTTTGATAGCGTGCTCTTCTTTTTCCCCACCACTGAGCGTAGTGTTTTATTAAGATTATAAAATCAGGCCTTTCAATAATTCTAATGTGATACTTTTTTGGGGGTAAACTACCATTTTTGCTAATAGTACCTAAGTACGGGAAAGGACCCTGAAAGCACCAGAAAGCTCTCCAGGTGCACCCACAGACTGCAAGGGCCTCCCACTTTGGGGGCTATCCAGAAACCCAGCTGGCCCTTGTGTTTTGAGCTCAGCAGGCAGGATTTGGGTTGACATTAACACAAACTGTAACCGCTTATTTAAGAAGAATACTCACACAAATTTAAAACCCATATTGAACTATTTATTTTGTGCATTTACCTTTCACTGTGGCACATGCTAACATCAAGTACTTCTAGCTGCTAAAGAGAGCCAGCAGAAATTGCTTCCATCACATAAAGCTGACAGTCAGCTATTCAGCCTGCAATCCACCCCATAAGATGACAGGATCAGGCTCCTTAATGACAAGCTGGAGTGCTTGATTTTCAGCAGCAGCGCTATATTATGGCATGCATTAATTTGCTAGGAAATCACTTTGGAAGAGCAGAAAATGTGATGGATTCAAGCTAGAAACAGGATGTACAATAAACGCCCCAAAGGTACCGCTGAAGTGTGACATTCCTGAGAAACTGGGAACTGAGAATGGTCTGTGTCCACATATGACACTCGAGAAGTATGAAGACAGTTTACCAGGTCACTCGACAGCTGACATTAAGCATTAACCTATTTCAAATGTTATGCGTATTTACTGACAGAAGCTGAATAGGTCAAACGGATTTCTGGTTTGCAATAAAAGATGAAATGGTATTTTGTTCTATATATGAAGAGCTGTTCATGTAAATCAGTGTGTGTGTGCAAGGGTCATTGGGGCTATTGTTGCCTCCTGTTTCTAAAGAACTGTGTATTTTACTTTATGAAGCAAACTCTGGAGTGAAAGGTATCAAGCTTTAAAACAAGAGTATAATGAACAATGAGACTACCACACTGAGCACATGGTTTGGGTAAGCAGAGAACAAGTTTAATAAACAGACTTCTTACATGTTGGGTTGATGAATTCATACTCCTCCTTGCCATAGTGCCTGAACTAGAAACATGGTCATGCTTTTCCTCTGATCAATGCAAAAAAGCCAATGCTAGCCTGCATCGACAGATTGCTCTCTCAATATACAAGTGAGCCTCCCATACATCTTTTAATGTTGTTCATGGTGTTGGCTGCAGACTTTAGCTATGAAAGGAATTCAGGGTTATTTCTGTAGGAAGCCCACTTGAAAAGAAATATTAGGATGGGTCTAATATAACCACCTTCATCTCTCTTCATGTGCAATTCCAGCTGTCCCATGCCATATCTCATCTTGTGTATATCCTTGAGTCTCCCCTAAAACTATCTCCCTGCCAGCAATCATACACCCAGGATGGGATTTAAGTAAATTTTACTGCCAGCTTCAATCAGATTAGTTAGGATAACCAAAAAAACTTTTAAGAAAATCCCTCATCAGTTCTGTGCTACCTTGTTTGTTTGGTCTCTGCATTTCTCCACTGTTTGCCTTAGACGTATCTAGTGTTTTAAGTAATACAAGAGAACATCCAGCCAACTTCTAAGAGCATACAGCCAGTCTATCTTGCAGGGTGGGAGCAAGGGCAAGCTCATCAAAATTGGGAAAAGCCACCAGAGAAAACACCATCCTGAGTCCAAAAGCAGATGGCTGCTTTCAGAGATCAAAACTAAACAGCATTTCACTCTGACTTACGAGACTGTATATAACCATCAGCTCTGTGCTGGTCTTCATGAACACGACCTGGTTCCAGCATTGTGCTGAAACCCACTCCCCTCAAACTAACACCGCACTGGCTTTACGGTACAAGGAAGGACGCAGGGAAGAGCACGTATTTCAGACCCAAAACATACGGCGTGTATTACTCTGGACAGGATGGGTTTGAGTGTGCTTTGCTGTTCCTCTGCCTAATAATTTATAACGGGTTGCACAAGCAATGCAAAATCAAACATTTTCTCTGTTTAAAGGACAGCAGCTATTGGGACCACTTCTCGGCTACCGTATTGTTTATTTTTGGTGCTTTTCCATTCATTACAACACACCTAGGGCTGTTTTAGTGTAATTTCCAAGGAGTCTGGCTTTTTTTCTGGTACATATAGCATCTTTTACAGATATGTCTAGATAGGCAAGGGATTAGGACTAGTAATAGGCATGGACCACAGACATGACTGTCAGAGAGAACTATACACGGAGAATGCAGAGGGTTTTTCCCCCCCACTGTTTTCCATGGCTTAATAAAAGTTACCCATTCCTTAACATTCACAGGGCATGCAAACAGGCACTGACCATGTGGCTGACAGCACTGCCCTGTGCCTGCTGGAGCACTGCTCTGCACTGCACAGCAAGGCAGGGTCTCGGGGCCAGACCCACAGAGATATTTAGGGGCCTAACTTCTATTTCAGACTTCAGTGGGAGGCCGGTGCCTAAATAGGAGTTGAGCACCTGATTACCTTTGCAGGTCTGGGCTTGGGTGAAGGCAGCAAGGAGGTGCTCCACGTCCCCTGCCTGCCTGCGGGAACTTCTGCTCCTCTCTGGCCGGTTGAACTGTGGTGCGGTGCAACCCTGGTGTTGTGAAGTAGCCGTTCTCCAACTGGTGACGGCCTGATTCACAACACCAGCTGCTGCACGGCACCCAAGGGGGCCTGCTGGATGGGCTCCCCACCGCTGGGCTCCTTCATGGTCCATCTTCCACCCCTCTTGTGTGCTGGGAAGAAAAGAAACAAGGTTAGGTCCATTGATCCCATGGGTTATAAACCCCTGCCTGTTTAAAATACAGAAGTGTGAAAGGTGTATGTCTCCAAGAAAAATGATCTACAGCTTCACAGAGATGGGCGCAGCAGCACAATGCTGGTAACACATGCAGATCCACCCCTGCTCTTCATTTTCGGTGCTCATCTCAGGAGGGATGGAGGCTGGCAGGCAGGTGAAGCAACCTAGAAACTCAGCCACGCCCTCAGAGACATGGGAGAAACTGCTTTTTCACAGATCCCAGGACATTATCAGAAGGAGAGCAGTGCCCCAGGGACTATGTGGCTTCCTGAGCATTAACCCTCACACTTGCAGCACTTCTCTGAGGTGGTGAGACACCAGCACATGCGTGGTCTGTTCCCAGGGCATTCAGGAAGGTGCCTCCACCCACAGAAGTCCTGCTGAGATCTGTAATGTCCCAGTCTGCAGCCCTTCATTCCCCTGTGAGGCACTCATCCCTCAGGTGCTCACAGAAGCTGAAGGACACAACTCACTGTTGACCAGGAAAGCTGATATTTTAAAACCATACAGGGAGTTACAGATTTTGGGACTTCTATATTGCTCAAGGGAAAAAGAAATCTCCCTCGCCTGCACAGGTCTGATGTTGGTGATCACAGTGACCGCCATAGCCTGCACGCAGCATGTATCTCGGTCAGCAGAAGAGTTCAGTGTTGCAATGGTGCAGCACTGCAGGAATGGCATTGAGGAGACCAGATGGTCCTGCAGCTTTTCAAGCAGATAAAAAAAGGTGGAATCAAGACATGAGCTTCTCCCTCAAAACGCTGCACTGGTAGTACTATTACTTGCTTGACATGGTCAGATCATTCTTACGGGGTCACCAATAACTCCTTATTGGGCTAATTCATCCTAGGCACATGTGAAAAATAAGCAAATATCAAACTTCTTCCTGTGTATTACAGACATTTTCCTCAGCAACAAAACTCTAAAAGAAAGCAGAGATTCTGTGAACCAGCTTGGGACTGTCAGTGGGACCCACTGCAGGAGTTCTTAAGCAAACTGGGCAGAAAGTGATGTGAAGCCTAGCAAACCTGCTGGTTTTTAATAGTTCTCCTGAAATGGGTTCGATGTGAGGGCAAAATTTCCATCCTTGCTGATGAAGGGAGCATCTTCCCCCATCCATCCCCACTGTCAAACTTAATCCAAAGAAAAGCCATTGCCCTTCCCCTGAAGACAAAGGAGATGTGGTCACACTTAGTCCCTGGGCAGAAGAGCGATTAACATACGCACTAACAGAAGATATCCCCGAGAGACAGGTTGTGCAATTTGGTTGGTGTAGGAAATGGAGCTGAATTTCTTGACACCTGTGGATATGTGCACACTTATAAAGTCTCAGTCATGTAGTACTAACAGAACTTTTATTTAAAGAGCAGTTCTGGAATTTTAATACATTGAAAAAAACCAATGTATTTATATTTTATGTGTTATCTATTATTCAGCCTTCAATCCTGAAATGAAAAGCCTGAAAGCTGAACTTGTGTTGTGGCTGGTGCTGATCAATGGTGACACGATCATGATGGATGAAGGTGAACCTTCTCCCCTGAGTAGATCTTTCACTGTTTGTGGTGGCACCGAGTACACTTGACGAAGCACATTGTGTCACGCACGGAGTTATGCCAAATACTTTTTGTACGTTCTCTGTTCCCTGGGAACACTAAAGTCTGTCACTAGTACTGTGGATGGGAAAAGAAAAGCAAATTATAAGAACTTTTTTCAAGGTTGCTTAATTCCTTCTGAAACCTTTCATGCAATCTGCGCTGAAGTCTATCAGACTACTTAAAAAAAGCAGGCTCCTGTATAGGCATTGTTTGCTCTCCAAAGAAGACAATTTAAAAGTCTCTTCAAGTAAAAACCAGTATCATGTATTGTACAAGAGAGAAATGCACACTTAATCTAAGACTGTTTCTCCCCACAACGTGCCAGAGATGAAGATTGTTTTTCTGCTTCTTTATCCCCTCGGTCAAACAGTCCATACATAGTCTCAGAGTACGTCTGAGCTGAAACAATCATATTCTCCCACTTTTACTTAGTATGATTTTATTCAGTCATCTATTGGTAATAGCTTTTATTTCTTTCATGGTTTGAAAGCTTTCTTATGATTTCAACTAGGTTATGCATATATAAGTGTACAATCTCCTAAGCAGCGGAGTAACCAGCAGCTAGGGAACCATGTTCCCCCATGCCAGCCGGCTGGGTCTAGAAGCCCTGAGAGAAACCACCAGAACTAAATATTTACTTTAGGATCACACTAGTGTATTATGAGAAGAATCTCAGCTCCTATAAAGAGGAAAATAAACTTCTCATTTTGAGGGAAAAAAACCCAACAACACAAAACCCTCAATAACACAGATAAACCTGCCTGGGAATTAGCATTTTTTTTAATATTTAGAAAAGGAAAGTGTAACGAGAAACTGTGTCAACGAGCTAGTTTTTGTACACCAAGTTTCCAGGCAGCAAGTGGGACTCAGGCGCAGGGTTATCACAGGACTCGAGACATAACTGCAGCCCCACCCAGCAAGGTTATTACCACCCTTAATATCCCACGCAAATAGATTTCCTTGCTTTGGTCACAGCAGTCTATTAATTCAGCCCTCTTGTCTCGTACATCTTTATCTTTATCCTCTGCAGGTTAATCCTGCCAAATTCCTTTGCTGTAGTACATGTCACACAGCATATAATATCCAACAATGCAATTTTGCTAATCCCGTTTTATCAGCTTTGTTGCCCTGTCTGGTCAATCCAATAGTGAAAAACTGCACATAAGGTTTTTGCCAAGATCTCCCTCTCTTTTGCCCTCCCCGCCCCTTCCCCCTTCCCCCCCCCCAGCTTTTGTATGGTTTCAATTAAATGGTTTGAGAGCAGAACGTAGCATTTGGATACCCGCCAATGTCCTTCAGACGCAGAATGTCAAGACACTTAATTATACAGGTCTTCCAACTCTTTCAGGCGCTCCACCTCCCCAGTCAGTTGAATTTACTAAAAGTAAGTGTAAAAAATCAGCTCAAATCTCTTTTTAAGACACTCTCCATGCATTAAGGACTTGAGGATGACTGAATAGCGATATATTTATCGCCCATTATCTTACTAAAAGATTAAACAAATGAGTAAAGACTGTCTCATTAGCAGTTCTTTGTTGTCTTGTTTACTGTTTAGTGGACTCATTAACATTAATTATTAGAAGAGGAACATCAATTATTGCAATAACCTTTGTCAAGCCTGGCAAACTGACTGCTAAGCAGCAAATGAATCCATGTTTATCAGGCAGGATTTGCATGGACATAAAGATGAAAAAGAAAAGACCCTTGACGTTGGCAGCAGAGACCCAGCATTGCTTGTTAGTTCTGGCATCAGTAGAGCATCCTGCTCGAGACCTCTAGACAGAGAATAGAAGAGTAAGTAAATACTGAGCTTAACTCCACAATACTTGCTTACCCAGCTCTAAGCAGCGAGTTGTGAACAAAGGGATCCCGGCTTCCTCTGGTGCTTGCTGGGCTGTATTTATTACACTAATTATTTTAACGCAGGGAAGAGTCCTTTCTCTCCCCTGCCATCAGCACAGTGCATATGCTTGTATAAACATAACGCAGACTGCAGCGTCGATTTCAGGATTCTCCGTCAACACGCGGCTAGAGCTGACTGCTTTACTGCCTCAGGTGAAGAGCACTTTTTCACTGTTACAAGATATTATGGCTTGGGCTCCCTCTAATTTTTTTTCCTTCTCAGAAAACCAATCCCAGGCAGAGATCTCCTCTGCTGCCTTAGTAGAGACTCAATGTTGTATCGGTATTTTAAACATACCATATATTTCAGCAGCTCTGGCAAGAGTTAAACATCAGCAGTAGCACATCCATTATTTAAAATACCTTGAGGAAGAAGGCTGAGTCACTAAGCTGGATCTGACACCTTTGACACTTTTTCTCAGCCTAAATACGAGTGCCAGCCTGTGCCGAAGAACAAAATTAATCTTTTCAGAAGGACTCTGAGCCAAATCCAGGGTTTGTAAGATTATATCTATATACAAATAGAAACAAGGGCAGCTAAGGGCTGCACTTTTTGCAGATGCTTCCACAACTACATGCTGTGAGCCACTGAGAGTGAATACATAGATTGCTCCTTTTGCCAGCCAGGTCTTAAAGAAAAAAAACCCTTGTAATTTCTGCAAAGCTACCTTGCGACGGCCACTCCATGCCCAGCATCACCAGGAGCCTTCCTCCTCGCCCCATGGCCCCACCAATGTGGTCTACTAGCACCTTCCCCTTGTAGGGCATTGGCTCTGCCTGGATCTTCCTGCTAATTAAAATATGAAACAATTAAGCTGTTTGCTAAATTAGCAATTCTGGCCCTACAGTCTCCTGGCCAGAGAGAGGTCTGCAGAGACAGTGTAGCCCATTACCTCAACATGAATTTGTGCTGACAGGACAGACCATCCGTCTTCACGTCTTTAGACAGCTGTGCTTACCTAGCAGAATGTAAACATCTCTGAACTTTGCTTACTGGATAAAAGGAAGCATCAGTTTCCTATTGCATTTCCTCCTACAGGATCAATCATACCTTGAGGCTAGATGCAGCATGCCTATGTTTGTAATTAATCTCCTAAAGGAAGAACATCTACTCTCAATCGATTGCTATATTTGTATGCAGTCTTCCTGCAAGAAAGGGAGGAGAAGAAGAAAATAAAAGCTGGTATCAGAATAACAATCAGCTGATTCTTAATAAAGGCTGGTATGTGCTATATATGCACAGCAAGATGCTTTTTTAGTAAGTTGAATCTCTGTTGGAAAAATTACCTTGTAACACTGGGGACTTCAGGGTTGCTTTTAGATGTCCTGATGTCATCACAGTGAAATTCAAAAGGATTTTTTGGCTTTTTTTTCCCTGATGTTTTTACCAAAACAATACATGTGTACTTCAAAATAATCTTCCAGATGCTTCACTGTCTCTTGCTGAGTGTTACTGACTACGGACAACAAAACTGAATGCCACACAGTTTGTACACTGCCCTGTTTGCGCTCAGGAGACTCCTTCACACCAACACATCTGTTCACGAGGAACATCTCATTCACATTTTCCTTACTGTGTATGGGAATGTTTAAAATTCTGACTAAGGAAATATTGTTTAAAAACCAAATGACAACCCTCTCCCCCCAACCTGCAAGAGCACCTACTTAATGAAGAGTAATTTCTTGCCCTCTCAGGGAAAGAGGTTTGTGCACTTTTACTGCACTTCTGGGGCCAACCAAGACTCAAACTACTGGGCAGAGGGACGCAAAGCAGATTGCTTAAAAGAAAAACGGGAAAGCAAGCACTCTTCAGCAGTTCCAAGAACCCAGGCCTGACTCTTGCTACTGCATTAGATCTGTCTGTTTTGTTGCACAAAAGGCATTGAGCTGACATTTACATTGGGGCAGCATATTCTTTATAATGAGAAAATAAATAGTCTCCAAGACATGTTTAGATAAAATGTACACTTCTGATAGGCACCGTACTAGTCTAGAGTGTCACTGTCCATTTTGATTTAACAGAATAACACCAAGATTTGCTTGCTGAATGCAATATTAAGACAAGGCAGAGCCTTTCCCCCATTATCCAAGTAGCAGCAGGGCAGGGCTGCTACAATTCATTACAGAGCTCACTCTGTGGCACTTCACACAACCTGCTTTACAGGCTTGGAGATTAGGGTCTAATGCTTATATGATCAAATATTTAGAAGTATTGAACTGCACATGTCTGAGAGGAGGGAAAAAACCCCATACATTTTAGAAAGCTGATTTACAAAAATAGAGAACAGCACAAGTAAAACAGCACTTTAAAATAAAAGGCAGGCACAGTATTTTATCCACCTGATTGCCAACACTACAGCTGCATCAGCAGGGCCTGTGAAGACGTGCCCACCAGCATCCCATGGTTGGAGCAGGTAATGATGTGGTCCTTGCCAAATGCACCATTTTCTTTCAGTATACATAATTAATGCAACCTTCACTTGTATGTATATGATTTTCACAAAGAACTGGATGCCAATGCCTCCATTTTAGAAGGCTTTTATAGGAAAATACTCATATCTATTTGATAACGAGCTGGTTTTAATCTGGGAAATCTATGGCCTGTTACCTGCACCTGGTCATTGTTCAGAGGAATTACCAGCAAAACCAAGTGACAAATCAGCAGTTCGAATCTTTCTGCCTCTATTCACCTACTCTTTGTGTGACAGTGGCACAGCCCCTCTGACACATGGTGTTGACACCTAACCCAAAGTGATGGAGGCTTCAGTAACAGCTCCTCACCTCTTCCTCCCTCCTCCGCACTGGCACTGGGGAGCAGCAGAGGGACAGGAATTTGCCCGAATACGTGCAAAGCCATCAAGTGGCTAGTGCATCCCTCACCACCAGCAGCGAGATTTTTGCAGCTGTGAGGTGAGCAGAGGCTCACCATCTGCACTGCTCCTAGGATGCCTCCCTTCTGCTCCTACTTTACCATGGAGGTCCTGGATGAAAAGCGTAAAGGCGCTGAAAAATTCAGCAAGAAGTGTCTCACCTCCCCTGTTTTTTGTAACCCAGTGTTACTGAGCACCACTCACTGATGGAGGAGGGAGCTGCTCCCCACTTTTCCTGCTTTGCTCAGTCCGTGGATTTTGACAATCCAGGGTGAAAAAACCCTTGAGTTGCTCCTGTTCTGTCACCCTCTCCTAAAAGATGCTGTTTGCAAATGCTGATCACTAAAATTAAGGTGCTGTTTAAATGTTCAGTGTTTGATAAGGTGCACAGATGTCACAGGGTGGCCACAAGCCACTGGCAATATATATATATAAAATACAAACACGGTAGGTATTGGACCAAAGGTTAAATTGTAAGCCCAGGGCTGGGTATTGAGTGTTAACCCACACTTTCTCTCTATGCCTGTTTAACAGGGGACTTCAAGACACTTGGCTGACTTGGAAGTTTTGATGCCTCGCCAATTGCCTCCAGGCTGCAAATCTTAGAAGATGAGATTTTCCTGTGGCATTTGACTTTTCTAGCTGAAACCCAGAGAGCTCAGAGGAGCAGACAGAACAGAGATGAAAGTAATCCCTTAAAAATAATAATACACTCACTGCACACTCTGAGTTAAACTTGCATAAAGTGAAAAAGAAAAGGAATTTTCTTATATGTATTTCCTTCATATTCCTGTGGCCATCACTGTCCTTTGCTCCTACATGTACTGCTCTCAACACTAGAAGACCAATACATGCAAACACTTCTTCAAGCTGCAATTCATTTCTCAATCTTCATAACTGAAGAGAGAGTCCTTCTATTCAACTCTTTGCTTTAATAAAACTAAGGACTAATATTAATGCTAGTTCTTCCCTCCTGCCCTCAGCCAAATGCCATCTTCAACTCTAGTCCACTATACCTTTAACAGCCAAGTAATAGTCTAGGGATAGGAATAGCTAACATAGCAGGATGGCCAGGTTAGCAGAAGGTCTAATAAGGCTATAGAAATTTGAGATTTTCTTCTGTGTTGTGGCACGGTGCTTCTCCTAAGGGAACACTGCTACAGTCCTCAGTGGATGGGAATGATATTCAGCATCTGGGACAGGACCTCAGCATGTCAGCAAGGATGTCGTAGGTCAGGATGGAGAAACACCAGCAGAGTTTAATGGGCAAGGTTTTCACAATGTAACATTTCTCCCTTCAGCCAGAGATACCAGCTGTCCACTACCATATGTGCAAGAGAAAAACATATATGCATCAAAAGACTTAAATGAGAAATTTGGATTTGTGACCTTATACGAATATATAGGCTTTGATATTTTAGCAAAGGGGGTTAGACATGGTGGACGCAGTAGAGTCTTACATGGATAAAAGGATGGGAAGCATGTTCTTTACACAGTTTCAGATCAAATTCCACTAAGTTCAGAAATATTAGAAAAGTTGACCAGGGGTCTGACAGTTCTACTTCTCAGGAAAAAAAGACCACGAATTCCTCCAAATTCTGCTCTTTGTTATGCTTCTTTCACAAGTAGCTACCCTTCTGTTCCCAGACCTACAAAGACTGGAAACACATTTCTCAAAGCAAGCAGGAAGACAATAACAATTAACAGAATTATTCCGTTCTGTTGAAGCCAGATAAAAAACACCATCAGCATAAGAATTTAAAATTAGATCCCCAATGAAATGTAGTTTCTGGTCCCAGCTAACTCCCCCCTGAAAAAAAACCCCAAAATAAAACATCCCTGAACAAACAAAACCAAAAAACAGTCCAAAGCAACTCTTAAGGATAAGTACACAAAAGCTTCCCTTTCCTTTGCAGAGACCACACTGCAATCGATGTTTAGTGCAAGGCAGCTGCACAAACCCAGCCCCTCTTTAGTTACCAAACCAGTGAAAAAACATCAATCAAAGTGCAAATACTTCAGAGAGTTCCCATTACAGCTGCAAACTTGACAGAGAACCACATATGGTCAGTCGTACCACAAATGTGAAGCCACAGTCCAAAATCCAGCTGGTCTTCTTTATCACAACAGGACGCATCTGTCTAGCAGAAGTCACTGAAAGAACAAAGTAATTTAGGGTCTGGAAGATAGAAACTTGGAAGAAGGCATGTTCGAGGATTCAGCTTAATTAATAGCAATGGATTTTATTATCCTCTACCTCTAGTTTTGCTCTTAGTTCTTTTTAAGACTTGCTCTCCTTTAATGAACAGAATATAATCAGGAAAACTAGGGAGTTTTATTAAGCGTTTTTGGGGAAACAAAAACCAAAAAAAACACCAACAATACCCAAACCCACTGTGTATTCGGAATACTTACTACACAGTATTCATGTCTCTGTGGAGGTGTGTGTGTTATTGTATTACTAATCTGTTTAACACAAACAAGCACAAGTATTCTGAAGATGACAATCTGTACCTAAATACATAGCTGACAAAACATAACTCATGTGCAAATAGGATGCTTAGGAACAAAGCTGAGCTCAAATTATTTGCACAAATAAGCGTTTTCTTTTCTTTCCTTCTCCAGCAGGGCTGACAATAAAAGTACTCCTGTCATCATCACAGCCTCCTGCAATGTTAACATTGAATTTTTCTCTGTGTGTGCATGTGTGCAGGCAGCTTTTGTTAGCGTTTGTCTACAAAATTATAATAGGTGTCTTTCCTTGTGCACTGGCTTGTGTGATAGCGGTTTAAAAGACAATACCAAGCCCTGTCTTTAATATAGCGTTATCAGAGGCATCTCCCTTGGGGAGGTGTTATGGCCATCTAGCAGACACCTAGATGAGATACGTGCTTTCTTTGGAGAGATATTACCACAAAGCATTTGAGAGAAAAAATGGATGCTTAGCTAATAGATGCGCATAATTACTAATCTTCAATGCTCCTTAATGGGAGATTTTGACAAGCAGTTTTGAGAGGTATCACAAAGACATGCAATAGTGCTGCTGAGTTTTGCGACTCATTCCCCTGGAATCCCCCAAGCTTAACTTCTATTAGCTATAATTTTTTTTCACCTGCAACAAATATTTGGAGATCCCAGCCCATCGCTGCCCTCCCCTCCTGAAGAAGCATGTCAGAACAGAAATATGCATCCAGATTCCCCTCGTCTGCACGCGCTGGGCACGAGTGCTGCATCACAACAGAGCAGAGATGCTTCTAGTGGAGGGGATCACTTGCTCCTGTTGTGAGAGAAGTTAATGTAAAGAGGGCACTACAGAAATTAAACGGAGCTGCTCTTATGGAAAACAAATTACTACCTAAGGCGGAAAATTTAAGGGGAAACAGGGTGTTGCCACAGAAATACATCTTGGGAAACCAATCACCCTAACTCTGACTGAAAGTACAAGGGACCACGTTTTGTTCTAAATATCAGAACTACAAAACTGTACATACCAGTTGGGTGCAATGGAGAAGACCTTGAACTCACGAGGGAGTAATCAGCCATCTTTCCCCCTGCCTTTCCTCTGCATCCCTGCATGCCAGCACAGCTGAGGGCAAGATTTCTAATTCTTGCTATTCCTGTCAAGACAGGGTAGCCTGATTCACCACTCAGCTGGTTTTGCTCCTGTGATTTCAGGGGATGGCCTAGATGTGCTGCAAGGAATTTAACCCCTCGCCCTCCTTCCCGCACTCACCGTTTGTAGTGATATGTAATGTTGGAAGAAACCACTATGATGACACTTCTTGCTGCAAGAGAGCAGGAATGAGTGGCACAAAGAGGTCCAAGCCTCACTTGCAGATTGTTTTGAGTATTTTAAAGCAGTGTACATTTGGCTTTTGTCCCTGGTTTTCCTTTGCATTTCCATCATACCTGGCCACCCTTGCAGGAGGTGATTGTTCTTGCTAAAATCCATTATTTGTCTCACTGTCCATCCCAATGCTTTGAGCAAGCAATCCTGTTTTAACTGAGCGAAATGTGACTTTGAAAAAGCTCGGGAGACTACACATATGACAGGTTAACATGGACTATTTTTGAAGGTGAAACGGAGGCGCTGAGATCTGAGGGCAGCAAGTGGCACTCTCCCAACTGCATTTTATGATGAAAAAAGGGCACCGAGTGTCTGTGATGTATCGGGAGCCCTGTCATACACTGCAAACATATTCTGAAAGGTTTTATAAACAAATCCAAAGGAGGTTATTAATTTTGCCAATCTGTGTACAGAAGGAATGAAAAATTTGTTGTGAATCGGGTAAGTAAATAGAAGTCTCTCTGCAAATAATAAAACTACATAAATAATACAAAATTGATGACTAGATTGCTGTATTTTGAGTGGATTTGAGGCAGATGTGAAAAAGGTAGTAATTATTTGCCACAGAGTAGCTGCAATTTACTTGAATTAACTGCATAGTACATTTTGGCCACCAATCCCTGTATTAATGCAATGTTTTCTGAACTTCTTCAGGCAAAAAATATTATTAGTGTATCAAGTTGCATTTTACCACAGTACTTGCATTTTTTTATCCTCCATAAAACACAAACATTCAGTCAGACCTCTGAGGTCGGGCAAGCTGCCAGGGCGGCAAAGACCAGGAGCACCAGGCAGAAAATGAGCACTGGCTCCATGCAAGAGCTCCTTTCCCGCTGGTATCACCCCAAATGACAACACAGAGGACGACACCACATCTGCTGCTGCTGAGCCCAGAAACTTCTCCCTGGGCATCTCTGTGGGCCACGCGATGGGCTCGCAGAGTAACTCTTGCAGATTTCTCAGTCACAGATCTCTCCTGGTTTCAGACATGTAAACTAATTACAACAATGTTCCAGTGGAAACTTCCTCTTCAATTTGGCACGCTATTCTTTCAGCACACAATGATGACAAATCTTAATTTGCTTCAGACGAGCCTATTAACTGTATTAATAAATTACAATGCCAAAAATAAGAATAGCAGCGCTTGAAAATCTACCAGCAAAAAAGCATAAACCGAGTTGCATTAAAACTACTGTGCAAGGCATGTATTTGCTATATTTAGCTTTTTACCCTACAGGATGATAAACCTGAAGTGGAACGAAAAATGTGCTGAATCACTGCATCTAAAAAAATGTCTTTTTCAAGCAAAATGTACCAGCCATGTAAAACTGAATCTGAGTGCTTTTCGCCCTACATTAAAATACTTATTGAACTGAAAAAGATTAAGAAATACCTGAGACCTTCCTGAATGCATGGTCCAGAGGAGCGGGGAATTAAATCAGAATTCATGTACTCAGAAGTTGGTATTCAAATCGTTTTGCAAAAAGAGTGCTCTATCTGTTTTGATAACCCAATGTACCGTGACTGCTTCAGAATACATGCATTACATGAATATTGGATCCCACACCGCCTACCTTACTCAGGAACAAGGGCAAGAGAGCTGACTTTGGCGACGTTATTCACGCACGTTAAGATTTAGTCCTGCAAATCCTTCATCCAGTGGTGACGCTGATAGAATCGTGGGGAAAAAACGCAGATCCTCACTGTAATTTGCAAAAGTCTTGTGTATGAATCTTGTCAAACGCACAGGCAATGTGCATAAACAGAGCAAGCCTCTAAAAATGCAGGCAAACGCTAAATTTTGAAGAAGTACTTTAAAACAGGAGGCATATTTTGTCAGCTAAAGAATTATCTTCAGAGCAACTGTTTCAAGTTCCTACCTTGCTTGAATAAGTGGTACTATGGTACCATATGGCAATTTCCACCAATGGTGGCAACAGTATCTTTTTTTAAATAGTGTCCTTTTTCCTTTCAACAAACTTTACAGATGAATATAGAAAAAACGCCACACTTGAATTAAGCAGATGCTTATTACATTCCTCCTGGCAATATAATATGTGATTTATTGAGTTATACTGCAGTCTTCAACTTTTTAACCAGATTAAGGCTGAAAAGAAGCTAGCAACTAAAACATCTTTCCATTTTTATTTATATTATATTTAGTTACGTTATATTTTTAGTTAAATAAACTTGTGGAAGAGTACAGAAGCTACAAGACCTAATGGCCCGGATATGTAATTAATCAGATTTGAAAAGCAAGCACCATTTATCTACATAAAACAAATAGAATCTATTCTATTAAGCTAACCCATTCAAATTGCAAACCTGACTGCTGCTAGTGAGAATATTTTGCTTGGCAAAGGTCCTAAAGGTTCTAAAATTATGTATGCTATTTTTATTTCCTTCTTGGATTGGATTAGTTACTAAGCAACTGAAGAGTTCAGTCCTGTTGGTTAACAGACGTACTGTATTTCATAAAATCAGTTACTATATAGGACTTAAATGCCCATCAAGAAAAGATAGTACAGAGGTCTTTTGGACACCATTTGCTTGTGAATGGCCTTGTACAACCAACTGTCCTGCACATAATTACCGCCCAGGTTGAAAAGTTGTTTAAAGTTTTATCTCTAGGTTATATTTTTAAGGAAAGAGTGATCTCTAAATCAGTGTCCTCCTTGACAAGGGAATTTGATCACTTTTTATTTCCTGAAGATGCTGCTAATGAATCGGAGCTATGTCATCAGTGTAATGCTTGTTTTTTGGTGCATTTAACAGAAATAAGACAGTTTAATAATAAAAAAACCCTTAATAAGCAGCCAGGAAGATAAAGAAAATGCTCTGAAATAGCTCTCACTTTTGAAAATGGACAAGAATTCTGGCATAAAGGTAGAACACCTGTAACATCCTTTAAGTCATATCCGAAAGTCCTATCTACTGTTATCACTTATAATTACATATGCTTTTTATTTAGCCATACATTTGTTACTGTAGACGAAAAATATATTTTAAGCCTCTCAGGACTGTGAAGCGCGCTGCTTACTGATGCTGAAGTCCTGCAAAAGCTCTACCATGCACCAAGCTGTTCTACTTCACAAACTATCTGCCAAGCTTCCCTAAATAGCATATAATGTGGAGCTGATGGGCTATTTGATTCTTTTGGCTTGGGTATTTCTTGGTAACTTCAGACTCTGTCACTTCAACCTAACCTTCTCCTTTTGCGAACTCACTCCTCTTTGAAGATGTTATTATTTCCAACACCCTTCCTTTTGTGGTTTTGTTGTTGTTGTTATTTGTTTTAACCACAGATGAATCCTCTGACACCCATCATAGAACCATAGAATCATAGGATGTCCTGAGTTGTACGGGACACACAAAGATCATCAAGTCCAACTCCCGTCCCTGCACAGGGCAACCCCAACATTAACATCATGTATCTGAGCGTGTTGTAAAAGTGATTCTTTAATATTGTCAATCTTGGCACTGTGATTACTTCCCTAATATTCATTTTTTGCACAAGGTTACTCTAAAACAGTTCCTGGAAGAATGCATACCACCAGATACACCCTGGGCACCTTTTTTGAAATAAAAGACCGTGCCTAGGTAAGTTAGCCTTCCCTCTATCTCTGAACCAGCTGATTGCCACATTTCAGCACTGATGGGGTGGTGTGGCTGTGGTTCCCAAAGGTGTTCATACACTCCCTGAGCCAGGCAGAGCCCAGGGATGCTTCTGGGCTGGATATGAAGAGCACACACTTGTGTAACTAGCTGCCACATCAAGCATCCTCCCTGCTCATGTACAGCTCAGGTGAACTGCCTGCCTTTCCAGCCTACAAGATAAAAAACTGTTAAGGCATTTCTGAGCTCCAGATGCACCAAGTAACTAGCTTTGCTTGCTTAGCTGTGATGCAGCAGGGAAAAGCCAAGCTGAAGTGAAGGGGTTGCCTGGCAGGGCTTCTCTTCCCTGTGAAAATCATTAGGAAATACCCGGTTAGCAGAGGAACAAAGAGAGATGCTGGAGTGTGTTATCAGTCCTGCAGCTGCCTGTGCCATCCGTTTCTTCTAGGCAATGTATTTAAGCTCATACCCATAAATAGGCACTACTGGATGATGATAGAAGTAATTGGAAATGCTTAAAGCAGCTACTCCATAAATCATTTGCATTCACTGGGTTCCACCTGGGCCCTTGCTGTACTCTTCCTGCTCGCTTTGAACAGGCAGCACAAAAAATGAGCCACTTTCTTCTCCCTTGAATATTTTATCACTAAAAAGGGAAAAGCAAAAGGTCATTGTTCCAAGGGATTCCTTGTCCGCATTTCTGCAGAGCTTCAGCAGTCTGGGTAATCTCAGGAACAGACCCTTCAAGATGCACACAAGACCTCTGACAAAATTGCTGCCCCAATATCACAGTGCTTCTTCCTGCATGGCTCCTTGCTGTCTCAAGGCTAACATGGGCACACAAAAAAATGTACTTGTAGATGCTAAAGCTGACCCACAGCATGTAGTGCACTATTCTGGAAACTAGTACAGGTAATTCATTCCTTTCTTTCAACTACAGTCTATTCTTTAAGCATCACTCTTCTAGAAGTTTTAAATAAAACAACACTTAAAGAACCATTAGTGATGATTAAAGAGTGCGTACATGGGTACCAGGCCACATGACAAAACACAAGAGTCAGCTTCCTGTAGACTAAGTAGCAGCACACTTGCACTCAAACACGCCCACTGAAGAGCAACAACCTCTGCCTAAGCAAAGACTGTTACCTGAAATATGACAAATGAGCTATTGCAAAAGCAAAGGGAAGGGAAGAAAATTCATAGTTGTGATGCCTCCCACCTGTGCACTCAAGCAGTTGCAGGTGGAGTGAAAGTTCAGTTACTTCTGTGGTCCCATTGAAGTTCAAAGCAGTCAGGGGCTTATCAGGGCAAGCCAACACCACAAACGCCATCAGGAGCACCAATGTCTTGTTTCAACAAGGTACTGCACGAAAAGGTAGACTGCTGTGTGACCCAAACCAGACACAGGGCAAGTAAATGTACATTTAATTTAAATACTAGGAATACCCTGGCTTTTCTGTAGGGTTGTCCTGAGTCAGCCCAGCAAGGGGATAGCAGAGACAGAAGACTCTATAGGACTGATGCTGGGAAAGATGGGGGAGGAAGATGAGCAGTGTCTCAGCACCTGCCAAACCATTGTAGTCACTTTAGATGATGTTTAAATACCTATGTTGAATAGTGACATGAATGAAATGTACCAGAAAACTTGAAGCATTTAAAAAACAATGGGGAAAGTATGAGATGCTGATCTACAGTTTCAGTAAAGAAAAATCAGCACTGCTAGCAGACATGCTATGCTGTGAAACCTCAGAAGCAAGCCAGTACCCTAACACAAAGCAAGGCACAAAGCCAGTCCTTAGCCAGCTTTTTGGGATCAGCTTCTGTTGCTTCACCAAACCCTTGCCTTAAAATGCACCTACACAGCAGTTCCACTGAGAGCATAACAGCCAAACAAAGTTAATGGGATTGCAGGTGTAGGCACTGTTAAACACAAGAGATAACACTACAACCACCGTTTCAATATCAGCATTGCCAGTTTGCAAACTGTTTTACCATCTGTTATAACCCCACAACCACACCACAGGAAGGCTCTTCAGGGATCCCTCTTACCAGATACAATCCTGTAAAATCTCTTAAGCAAGGCTGACTAGGAGGTCTTCATTTTTGGCATATGCATGGTCCTCCTCACTTTAGCAGGACCGCTCACACCCAGGACTACTCGATCCAAAGCTGAGCTTTCAAAACTTTTTTATTTTGAAGAAAAGAAATGCAGCAAGGAGGCTGAACTTTACAAAGGAAGGAATTCTAATAGAAATGTCTCACCAAGTGTGAACTCTCCTAGACCTTCAATTTATTTTCCAATACAAGCCTATACTTCTGCAGCCTCATACTGTGGGATGCTCTGCATCAGTGACTTCCAGGACTTCGGTGCAGCACAGTATCATCATCGGTTTCCATGCAGCAGCTTCACCCTGGCAGCCCTAACTGCCTAAAACTGTAATACTCACACTGTACCACACAGGAACTCAAATTGCATATTTTGATTTTCAAGGTAATCCACTCCCCAAACCATTCCCACGCAAGCCAGCCTGCTGATTTAAATGGGAGTACTTGCAGTTTTGCAAAATCAGGTCACAGGGAAGAGGAAAAAAAAAATCCTGTTTTGTAATGCCTGAAGAAGGTACATGTGGGAGAGATGGGGTTTCTTTTATAGGAAAAGATATCTCCAGTGAAACTGCAGGAAAGGAAAATGAAGCCTCTCTTCTGAACTGAAACAAACTGCTGTCTTACTGGCACAAGTAAATTAAAGGTGAAGGCTTTGTCAGGAGCTGTGCTCTGTGGAAGACAGCTAGAGAAGAAGAATTTAAGATTTCTGGGACAGGAAGAGTCACAAGAGATGAACATTGTATGATTTAATTATCCAACTGGAGGGATAAATTAAGCTTTTGACTTGGAGCTGCATATAAAGAAAGCAATTAGACTTCTTTTTAAGAAAATTAGCATACGGTTTAAGAAGCGAGTAATAGTTTAAAATGCAAGTATGAAATTGTTACTTATATGCAATGGCAATGGATCTGTATGCTATATGAATTGAACTACATGCTCCATTGTTTTATATTAGTATTCCTTTCTCAAAGCCAAAAGATCTTGTGCTAGTTTGGACCATCTGCCCCAGTGAGTCCATTTTCAGTGTGGACACAGCATTCACCTTTCACTGAAGGCTTTTCCATTTCCAGATCCAGGAATTTAAAAAATCAAAATAAATAATTTAAGAAAATTATATATATATGCCTTCACACTTCAGGTTCCATTAGCACCGCATTAAACTAGTCCAATGAGATGAAATGCTGAACTTTCAAAAAAACCCTCACACATCTCCATCAAGCTTCAGGTGTTCCAAGACAGTAAATCAGTATGTGTCCTTTGAACAAAATAAAACCCCATCAATCTGTTCTAGATAGGGAACAAGTCCTAAATAATTAAAAAAATACTTAGTAATAGATTCAGGGTTTAAATTAGGTGATTTTCCAGATCAGGAGTGTATTTAAGCTTATTCCCTATACTGCGCACCAACTTCCACTGAACTACGCCTTTTGTTTGGAAAGATATCAAAAATTATGGAGTGATCTCATCAGTACAAAGGTGAGCACTTTTGACCCTGTATAAAAATTTGTTATGTTATCCTTATTTGAACAAGTAACAATTCTGAGGAACTCAATGTTTGTTCTGCTATCGTATTTCTATCTAGCAGCACTTTCCAGAGAGAAGAAAGTGCTCTATCATGCGTACCGAAGCACTTGGCTTGCACATAAAAAGTCCCAGAGGGTTAAGAAAACCAGCACTTTTAGAAACCCTATCAACATGCACACAAATTGCACACCAAGAACTGGCTAGTATAAATTTAAATGCACTTAATGCCCAAGTGAGGAGCAAGACAGTAACTCTGAAGCAACAACCTCTGCTTTTTGTGTGTAACTCGCTCTCCAATAAAATGTTTAAAATCACGTTCCATTCATGATCTTTACCATACACTTTTGTGGGCAGATAATTAACACTGGACAGATTCACACAGCTCTGTTTGAAGCCATGGGATCTCAATGGTAAAAACGTATGTGATTTGACCTTTTATACAGAAAATGGGTTGATGGAAAGAAGATATAACATCTGCAGCTTTACACATTTCTTATATTTACTAAGTTTTTATTACTAGCAGTACTGGAGGGCAAAACATTAAGAGCTTACGCATAGGTGAAAAGTACCACTGTATCAGTCACCAGTCAGGAACTCAATCTTGTACATAAAATCTCACTATAATGCAGCACCAAAAATGACTAGGATGTGTACAGTAGAAAATAGCAACTCCCCACTTTGTAAATCAGAAAGCTTGACTTACTCCGGGCTGAATATTCAGCTATGAACATTTTTGAAAGTATAACAGCAGTAAGTATCATGATGACTGAGGTTGCTGCAGAAAAACTTCCTCAGTGGACATCAACTGCTGAGGCACCACTGGCATCAACTGAATCACTGACATGGTCCTCATGGGCTCCCAGGGGACAGTCCAGGCAGGAGCAAGTGCTTGCTCAGGCTGCAGGTCTCACGGATACACCCCAAAAGCCTGGTATCACTGGGAACTGACTTCTTCATCCACGTGTTACTCTGGTGCTCCCCTCAGAACATACTACCCACTAACAGACAGGAGCAGGTCTTTAGGACTAGGTATATTTATGCATTTCCATTTCTATGCCGACACTTACTGTGTGGATGTCTTGAATTAAACGCTTGGGGGGTGTTTTTTTTTCCTTTATCTGTGCAAATCCTTGAAAATGTTGTCTTGTACCCATTCAGAGCTGCCCTTTGGAAGCAAGTTATTGCAACAGCTGCACAAGATGACAGGTGAATATTTATCTCTCTGTGTGGTTTAGCTGTGTAACTGCCCTCATCTCTCACCCTGCAGGTCAAGTTCATATGGTCCAGGCAGCTTTTCCGAGGAAGCTGTTAAGAGAAATGCAGGGAGTGGGCTGTGGCTGCCAGATGGTTCTATATCTATATATCTCCCACTCCCTGGTGCTACCCCATCACGGAGCATCAACTGTGAGCTCCAGTGGGAAATTAATTCTCTCCCTTGTTTCTACTGAGGAAAGTTTCCACTCCACATTGTAAAGTTTACAGCTATGCATCATCAAAGAAGCCATGAGAAGGGGGAAGACAGCCACACTAGTGTTAACTGGCTTGCTCAATGTCAAAAGGCAGCCAGCAGCAAAGCCAGGAATATGACTCCAGGTGTTGCACGGCATAGGCTGCCAGTGGCAGCAGCATGCATAGGCTTTGAAAGTTGCGGAGAGGATTTGCACAGCCCACACCAAGGGTCAGTAACACCATGTAACAAATCGTTACGGCAGAGGTGGGGTTATATCAGATTTGCTCTTTTGCAGCTACATTTTCTAGTTTAAAGCTTTGCATATACTTCTGAAAGTGAATATGTGGTGAGGAATCACTTGAATATTCGATGCCGTGTTTTTGCTGTCTAATGCTACAAAAAGCAGCCCATACAGAAGCCTACTTAACTATTTGGAAAAGACAAAAGATCATGTTGTTCCCAGGAAAAACCAAAATGACCTCCCCACTCCTTTCTGTGTTCAGGACTTTGGGCTGAGCACAAAGTATCATGGATATAATTTAGCAAATATAGGTTGCAAATACTTACTTAATGCAGTACTTTTATAACACACTTGCCCAAGTCTATTTTTTAATATATAATACCGTTGGATACCAATGTCTTATATGGTGATGTGTCTCCTCGGCAATGCTACCTTCCTGTTTGTACTGCTCATAAGGATGGAACAGTATGCCTGAATCAATATATTAATGCAGATCTTATAAAGGCTGGTTTTGAAGGCTTATAAAAACCTATATATTCTTTTGAACAATTAGTTCTGGCAGCAAGCCTTTTAATCCAATAAAGCCTCGTTATGTCAATAACGGACCTCAGCAATCTGCAAATTGTACAGCTTCTGTAAAGTAGCTTGTATGAGGGTAAACTGGCTGCCAAGAATGCGTGTCTGGGCTGAAATTATCCTCTGTGCAAAAGCAAGGGATTCACATAGAGTCAGACTTTACTTGTACAACATTCATGGACTTGGAGCTCACTGCAGAAAACAGAACATCCTCTGTGGGCTTCAACAGCCCTCAAGAAAAGCACCCTAAATGGGGCTTTTTTCCAGCCTCAGGCCACCCAGCCAGAATTATTCATCACATCCTATTAATGGGTGAAGAAGAGCCTCTGCCGTCGCAATAACAGAAACGACTACATGATACAAGAATGATGACCTCGGGGTGAGTTTCCAAACAAAACGTCTTAGGCGAGTAGTCTTCCATGTTACAGGGGCTACACCCAGTGAGCAGTGACAGTTGAGCAACTCTGTCTTCTTCATCACACCTCTGGCCAGAGTTAAGAGAAAAATGGAGCCTTATGAGAACATAAACTTGTGAGCTCCAAAGCCCCATAGAATCACTTGGTTGGAAAAGACCTTTGAGATCACTGAGTCCAACCACACCTGCCCACTACTAAACCATATCCCTAAGCACTTCATCTACCCATCTTCTGAATACCTCCAGGGATGGTGACTCTACCACATCCCTGGGCAGGTGTGCCTGATAACCATTTCAGTGAAGAATTTTTTCCTAATGTCCAATTTGAACCTCCCCTGGTGCAACTTGAGGCTATTTTCTCTCGTCCTATCACCTGAGAAAACAGACCAACACCCACCTTGCTACAGCCTCCTTTCAGGCAGTTGGAGACAGTGATGAGGTCTCCCCTCAGCCTCCTTTTCTCTAGGTTAAAAAACCCCAGTTCCCTCAGCCGCTCCCCATAAGACTTGTTTTCAGCCCCTTCACCAGCTTCATTGCCCTTCTCTGGACATGCTCCAGGACCTCAATGTCCTTCTTGTAGTGAGAGACTGAACACAGTATTCAAGGTGTGGCCTCTTCAATGTCACATAGAGGGTCACAATCACTTCTCATGTTTCAAAGGGATATAAGGGGACACACTAAAAACAGAGCCCTCAGCACAGAAACTAACCTAAACTGTCTCCCAAAACAAATCAACTCCCACAAACATGTAGAGAAAATCTGTGTGGATTTTTTTTTTAAATTGAAAAATAAAAAAGATACTGCTATTGTGCTTTGAAATTTTATGATTTGTTGACCTTAGCACCAACTCTCTGCCTCATCAACATTAGGTAGAAGGGCTAAGGAGGTATTTCCGAGGGTCTGGGAATTACTTTGCTTCAAATGCATTTTTGTTTGCTTTGCCTTTTTTCTTTTTTCGGCAGCAATCCCTAAAAACCAAAGAACCCCATGGCATCCCCAAAGCTTATTGGAGGATGTCTGCTCTGGAGAGTTCAGAGCAGAGACTAGTGTAGTGGCCACTGCTCGGGTCACCCTCTTGACATTAATGCACCTAGTGAACCCCTCTTCACTTTTGCTTTCCAGCAGATTCCTTCTTGTCCTGGTTCACGAGCTTCTCCCCTCACTGGACCAGATTCAGCCGTGCAGAGATAAAGACTCTAATTTGCGTTGCAGAAGCTAGAGCAAGATGGGAAAAAAAAAGGCAAAAAAGCACCAGTTACAGTGACATTTAGTGGTTTTACTCCCACCCCTCAGTTCCAGACATCAGCTCCAGTCAATCCTACCCAGACAATAAAGTCATTTATCACTTGAGGACCCACACAGGTTCGATACATGATGTAAAGCAGATGATTGCTTCCATTGATTCAGATGAAATATCTAAGCAGAGTTGCAGCTTGGCCATGGCGAGAGCGCATGCACAATTTGTGATGGTTTAATAAATAAACCATTGATTACAAAATGGAGCCTGATAAATCCTGACAGGGCAGATCTGCAGCTGTATCTCTCCTCTGGCTCCTATAATTAATGGCTTAGTACTGTGCTACTGTTAAGTGAGGACCAGCTCATCTAGAAGCAATAGCATGTTAGCGACATTTATGCAAATGTGCATAATTACTGCACCCAGCATAACTGACAAGGTCACTCCTTGTTTTGGCCAAGATTTTCTCAGTGGAGACCTTTGGCACTGACTGGGGATGTCTTGCCACTAGACAGACCATTTCTAATGCCAGGGTTTCAACTGCCAGAGGGGGTGATATCGTGGCAGGGAGGCAGAAGATTAATACCCAAGCAAACAGTGAGATTAGCCCTCAAGTCAAGCAACCACTAGAAGATTCTGAGTGAGAGATGTGGGGACTGGTGGGGCTCTGGATGGTGTGCAGCCTAATAAAAGGACCATCCCACTGCTAGAGGTAGGTTTTAAGAATGAATTAGTGTAAGACACCCCTTGACAAACAGGATCTTACAAGCCTAAGAGCAAGATCTGGACAACAACAACCTCATACAGTGCCTTTCCCCTAAGCAACAAAATACAACCTTGTTGTGAATAGTTGTTTAGATGACCTATTTGTTTCCTGAAGTGGTGCTGGATTTAGAAGATTGGGACCAGCCCATGAGCCTTGTCGATATGTGAGAGGGGAAACACGAGCTGAATCAAATGGTAGTCATCTGTCCATGCAAATACTCCTCCCGTAACCATGATGCGGAGCCCCAGAAGGCAGCCATGACTCAGAGGTCTTCAGCCACAGTCCTCAGCACTGCCCCCTTTTGCCTCTATCTGCATGGATGACACCAGGAGAGAAGTACTGCATCTTTCTGTAATGGATATATATGCTCTTCCAAGAACAAACTTATGTATCAAGCCAGGCTAATACACGTCCAACTACTGGTGGAACTGCTTTACTAGTTACCAGCCTATGAGACTCTCCAGACAACGGAAGGTACCCAGTATCAGAGAAACTGAATTCAACAGCCAACCATTTACATGAGACTCATATTTACCTTCATAGTATTTTAACGGGGTTGCAGCTTCCTGATGACATTCTTCTAAGGTTTCAAGGCAAAACCCCCATGTCCTTAAAACACGAATATATTGCAAAGGGGACTGGCAGAGAGAGGAGAGGATGCAGAAGGGATTTGTCCTCAATTTTTATTTGACTCCATCCAGGCTGACTTGAGACAGAAATAGACACATGATTTAAAAAGAAAGCCCACTAGTTATCATGGTAAATCCTTGTAATTTAAAGAGGTGACTTTGCCCATCTCAATTTGAATAAAAAATAAGCTTTCTCTGGAAACATAATGCATAGATCCACAAAACGTTAAATAACGTAGGGGGCACTACTGAGTAATGTCCATCAGAAAGTATTCATCTGAGTTAATTCTGTTTCTTAAATAAAATATAGTGCAACAATAAATAATGGCTAATGTGTAATTCCATCTAAAGTCAGGACCAATCTTGTCTTTCATTTAACTTGGTACAGTGTATATGCCATGCATTTTTAATACCTTTAAATAATTTATGAGAAACCGTGCAGACTAAGACTGACAGGAAATAGTCTAAGCTCCTAATTTTAGGAAACAGTCCATAAATGAAATTTCAGGAGGATATAACTTCTTAATTAAAGGCAAACTGTTGTTGTCACACCCAGAAAAAAAAGTGGTATTACATCTTATTACTCTACTTTATTACATTTATTACTGTAATTTAGGAGAGTACCTCAAAGATGCTAAGCAAAGAATCACAGCCCAGGACCTCACCATGCTACGTTCTGCCCTGCCACTGCAGAACAAACCACAACAACAATATACTATTTCATATATTCAAGCAAAAAAAAGGCTCCTCTTGTAAGCACACATCGGCTCCTGATTTTTGACAGACAGCAAGAGCAAATGCATTTCTGACTTTTTTCATTTTCTTGCTGGATGGTTCTTAAATGTATTTCTCCCCACTCCCCGCCTGTCACTTCTGACCCTTATTTCCCACATGCGGTATTTCTGTCCTTCCCGTGAATCTGATGTGCCTGATAGACTGGGCATGCAGGATGCTGATTAGCTCTGTAGGCTTTAAAGTTTCCCTAACCCATTTCTCAGGTAATCTTGTACAAATGCCTATCTACAGTCAGCACATGTGGCAGAGATGCAGTAGCTCACCTCCTACTCCAGAAATACCTGCAATAAATCAGACAAAAGCTCTTAGCCCACATGTTGAAAAGCAGGAGCGTTAACAGCCTGGCTGAAGCTGGAACTTGAACTCAAATCCCACCATGTGCTTCTACTCTTCCCTACAAGTTCATCACAGTGAAGAGTGATAGTGGATCCATGGAGGGAAAAATAAAGGGCAAAGCATAATGCATGAGCTTACACCAGCAAATAGTAATGCAAATGAATAACTCTACTCACAGAAGCAGTCTCCATAAATCCTGAATGATATTTGTGTTCAAATACTTCCTCCCACGGCAGCAAAATGTGTGAGGAGGCTTAGAAAGCATCAAGCACAAGGATTCATGTGACTTAAAGTCATCCTTATTTAAAATAAACTGCACCTATTTACCAAAGGAGTTTACAAGCAACCTCACCCTCCTCCTTTCCTTCAATCAAAGCAAGGAGAGACCAAACTGCTCCAGAGCGAACCAAAAAGGACATGCTTTTTCAGCCAAGGAGGCTGAAACAGCTTCTGCTTCCACTTGGGAGATTTGCTGGAGAAAATACCCAGTTTAAATCACATTTTATAGCTTGTGTCACGCCGACTAAATAATTTAATAGCCCCTTCTGGAAAATCTCTTAGTTAGGGAGACCTACCTATCGCACCACGGGTGGTAAATCCTTTTACCAAAAGAAGAGTAAACTTGGCCTTGAAAAATATTTTTTTTAAAAAAAACCAATCAACCAAAGCCCCATGTAAGCCAGTGGGTGAGAGATTTATGTTGTTATGATCAGATGAGTTACGGCAAAATCTTTGAGCCTGGAATTTTTCAGTCATAGAACATCAGGTTGGAAGGGACCTCAAGGATTTCTTGGCAAAAGCATGGTCTAGACAAGATTGCCCAGCATCCTGCATCTTAAAAGTGAAAAATTTTCCACTTATGTCCAATTGGAATCTTCCTAGGAGAAACTTTCACCCATTATCCCTCATCTTTTTCATGTGACCCCCTCGTCTTCTTCTGTGTAGCCAGCCTTAAAATACTGGAACATGGTGATAAGGTCTCCCCTTATTCTTCTCCTCTCAAGGCTGAAAAAACACAGTTCTCTCAGTCTTTCCTCACATGGGAGGCTTCCCAGTCCTTTGATCACCTTTGTGGCTCTTCTCTGGACCCTCTCCAGCCTGACCACACCTTTTTTGCATAGCGGGGACCAAAACTGAACTCAGTATTCTAGGTGTGGCCTGACAAGCTCTGAGTAGAGCGGAATGACTTCTTTACCTCTGCTGGTGATGCTCTTGTTGATCCTATTGGGTTTCTTTGCCACAGCAGCGCACTGTTCGCTTGTATTGAGGTTATTGTCCACCGGGATACCCAGGTCCCTTTCCACAGAGCTTCTCCTCAGCCCAGTAGATCCCAACCTGTGTTACACTGCTGCATAATGTTTTCCTAGGTGCTAGACCTTAAACTTGGTCCTGTTGAACTTCACAAGGTTCTTGTCAGCCCACTCTTCCAGCCTATCCACATCCACCTGCAGGGTGGCTCTCCCTTCCAAAGTGTCCTCTTCCTGGTTCAGTTTGGTGTCATCAGCAGACTTCATCAGGGTACACTTGATCCCATCACCCAGATCACTTATGAAGATATTGAACAGTTTTTGTCCCAGTATCAATCAGTCGTACTAAGCTCTAAATGACTACATAAAATAACATCTCTTGCCATAAAACACAAGTGTATGTACAATTTCCTCTTCAAACGAAGGAGCAGATTACAGTATAAACCTAATTTAACTCTACTAAAAGTTACAAATACCCAATCTACCACAATGTTTCAAGACTCAAACTCTAAACATGAAAAATCCAGCCATTATACAGCAGCCTGTTCCTTTCAGTCTGAAGGGGACTAGGATCTTTAATAAGATATAAGGGCACTTAAACTCCACTTATGGGACTTATACAGCAACTAGATATCAGTGAAGTCACAGATTTCATGGGTTCCAACTCCACAGTGTACATAAGCAGGACTACTTGTGTGCATTTTAACTATCTGAGCTTAACTATCTGAGCTTTACATGCAAAATCAGCGCCTTATATACTGTTCTCCCCTGGACTGGTGTTTGCAAGTAACATCTCCCTTGCAAAGCAGAGATCTTTGGAGGTGAACTGCTGAGCCACAGCCTTGCACTTCACAGCTGAAATGCAGCAGCTCTGAACCCCCAGAACTTTTTCTTTGAAGACAAGCAGCATGAGGCAGGTTTCCTGTGCACAGGTGGACACAAGACTCAGAGATATCACTGAGAAAAATGCCCCGTGATCTTTAAGGACCTGTGTAGTGGCTGCTGCACTGCTACGCTGCCACGTGAGGGTACACAGCTCATCAAAGCACTTGTATCTTGATAAAAGTTTTCTCTGGCTGACTGCTCCTGTCCTTAAGGAAAAAAGAACAGGGGAAACAACTTCTGGCTCAAGGGGAAGAAGCCACAGTGTTTCCCCTTTAAAAGCAAACCAAGAATAGGAAATTCAGTAAAGCACAGAACAGCTGAGTGAATGAACTATTTAAAGAACATTTTTTCTTTTTGCTACATTGGACAGACACAAATGCATACGTGTTGTTTATACATTCCTCTCGATTTTCAAATAAGGAATGTGCTTCTGTTGCCCTCTGCACATCCAACCCCCTCTCTACCAGAACTTGCTCTAATATTTTGCATTTCTCATCAGTTAAAGAAAAAAAATTACTTAGCAGAAAGATTTTTTCAAATCTAATTTAAAAAAAAAATCTTCCTAGCAGAAAGATGTTTCTCACTTTTTACTGCTAAATCTTTCCACCTTGTTACTAGTTTCAGACGCAGCGTGTGCAACACCCACGGAACCAGTGACAGATTTAAGGGCTAACTCCTGATGCCCACTGCAGTGTTTCAGACTAGCACTTTGGGACCAATATAACTAACTGGGAGGTTCGCAGTTTTCCAAATGAACACAGAATAATGGCTTTTCCTTTTTCATACGGATTCAGCAGCAGAACGCATCCAGCTTCTGGTGAAAGGTAATATAAATGCTCCCAATCAGTTATAGTAAAGCTTTCTAAATAGCTTTCTATAAAGCCATGGGCAACATATAACTAAATAAATCCTTTCACTTGAAGTGTCCTGCATAACTTAAAATGTAGCTTTATTATCTAATAAAACCTTCCATCACACTGAATCGCTCTGTGCGTTCACGCACACGGAGATAAAACGTGCGTATCCACACATGGGTGCACACCCATGCAGCCTTATCACATATCCTTGTGTCTCCCCATCTGGCATCATTCTAGGGATTAATAAAAACAAAGTTCGTTTTAAAATATCACATACACACCCAAGGAAGGAAAATTCTTACAGGAGGTTTAAAACAACCTACGTGGAGGTGCTGTGAGAAACACAAGGCAAGCCAGCTAAGATGGCGAGTGCACGTTAGGAACAGAAAATGCCCTTTTATCAAATCAGTGGCCCCAAAAAGTTACAACTTCATGCACTTCACGAAGCATAAGTAAGTTGCAAATCAGTATGATTGATTAAAGCTTGTTGGAGTCTCGAGGAATCGAAATATGGCCAATGCTAACGTGACAGAGAAATGTCAAAATAGATGAGGAACTACACATGCCAGCGACTGAACAAAAACTAGCTGAGATTAAGTGAGAGACAAAGATGAAATGCCAGATTGCCTAAAGCTAATTATCTGGACAATTAATGGAATGCCTGCAACTCATTTTGATATTAAGAACACAGTCTATTGGAGAAAGGACAAAGCTATTTGCAAAAGTCCGCACTGATTTCCTTGGAAGAGGATGCTGGCAATGAGGTGGAAGAAATTCTTACCTTGTAGAACACCAAGCCAGCTGCTAAACTATGGTACTGCCCTGTCCCTGGTACCAAAATGCTACCGATCCCTTCCTTGGGCTCTCACTGGTGTCAAAATGCAATGCACATCTCATTTCCCAAGCTGATAATTTGTCAGGAATCCTAGATAAGGAGAAATATTTGTGTGTCTTCGATGCTACAAAGCAAGATACATACAAGTATTTCTATACTTTGACCTGCCAGAAATTAAATTGTACTTCCTCCTGTTCTTCCTTAATTTTATCAGGCTCGAATTTTCAGGAAATTCCTACATTCTTATACATTTATACACTTAAGAGAGAAATGTGTTTTCCAGATAAAATCTTTATATGCTAACACTTAAACAGGCCACAGACCAGCCAGATGCAAATACCTACTCACTCAGTTAATATGAACAAAAATAAAGATGTTTAATAAAAATATTTAACAGAAAGAAGGAAGGAAAAGAGAGGAAAAGAGAGGAAAAGAGAGGAAAAGAGAGGAAAAGAGAGGAAAAGAAAGGAAAAGAAAGAAGAAAAAAGAAGGTTAATCCCAACTACATAGATCTATTTATGAAGAATTATCTAAGCCTTTTTTCTATTTTATTGATACAGGACTATGCTAGTATCTGGAATGAGAAATACCCGGCAGGTTTTCCTTCTGAACGCACATGTGACAGTAACAAGCACGGGGGCCACGTTTTTTTGAGGACACTGTACTACATATTAGGTTTTTCTCCCCCTCCAGTGACATCCTGGGAAATATGTATGCATTCACTACTGCCATTAAGCATTACATCCATCAGCCGCAAGCCATTTTACCCAAGACAGCAGAGTAGAAATAGATGTGACTCAACCCTGGTGTTTCTCCAAAGGGTTTCCCCACAGATAATCCCTTCAAATACCAGATGTAAATCAGAGAACCTATCCTGACTGAGCAGAAGCCTGTAGTGCAAACACCCAAGCGCAAGCTCTGCTAGACCTGGGAGGGTAAGCAGCATGGTCGCACAGTAAGCTCTGCCAGCCAGCTCAGACCCACCGGGATAACTCCTGGGGCTGGATTTATTCATTTGAGCTCTAGCACAGACTGATCTGCTTACACTGTTTTCAGCACTTAGCTAACACCTTTGTACTGCATGCATATTCATTTTGAAGGTTTTTACATCATTTAACCACTCAAGATGTAAGAATTTCCAGAGTTGCCTTGATCCTCAAATGACGATGTGTTTCAGCATGAGAATCAAAAAGCCAAGCTGCTTCTTGCTTAAATTCAGTGTTGTTCCCTTAAAAAGCAAGAGCATACAAGACAGTGTTTGCCACAGAATTGATTGCAATACGCTGTGCTTCTTGGGACAGACCTTTTGCCAGGTTGACATAAGTTTAACACACCATGTGAAGATTAAAACTGGTTTTACAAACACAATCCCCAAACAGGCAGCGGATTTTAGCTGAGAGGACAGCAGCCAGCTTTGTAGCAGGGAAACCAACTTCAAACAGGCGTACTAGGAGGGAGCCCATGCCTTCAAAACATATTTTATCCATCCTTGGATGACAGAGATAAGATGATGCACTGGGGAAGCCGCACTTCCTATTTTACTCCCAGCAGAAGGGCTGGAAAAGGGACTAACATTTAGGAGTTTAAAGCTGATGTACCACCTCAGCAAAATCCTGTTTGTTGAGCAAATGCACCTTTGCTGACTGGTTGGTGAAATGGTACCAGGCACCGCTCTAAATCCTGGACTAAAGTGATTTTAATAAAACTCCAAAGAGAATATGTTGCACATTGTGCAAGAACAACATCCTTTGCCTCTGCTCCCTATGAAACCCCGATTCCCAGATGCAGTGGTCACAGCAGTTCAGAGGGGTATTGCAAGCAGGACAGATGTTCACCTTGTTGCGTCTCATACTGTTGCTGGAACACATTCAATTACCATCTCCAAGTAGGGCTATAAGCAGAAAAATATTTTGGAACCACAGTTTTAAAAGGTATTTTTTTCACCAACAGGAAAAGTACCCCAAATTATTTTGGTCATCTGTTAAATATTAGAATGCTTTTCAAAAGGTTTTATCTTGCTAACAGTTACGAGTTTTCAGGTCCTTAGGGGAAAAACGTTAATATTTTCTCTTTCAGATAGACCAAATCTCTATTTTCTGACATTTTAACTCATTTTCAGCTTCTGAGGTGGGAATCAGCATCTTGGTCAGAGAGATAAGCATAAACAAAAGTCTTATCACATCAGGTCATACCAGTATTCAAAAAATGTACTTATTCTGTTTTCAGCTTTTATTTTAGTTTGCCAAAACAAAGAAATACACTGTTTCCCAGGGCAGAGTTGACAGACACACTGATTTTCAAAACACAGATATGACAGAGGCTGCTGCAAAACCAGATATATGCAACGAAGCCACAGCACTCTGTCCTGCATGCTGAAGTCAAGGCAAGGAAATGGGGAACAAAGTACACTGAAGTGTTTCAAGTGGAAAAAAGCTGACAGTAACCTGCTGGAGAAATGTTTTCTGATCTTTGCTCACACAGGAGATGATCAAAGGCTCTGAAAGATTGTCTTTTTCCGAAACAGCACGCTAGAATAACATATGCTCCTGCTGACCCCATGGGAGGCATGGGAATCATGTCAATCCATCACGCTGTTGCCACTGTCCACTCAGTACCTACCCATGTCTGTGCTCCTTAAGGGTTAAAAAAATCCTTTTCATTTTGTGAAAGGATATTTTTACTTTATCTCCGTCTTAAAGATAGTTGGAATTTTACCATCTGCATCTACACTTCAATAGGCAATGCAGGGGGGAGCACCATTGCTGGACTCCACATTTCTTTACAGGCTTGACAAAACCCAAACCATAGCGAAACACATGTGCGCGAGCTGTGTTATCCTACGCTTTTATTTCCCTTCTACAAAACAGAGGTTAAAATTCAACTGAAAGATGTGTTGTAGGCCTCCACACCACAATACATCCATCTCAGTTCCACTTCTCACGAAAGATCTTGCAAGACGGAGACTTTGGTAAAGCAGCAATTCTGTATTTAAATGATCATTTGCTTGGACAAGGTTTTCAGGAGGAATCCTGCACGGCAGCTGTTGCCAGCAAGTTCAGCACAAACCAGAGTGTTCATTTTTATCCTACCTTTTCACAGCCTTACAGAAAAGGCTGTGAAATGACTCCTCTTTTCACATTTCAGGAGAGATTTTTCGATTACAAGGAATAACGTGTATTCTCCTAAGCCTCATAGATCTTAACCAGAGGAAGAGATGATACACAAGGGGAGGTTCCCTCTTTTCTAAAATTTCTGCTAGGGCAGAATTTATAAAACACGAACATTTTTAGACAGGGAACATATGAAACCTCCAAATAAGGGAAGAGTGAGGGAGATTAAAAATAAGTACATGCACACACATATTTGATTTAAATGATGAATACTACTCATGAAAATAAATAAGGCATATACATAAGAGGTGGCCCAAATGATAGCCCTGTTGTCCCATTAATCATAGTTATTGCAAAAGACTAATAATGTTATCTTTGGTCCCAGCTTCAGCAGCCTAGAATTTAACACAAGCACCTTTTTTCAACATGCGAATCAGGTACTAACGCTGTCTCTTTCAACCTCTTTTGTGCTTCTAAATTAAAAAACCCAAACGTTGGTTTTCTCAGATATGAAACACAGTCAAGGTCACTGTAAAATAAAGAGCAATTAACTTCACAAGTAAACTGTTGTACAGGAGTGAAATGCAGTACTTGAAAAAAGTGGCTAAAAACTAAAAACTATTACTATAAATGACATCCCTTTTTAAGGCTAAAAATGACAAAGCAATGCTCTGAAGATTCCTGTCAAATTAAAAAAAAAATAAAGAAGTCCTGGAAGATATTCCCCCCACCTACTAATTTGCTCACTGTGTTTCTATTGCTGCAAGGTTGCTGTTTTGATAGCTCTGATATCAGAAAGCTGCTCTGTCTCCCCACATCTTCCCCCTCCCCAAAATAAGCCCTAAACAGCTAACAAACATTAGCACAGAATTTCTCATTGTCTTTTATCAGTTAAATGACAGAAGTTTTATGAATTCTCTGAATAAAATTCAGGATGGAGTTGCCCTAGCTGAAAAGACAAAGAGAAAGCTGACATTAAGGGTTTGGAGTTGATAAGTATTTTAAAATACAAAATTATCTCGGCTCTGACCCTCATCTAAAATCAACCAAGATTTTGTAACTCGGTAAAATTAAATGCGTTATCAACACATAACTGACTGTGCAGCCCAGCAAAGATAAATTATCTCATTATTACCATAGAAATCAGATGAGGCGTGCATAGTAAGTGACATATTAAATGCAATTATAAAACCCTGCTGAAGTGATGTTAGTGACCTGACACATGACAACAAAACTCAACAAGGCAATGCAGAATCCAGGCTGGAAGATGTACTGATATTATTTCTACATTGTATAGATCAGATACAAAAATACTACTGAGCCATCAGTACAAATCTCATAATAAAAAGTGTTAGGAAAATGTAAGGTATTATTAACACACAAAGAAGGGGCTATCTTCAAGAGAAGCAGAGCTACCAAGTAACGCAGCAATCTGCTAGCATGGGACAAGCATGTTAGCAGTGCTACCATCCCACACTGCTCACCTCTGTCCCCTACATGCACACAGGGCCTATCAGTTGCCAGACACAGGCATGTTCCCACTTTTCACATATGCAGTGAAAATTTTCCAATAATAACTATCACGAAAATAAAGAAGGAGAGAGCCACACAGCTCAAAAAGACCAGAGAGTCCCCGCTGCCATCTTGTGTTGGTAGTACTGGTGACCAAGACCCCTTCTGACCAGTATTTGTCCAGCCCTCCTCAACCCCCCAGGTGCGAGAGACACTAGGACCGCTGCCAGAAGACTCTCTGTGGCTTCTCTCTTCTCTGCTGCAGTTTTTTTCTTACTCTAACCTAGATTTTCCTCACTGCTTCTTACTGCTCTTTATCCAACTCACAAGCTACTCTCCTCTTTGCAGCAGGCTTTTACACCTCCCAGGGCTGCACAGCCTAGCCAAGAGACCTGACAACAGCTTGCATTATTTCAACTTGCTGTCCTACATCCTATTTTCGAAATTCCTCATGGTTCGTGTTGTTAACCTTTGCCCCCCCCTTATATCTCTATTGAAGGTGCTGTGCCCCAAAGAGGACACACAATTGCTCTCCAGCTGAGTCCTTATCAGTACCAGCTATCTCAAAAGCATTAATTCATGGATTGTACGTGCAATGCTGTTTGAATTCAGCAAGTTGTCGTCTCGCAAGAGTACGTCACTGTTGACTTGCTTCTAGGCTGGGACACTTTCTAACTTTCAGATGACAGAAGAGATACCCTTTAGGAGTTGTCCCCAGCTCAGGCAGTGCATTATCCCTGCCTAAATGCAACCCTTTTCACTTGCCCCATGGAACTGCACCTTGCATGATAGCACCGTCCCTAGTGAAAGCCAAGTATTGATAGCTGGAGGAAGCCACCATGCAGGGGTTGTAGGACCACCTCCTCTGCAGGTGTGCCTTTCACCTGCCTTTCACTGCTCTGTCCTTAACAGGCACAGCAAGCACAGCTGGGAGACAAATGTGCAGCTCTGCTCCCAAACCTGATCCTCAGCTGCCGACTTGAAACAACCCACTAAACGTTCACAGCAAAGCGACTACTCCCCATCGAAGGGCTTGATGCCTCCCCAGAAATCAGAAAATGAGAGACCTAAGAGATTCAGCCTCTGCTTGAGGCGGAAGCTCTGCAGAGGGGTTAAGGATGGCTCACCCTGAAACACAACCTTGATGGCTGGCACAAAGGATATCTTTCCTTTTTTTTTTTCTCTTCTGACTTGCATCTGACTCTTACACTGAATTTGTAAAGCAAACTCCTCTTCAGGCTACAGTGCTGAAGGAGTCTCCTCTGGTCTGAGCCTGAAGCAAAACAGTTTCTGCTCTATCTCATATCTGAAATTACTGAATGGGACTTGAGTAACATGAAATATTAGGAAAAGTAATAAAAAACTCTGTTTAGTTTGCTAAAATCAGGTCAAATCAACATACACTGGTACCTGTTTCAAAAACATTGTCTTTACACTTTTGGAGAATATTTTGTTACTGATAGAAAGCCTGTTTTTATTAAGAAGAGGCTCCTGCACCTGCAGCAGGCAGTGGTCTGAATGAGACCACGAATAGCACTGCTATGGAGGTCCCTGCTGTCTTCTTCCACTCGTCAACCCCATCATGTAAAAGAAGTGGGAAAAGGTATGAAAAAAACCATGTACCCCTACTTTATGTTGCTAGCAAAGGAGAAACACAAACACACACTTTTTCTGTGCCTTTGTCAGAGGATTCAGGGATTTTGTTCGCTTATGGAAATGAGTCAGCTTTCCTTTCTCTTAATGCAACTTTCAGCTGCCATCATCGCTCTTGTGAGTGGCACTGGTAGGTGTTAGATGTGGAAACAACCATGCCAGAGAGACAAAGAGAGAGCAACCATTTTCTGAGCACATAGTTTCATTCTGCAATAAAAGAAGTTGGACTATTCACAGAGACTTACTCTTTATCCATCACTTCACTCAGCAAGACAGGCCAATACAATTTCTGCTCTTTTTCTTTCTCTTTACAGTTAATTTTTGTTCCTTGTGGAAGTTAGGAAATAAATTACAAATTGACTGGTTTAAATCCCCAAGAAACAGAGAGGTAACATGGCTTAACTGCAGGTATGTTGCTGGGATGTAGTTTTCCATTTTAAAACATTTGCTTTAACTGTAAAATTAATTACTTGGTGACATTACTAACCAGAAATAACCAATAGAGGTAAACGCATTTTCATGTAAGTATACATTAACATGAAAAAATGATATACAGTAAAAAGACTGGAGCACGTTCAGTTCTGTTCAAGGACAGTGTCCAAATCCTTAGTTTTTAACTTTGAAAGGTTAAAAAGTTTAATTGGATTAATTTAGTGGTCTACTTACATTATCCAGTAGGGATATTTGGAGCCATTACAGAACGTCTCTTGTGTTGCCCGAGATACAAGCCAATGAAATCAAGATGAGGATTTGTTATTGGCAGGAACTAATTATTTCTGCTGGAAGAAAAGATCAATTTATGATAAGAATTAGAATGAAATAACAGCATAAGAATCTGAGAAGTTCTGACCTTAAAATAAGTTAACATTTTCGTAGGAAAAATCTAGATACGGACTTTATTTTACCCTCTTTTATATGGGAAACTAACGTAAGATCAAAACCAGTGATTTTCAATGTCCAGGTTGTTTACCCTTTGTTTCTAAACGGGAAACATCAACAAATAAATTTCTCCCTGTTCTGCATTTCACACATTTAATCTTTCAAGTCTCAGTATACCAGAGCTGCTTTACAGTAGCAAGAACTAGTCACAGCCTATTTATCGATGGAAAGGGAAAGCTGCCAAAAAATGTTAGTAAAGAAGTCTTGAAATGGCAGGGGCTGAACTTGTCTGCCTGTGTATCCACAAGAATGCCAAATACCCTTTTGTGAGAGTTTATGTGGAGTCTTGCATCTCATGGATCCTTCTGGAAGTGAGTTCCCGAGGAAGCGCTGCTTTGCTGAAGCTTCTGCCCATCAACACCCAGACTCTCCTGTAACCTTATGGCTGCCACCACATTACCTTAGGGAAGTGATTAGCCAGAGGCTGATATTAAAACTGTACCAATTCTTCTATTCCAAAGAACATCCCTTATCGGCTTCTACTTTCCTTGCTTTTGTTCCATGCAGAGAGAACATCATCTTCACTTAAAGAACACCATCTAGGTGCTTGTTAAGTGACACTTGGAGCTGTATTTAGCAAAGACTGCTAACTTCTCAGGTTCACAACCCTCCTGGCACTGTGCGATTCCTGCATGCAAAAGCAGCAAACTACGCTCAGTTTCACACATAGTCTGTATCCAGACCTCAAACAAAAAGACGATTTTGGTTACTTCCTGCAAGACCTCCCCAGACGCAGCACACGTAGCATTTCCTCAGCTCAACCACCCAAAAGTTTCTAATGAGATTTTAGATTTTTATTTCCTTTCAGTCTGTGAGGTTAGTCTGATCTTTGCTCTCATGTTCATTTTGCAGCAATTCTCCTCTGTTTTACAGGCTATCGAATTTCATTCCCTCTTGTTCATCCCCTTTTATCTTCTCTTTGCTTCTGGGAATGGCTCCACTGCAGAGGCTCCTCCACCAAGGACTGAGACAAACCCTGCACTACCTCACCCTGTGCTAAACTGGGGAACAGATAACAGAGTTTATGGGTAGTCACGGGGTTGAGTTAAGCCCTCACCCCTATGGCTATAGAAATTTTAATACAAATATATGTCTTCTGACTGCACGCTAAGATCTAGAAGATGAGAAACAAGTGTGAAGAGGCAAGTCATCTCCAGCTGCTTTTCAGCTTTGGAGAGCAATGGCAGAGTGGCATACAGTCTGCAATATCCCTGTTGGATTTAAGATAGCGACTTTATTATAATTTTAAACATCTTTTAATTAACAAATTCTTTTGCAAGCCACTGTCAGCGGCTGTTTCCATGGATGCTGATATTGCAGAGCACAAATCTGGGCTGCAGCAGCAAGGAGGGGGGAGGCCACACACTGAGCTGATGAGGAGAGGGACCACCACTGCTCACCGGCACCCTGGCCAAAGGGGAAGAGTTAAGGCTGCTTCTGCAGCCCTCTCCCCTCAACAAGAATCACCTCCCAGGAAGGTATTAGCAAAGAACATGTGTTCTCCATCCACCCTCTGCCAGTCCCACTGCGTCCTCTTGTAGCCTGCTAGTATGAGGTCAGGTCTGCACTTCCCATGGGAAGGACAGCCTCATTCAGCCCTCTGCTCCACACCCAAAGAGCATCCCTATAGTTCTTTCATACCAGAACAGATCCAGGCTTTAATTTGTTCATCTCCAATGTTCAATCAAACAATCTACAGTAAGTTGACTTTCTGATGTGAAAAAAAGGCAATTCTTTAATTAGATTTAAGAAGTGCAGCACTTGAAGACAAATCATGCTTAGAAAGAAGAAAATTGAAAAATGATAACTAATAGGATTTACAGATGATTTCCTTTAAAAGTAAAAAATTATTATTACACACATGTAACCCAAGGACCTTTCCATAGCTATTAAAAATACTCCTCTTAACAGCAGACAATGAGAAAACATCCACTTATATGGAAAGATGAACAACAAAGCTTCAGCTAAGGCATTTTTTAGCGACAGTTAAGACTCCTAATTATAGACTAGAGCCTGCAGTCCCTTCCACCTCCTCCTTTATCTTAGATTCTGCATTTTTTTTACAACTGAGAACACTAGGCTACGCAACACAGGGGCCATATGTCACAGCTAGGTAACACGGAGGCCACACACCTGGATTCTCACCTAAGCAACATTGGGCGAAGCCAGCAGTAAGAGGGAACATTGATGTGGTTTAACGTTACAACAATACGGATAATGATAATTTCAGGGGTTTCCCCTTGTAAATCCAAACACTCTCTTTTGCACCACACTCATCTCTTCTGACACAGCCCCAAGTGTCAGAAGTGTCACAACCTCTACTAACTTCAACAGGAGCAAACATAGAATCCAAATATGCTTCATGAAAAAGCTGCATTTCCTTAAATAGTGTATAAAAATTGAACCTGTGAAGATAATCTGGCTGTAATGCAAATATTGCTCAACGCACATAGCTTTTTGTGCCCATGTGCCTTTGCTTGCTCAGGTGAATTAATCACTGTGAGATCCCATCCCCACCTCTGGTTTGTGGAAGCCTGCTGCCACTGCAAGGGCGAAACTACACGGTCAAACAAAGTTATCAAGTGCCAATATCTACACCAGTGCTGTAATTTGCAAACACACCTCTCTCTGTATGATTTGCTTAACTTCAGGGGTTGTCCTTTTCCAAGTTACACCTGGAAACTGGTGTGGATTTGATGAAATCAGGTAGGAATCCTTCACTAAAGTACTTTATCAAACACCAATAATTTGAATAGCATTTTTGTACACCTGAACAAATTACAGTGTCTCTTACAGCGGTCCCAGAAGTGTTCTGAAGTTAAGTATTTTAAGTTTTCCTTCAAACATTCATTGATTACAGTGTTTACCATTAATTTTGTGGTCTTATTTGCTCACTAAAGGAATTAGTCTCAAATCCAAAAGGAGACAGAATTCTGTTCTGAATCCACAGGCCAAAATGAAAATGATGTACATGTTTGATGACATAGCTACAGCATGGTACAATATAATAAATAAACTGGGACAAGACAGAAGACAGACAAATAGCTATCATCTCTTTCCACACAGATTGCATTATGAAATGTCCTACAGAACTGGTAAAGGAAAAAAAAGTATGATGATAACTTAGCATCTTTTACCTAGCAAGGTACAATTCTTGCACTTTGTTAGAAACCAAAAGTCCCTGGTGCAGAGCAGCTGTTTGGTTGCTCATAATATGCAGCAGGATGATTACTGCTTTTCCAGGGGATAGGTGCCCCTGCCCCTAAAAACACTGGCAACCTTTGCAGACAAGCCAGACTGCTTGTTTTGAGATTAAATACTTGCCCCTTCTGTCTCTTTAGAGAATGAGAGACTAGAAAAAGCTATCATGGCTTTCCTGTTCTGTTGGCAGAGGAAGATACCAAAATCATGCCACTGCTCTCCTGCCACAAAACCTGTCACAGCTTTCCTTTTACACACAGGTGCTGAATCATTGAAAAAAAAAATGTTTTGCTTGACTAGGTAAGGCAGTATTTGAACACTCTGAAGACAAAATTATATGTAAGTTAGAATACATATAATAATTAGAGGTGGTGGTATGATACACAATGTGATTTATAAACTGATTTCATGCCAATGCCACTCCCACCCCAGGAAGAATGCCTTGGTGGCTGTCCGGCTGTGAGAAAAGCTTATCGATTTACTCTCCTGAAAACCCAGCAATCTGCTATGTGGCAGGGACTCTCTTGGGCTGCATCCTTTTAATTGATAAGACTCTGAAAGGGATGATCTACCAGTATTTTTATGTTGAACCCAAATTATAAATGTTTTCAAATAATAAACAGCATTAAAAAGCTTTCTTCCTTTTTCTGGCAGTATGCACTGCAAAAATGTTAACTTGGGAGTTCACTCTGCAACGGATTATAAGCGACATTTAGTGACATGATGGATGCATCCTGGCTTTGCAGTATAAAGATGATCTCAGAGTACAGGCCTTATTCCTTCTTTCACTAATATGCTGCACACAGATCAGTGTTGTCAGCAGTCTGTCTTCAGTGTTTTGATTAATAATGTTAACATGGTTCTCTAAATTGAGTTAGTGTTCACATTTCTGAGTAAATTTATGCTAATGGTGTTTTTTCTAATTCAAACATTTATGAATGCATTACTTTGTGACCAGCAAGCTTAGTTTCATAGGTTATGTTGTTGCAAAATGAAGCCAAGATTACGTAGATCAAAAATTACAAGTTGTTTTATTTTGGTTTTAACTGAGAAAATACGTTCTGGAGATTATTTTAAATCTTACCCTAGTCTCTAGCTCACTGTCTGTAGTGAGATTTTTCTTAGAACATACAAATAAAAAGTCATTGACACGAGGTCATAGATGGTATGGATTTCCTAAATAAGAATGGGTTTAATTTGGGGGATTCTTTGCAATATGCTTCAAATGAAGCACTTTCAGACTAAGGACATCCAATGAACATGCCTTTTGGGTAATGTGATTTTATTAAAAATCCAAAACATGGGATATACAGACAGATGCAGCAGTAACTTTCAGCCTTTGTGAATAAATAGGGTTAAAGGCACAAGTCAAGAAACACTTCCCAGAAGTTCAATATGGAGACTAACATAAGAAAACACTGTAAATGTGTTTGAGACTGACAGTTAATGTGAGACCAGCCTAAGGAGCCCTAAAAAGACCATGCTGCATGTATCTGCTCTCCCCATTAAGCAAAGATCTGATTCCTTTCCAATCAAAGACCTGACTCATGACATCAGATTGCAGTCTCCATACGGCCATGGTGACTGCAGTATTACACTTTATGCTCACTAATTGCAGAAATTGCTCTCCAGCCTCAAGCATCCAAAGGGCATGATTCACAGTGTCAGCAGGAAATGACAGGGCTGTGCAGCAGAAGGAAGGGTGATGCACAGTCTCAGGGTAAGAGGACTGAGGGCCACGGGGATGACTCAACCATGAGGTTCTGGCACATCAAAGTCAAGCCATCTTTTTATACATACAGACAGGAAAAGGAAGTTCCATCCCTCACTAACCAACACCTAAAATTGTTAATTATCTCAGTTGTCTCACTGAGAAAAAAAAAGAAAAATGTATTTTGGAATTGATTTTAATTAATCGTTTTGCAAAACTATGCTTTTTGCTTCTATAGTCCTTAAAAACAGACAACTTCTCCAGAAGGCTGCAGACCCAGGATGAACCATGTGTGAAAAATGTGACTCTTTTCCTCAACCAAAAAAAAAAATAGGAACTTTCTTCTCCCACTGAGCAGCAACCAACCACTCAGATCACTAAAGAAAACAATCTGCAGTTTTCCTCCAGATGAAGAGCCTAGTGGCTGTTGATACAGAAGCACCTAACTGCAGCTTTCTGTGAGTACAATTAATACCTCTAATGCAGCTGACGAAAGAAAACCTTTTTAAAAATATAAAGCTGAAAAATGAGATCTAAAGCTGATCGAATGGAGAGAGAACAAAATGCAAAAGCAGCTCCATTGCTAAAGGCAACCTATATGCACACCATTTATAGATGAGTCTCTTGCTAGGATACGCATTTATATGGATCATTATCTTCAGATGATACCTATGCATTTCAGAAGCATTCAAGTGACCACATTATATATGGCTCAGCAAACCACTTACATACGCACATGGGTGGCTTGAAATTATGTCAACAAAATGGGGAAATGGGGGCTTTCCATCTAGGGGGAGAATGAACAGCAGAGTACGTACAGAAAGCTAGGACTGTCTGATCCATTGTGTTGGACATGAAAAGCAGGACTTGCAGATGAGGTTAAAAATATCATTTTGACTCAATAGAGGACAGATGTAGAAATCACCAAACCTGCCCGTATGCAAAAGATTTCATAACCACCTTTACTGTGTGGCTCAGTTCGTATAGGGAGGAGTTGGGAGAAGACAGCAAAAGGAAAACAATACGAATTTTGTGTAGGTGTGGGAAGAGGGACACTGATGTACGAGCAAATTGCTCTGAAAAATTACCTAGTGATGGCTTAGGGTTGAAACGGGAATTTCTGTGCAGAGCTGCAAAAGCTTGAGAACCACAGCAGATCCCTGGAGAAGAGACAGACTTTACTAAAAGTCACCCCAGTCATGCCCCCATGCAGCTCCCTGATGTTTCAAAAAGCCACACAGCGTGCCTCTGCTCAACACACAACCGGCCCAAGAGCCAGCTGGACTACCTTGCTGCTGCTCCCACTGGGGCCACCCCTTATCGCTGAGTCTCAGCCTGAAGGAGAGGGCTACCAACAGCAGCCCTGAAGGGGTGCCAGGTACCACTACATAGCCCCATTGAAGCACCCAGGCCCTGTGTGATGGTCACACAGTTAAGGGGCATTTTGCCACTTCAGCAAGTTAGGAAATCATGGAAATAAGCCCCAAAATGCTCTCCCAGCCCCGATGTTAACAACCTCTGCCTCTCCAGTATTTTTAAACTCTGTTTAATGAAAACCCTTTTGATGGGGTGGGTCTTCAAGCCCAAGCAAGCGCCTGCACAGCACACGTCCAGGAACAGGGACCAGCTCTGCGCTGTCACAGGGAACTGGTTCCTGCTTCCCGCTGATAAGGAAACACACTATACATTAATCCCCTTTTACAGTATCATATAAAACCCTAATTACAACCTCATGCCTCCACAACAAACGCATCACACATTTAATTCATGCACAAATGTCAGCCCTCAACAATTTTTTTTAATGTGGCTGAATTTGTAATTGAAGGTTCACATTATTTGGCAAGTGAAGCCCAACTCTACAGCTATTTCCTACAGGATTTTCTCAGATATAAGCAAAATCAGGACAACTGACCAGATACATTAAGGAGATAATCTGCATGGTCAGAGGTTTTAGAGAGCTGCGGCCAGACCACAAAACCCTTTGTGAGCCCTGATCAATGGAAATAACCAGAAAAGCAATTCATTTGAATGGCTAGCAGATTTTCCAGTCCAGGTGACCATTAACCTCTCTTTCTTCATGTTATTTTGAAGATATAGACCTATCTCTCTTCTTTTTACAGATATTTTAAAAAAAAATAAACAATTAAGCAGGATGCTTGGTAGTAGCATTTATTTCTTTTTTTAAACCGGGTAACAGAAACACAGTATAGTTTACACCTGTAAGTCATTCAGCTAACAGCAACTTTTCCTTATCCAAACACAGGTCAGCCCTGAAAACAAGAACTCAAATAACTTCTTTAGAATTCACAAGAGCCTTTTGCTGGGTTTGTGGTTGCTTCTAGATGCTCTTATCTCACAGGCAATCCCATACGAGAGCTCTGTGGCTATCTCATGATCTTGCTAGGAACACACGAAAACTGATCTGCATGGAAAATCCTGTTTAGATTTAAGCTCAAAGTGATGAGCATACCACATCTTCCTCACAGCATTCAACTAAACTAAAGGCTGCTGATCCACTGCAATGTTAAACTAGGCTAAAAACTTTCCATTTTGGGTTCTTCTTGCATTGAACTACATTCCCTTGATTTGATGAGAGGTATTAGCAAATCCTTTCAGCTGTTCCAAACTTTACAGCAATCAGTTTTATCACGCTGAAAGGTAAACTGGATTCACCAAAACACAGGTTACCCCGCCTGCTATAAATGCATACGATGTACCCTCACAATTTCATGGTAAAAACTGGAGAGAAGTCTTAATGTTAGAACATGAAATAAATTCACTGATCAGGCAAGAAAACATTTCAAACAAAGTAGGACACGCAGAATAGGTTATATTTGCTCCTTTTCACCTGAACATAACCATTAAACATTTTTTAAATTACAAAGTTATCGTAGTAAATGGTCTTCCGGAAGGTCATACAACAACAATGAATAGACTCTGCATCATATGTGAGTAGACTAAATGTGACTATTACTCTTGGATAATTAGCTTTAGAGCTGCAACATATTAGATGAGCGTAGGTAGCGTTATTGGATAGGTATGCAACAAGACATATTGCGCTGGTTAATCACATGCGATTTCATCCTGTCATATCCAAAGCATTAAGAATAAGGAGGTTTTGTAATGTTTATATAGATAATATTAAATTAGGAATAAACTATTTTTCCTCTGCCATCAGCAAGGATGATGAGGCAATGTTGAACGGCAGAATTTAAGACCACAAAAATCCATAACAGGCAAAAAAAAGTGCCCCATTTTCAAAATCAAGTAATTGCATTAGACCAAATCTCTGGTAAATATCTCTTTTATAGATTTTGTTTCATGTAATTATGGGAATGATTTTTAGGAGTGACAGACTTAGCACTTAATTTCAACAAGCCTACTGGAAAGGAAATACAGCAGGAATATACAGGGAAAACAGTGTTTAAATGTTTTTTTGTTTAAACTATACCAAGCAAGAAAATGTATTTAAGACCTGGAGATTAAGCTAAGTTATCACACAAATGGTTGGGTACACTAGAAGAAACCGGTTAAGTATTATAGTGCAGTCAGGCTCTGTACAGACACCTACATTCCTTCAAGTTACTTAGAAGATATTAGATAAAAACAAAACCAAAAATAATCAATGATTGAAAGATGGGAAGCAAAAGGGAAGCACATGCCAGTTTAATTAGGTTTCTACCCAGCTTGCAGTCTTGCCAACTTACAACATTTATTACTGTGGATTTGATCAGCCAAACTGACCAAGGGTCCCTCGTGCAGGGAACAGACTGAAAAGCCACAAGCCTGTATCTCAAGAGCCTTCAAAGGTAAGACTTAACAGGGGAAGAGAACAGAATAAGATAACAGTGGATATGGTTATTTCTAGTCAATCAGAAAAGACAATGACAATACTGCATCTGCTCAGCTACAATCCATGCTGCACTTCCTACACAACAAACTACAAATTTTGCATTGAATCTTGTGGGAAGCTCTATCCCAGTCACAAAGATCTACCAAGATGAGAAGTTAGTTAAACCATCCATTTCATGATTAGAATTATTCTCTATCTAATTCTGCATGATTACAAATGTAGGTGAAACAATCATTAAAAGAGAATAAGTTTCACCAAAGTTCTGTGATTTTTCCTCAATTAAAAAAAATGCCTACAGGTATTGGTTCTTGATTAGGGGACGCTTTTAGAGATTGCCTTTAAATTCTAAATAGGTGAACAGAAATCCATGAGTTTCTGTTGACAGAAATGTGATCACTGCATATTGTCAGCACAGGAACCCTACTGAGCAGCAGCAAGTCTGACTCTCCACATCCCTGCAATCAGAGAGAAGGACACGTCACGCTTGCCAGAAATATGTTGGTCTATGAGCATTACACCACAGTGACAATTGAAAAAATCCATGATCAACATTCTTCCTAAAAATAAGGCAATTCAGAAATGTCACTTCCGCTGTCACAGTTGATGTCACTGAAGTGTCACTTGGAGTTAATATTAGCCTAATCAAGCCAATTATAGAGTACTTATAGTATTTAATAGGCTCTTGGATTTGACTTTTGATATGAAAATCTGCATATTCCTAGATGTTTTATGAATTTAAAATGCCTCAAAGTTCAACTCCAACAGAGCAAGGAGCGTTCAAGACATTGAGAAAAACCCCTCTGCCATTCAAGCAGAAAATGATGTGTTGCCTTGCCAGCAGTCCTGGGCTTTTAGCACAGCTTTTTGCAGTGACTCAACATGAATGTAAGACCTGATCTCTCTCTCACCAAGTGCTGAGCACTTCCAGCCTTTTTGCTGAGGGCTGTAGTCTCACAAAGGATCAGGCTCTGCTGAGGAACCAAAGGGTCACGGTCAAAGCAATGCAGATGCATGCAGATGCTCAGGCCTGGAGACACCTCCTTCACTGGAGACTTACTCCAGCTCCTGGTTTGGCCATGCAACAAAGACTACCTGGTTGCAGGCTGTGGTACTTGTCTGTCTAGCACTAGAGATGAGGTTTGCCTGAAAACCTGCATGCTGCCGCTTCACAGTTGGGAAGAGGTACTTCAACACTCCCACCTGTCTGCTGTAGAAGCAAAACTGGGCAGAAATTTTTCCGTGACATCTATTTTCTCCTTTCTTTAGTACAGAGGCTAATGAAGAGTTTCATGTACACATAATTGTCATGCACGATAGTTTAATCTCCCTGTGTGGTGTTCACGGTCTAAACACACAAAGAAGGTATGTTGAGCCTCACAGAAATTAAATGCTGGGGCATAAAACAAGCAGGAGGGAGGGACAGTGATACTATTTCCTCAAGGAAGAAAGCCATACCTTTGGGATAACAGGTGCCCTTGAGGGAAGGTCAGAACAAAGCAACTACAGTGTTAGGAAAGTGACTTTATCTTTTAATAAAACACAATTTAGTAAATGCAGACATGTAAGGCAATTTGGTACAAAGTCACATTTTCTTAACTCCCTCAACCCCAAAAGGCAGCACTCCCCTTTCCATTAAGAGTGCCAAGAGCAGAGGCCTTGAAAGGGACGGAGACAAGGGGCACGACACAGAGCCTTGTCCCCAGAGCCCTTTCCCATGCACAGTCCAGTGCTCATCTCTCCTGCAGAGGCAAAGGCTGAGCCTCACAGCCAGCACGGGGGTGCATGTTGCCCCCACATTCTGGTCAGGCTGCTTACAACAATCACTTTCAAACCTCTTAAGAACAAACAGGCATGATCTGTGGAGGGGGGAAAGCCTCCAGTCCAGAAAGGAGAAAGAAAAAAACCCACTATGTTGGCAGTTTTTGTCTTAGTTTAAAAGAGATGGTTATTTAGAATATTTGCAGCAGTCTCCAGGGAGAAAAATGAATGGGTTGTCCACGGATAAAGTGGAAAAGAGTGTATGATACAGACATTTATCATGTGCACATTTATAAGTGACATGTGGTTTATAGCATAATTAATCAGTAGTTGTCTCCTATTCTGTACACAAATGCAGCCTCCCGTCTTTCCAGGCACATTCGATAAATACTAATTTATATCCTTCTGCTATCAAAGTAATCTTCTCTCTGATGGAAGATTCTGGGAGAAGTAATTCTAATTCCTGCATGAGGAAACTCAAAAAGGGTACTGGAAGCACTGTCCCTGCGCATCCTTGGGACCCGCGTGTTGAATCTCTGCAGACTGATGTGCATTCACAGCCACTCTGCCACATGTACAAAGTCACACAGAAATACATGTATATCTGACTTGAACAAAATAAAAAGATGGAGTAAATTCTGTCTTTGGAGTATTACGGCTGCTCTTCAGCTCTCACCACCAACGTTGCAATATTTTGCACCCGTCCTGACTTTAAAGAGTATGAAGCCAGAGTCACAGTTCAAAGAATAATGGGCCCTTCCTTTTGAGGTCAGTCAATCAGAAACTGGGAGGCACAGAAACACACATTTATGAAAAGTAAACACAATGCATAGAACTGAGAATTTGCCCCCTGAAAATAATCCCACTGTGTCATATACAGAAAAAAGCATTCAGCCCAACGTAGGTCCCCTCTGTAATTATAACTTGCCGCATTTTCACCATTTCTTACTCTATATTTACTACGCTGTTTAGCTGCTGTACAGTTTCCTCTATTGCAATCAGCGTGGGTGTCTAGAGTGTGAGCTGTTAGATTTCTGCTCCTCCTCTCACATCAACACGCTGGAGGTTATCATAAGCAGCTACAGTAAGGATCCTGGTTACACAAAAGATAAGAGTCACTAGAAGGAAGAATTTTTTTCTCCTTAAGAGAAAGTTCGAGGAACACGTGCATATGATTTAATAGGGATAAATTAAAAAATGTGCAATGGGTTTGTATGCCCTATGTAAGCAAGACACGATGTCATGAAGCATCCATTGAAACACTGTTCTTAAAGACTTCAATTAGAGGAGAAATCACTGGACTCTGAAAAACCAAAGCCCGTATGTCATGCGAAACTGCTATGCCTACCTAAAGGAAAAAATATTCCTCATATTTTGGAGATATCCTTTCCCACAACACATAAATAAAAAGGGAAAAGAAGATAAAAGAAAAATATATATTTATATGTATTTTTATATACTGCTCTACATGGTCCCATAAATGATCCTGCTTTGCAGACAAAGGTTAACTTTTCAAAAAATTAAGACTGCTCTGACAAAATTACAATATTTTCAGAAGAGGCCAAATCACAGCTTGTCATATAAAGCAGCCCCATATTACCTTCTGTTTTGTTCCCTTTGCATGGATGCGTCACAAAGCATTTCCATTTTACACTAGGGTGCACCCAAAGTTCAGATAAAAAGGAATTCTGCAATTGTTCTTCTTTATTTAGAAGGCCTTAAACACACACACCAACACAGGATAAAAATGTAGAGTTCTTTAAGGAGTATTCAGGAGAAGCAATGCCTGCAGCTTATGTGATTTTCTGTCCATTTTATCTGCAAAATACCAGCACACAGGCATTCCTCAAAGAATCTATGTAAATTTTATCAGAGGATCATCTCTAATCTCTTCGACATTTCATTTCTGCCTTCAGCAACTAATGAGTTAAACAGGATAAATACCATTAACAAAGGAAAGAGGATCTTTCCTTTGTTTCCCAAAGAACGCCTGACTTCTAGTAACATAATGTATTTTTATATTCCGCTAAGTTCTCTAAGAGTCAATTTTGCTTCTAGCTTTATTATTCTACCTTAAAAAATGTTTTGATCATCCAGAGGACAACCATAGTACAAAATTAAATTCAATTAAAATTATTGTTTCCTATTACCGATTGTATCTGTGTGTGTATTTTCCCCTTATGGGAAAATGTATGCTAAGGACACCCAACACCACAAAACCCACATAGTCTTTCCTCATTTCACAGATAAATTCACAGAAGAATTTTGCAGAAGAATTTAATATAAATTTAAATAATAATCTGTCATTAAATATTAAAACACCAAATATTACACATCTAAACTGCATTTTGGATGTAAAAATTTCCACTGGTAATCCAAAAGGGGCCCAAACATGCAAGCGATGCCACAAACAAAAAAAACCCCAGTTTCAGGCTTGTTGGTTCTGTTTTAACAAGCAATAAGTAAACTATGAAACGTACAGTTTTGTCTCAGAATCTCTCCTTATGCTGGTTAACATTTAGGTCTTCAATTAATTCTGAAGGGATTATTTTATAGAGCCAGGAGAAAAGGAATCATTAAGCACTAAAAGCAGTCTTAGCTTCACGCATTGATTTCACAAAAAACAGGATGAATTACACAAATATTGTGTAAATTCTTAACAGAGTTTACCAAACAGGTTATAAGTTAGCAAAATATCAACAAACCCCATTGACTCCAGTATCTAACTAAAAACACATGGTATTTTATTGTTCTTTTGAACATGTCAGTTACAAGCCTTATTGACCTCTTCTGCAATGAGAGGGGCAAATGTTCTGTATTATTCCTCAAACAAAATTGCCAGAAGTAATATACAGCAAGTTCTCCCAAGAAAAACTGCTCTGTTTTAAAAGGTTATTTGCAAATGTACTCATTTTAAAGTTACACGCATTTAAATGTGCACACACTTAATTTAGGTGTATTCTAAAATCTGTGCATTTGTATTTCAAGTCTCACAGATACTATCATTATACCAGAATTCTATAAGAAAGATAACAGGAACAATGAATACATTATAAAAATATAACAATGTACAAATATAGCCTGGATCTAATAAAGGAGAAAATAATACAAAGTTTTTATATAAAAGTGCATTTTGGTTTTTAAGTCTTTTTTTCATCCAAGCTTTACATACAAGTTTTTTATTATGTATTTTTTGTCTTTTGGATTTGGACTCTATTAGAGAAAGATAACATTTGAGCAACAAATGTTACAAATGTTTATGCTTTTAAAATATGCCAGGTAGTCAAACAATCAACGTGTCCCTTCATACCCCAATTTAATACAAATCTGGTAGCAATCACACAGTACTATTCTAAGTAAAGCGCTTGGTGTATCAGTGCGTATTTACAAGGACGAGCAAGCTAATGTACAGTGTCTCATTATAGAGAAAGAAGACACAGTGCAGTACCCTTGCAGTATAGCAAGGGTTTTTAAGCATGTAATAAGTAAGAGGCAAATTGTATAAGCTTTCAATGAACATGTGGAAGAGTGAAGTCCATCCATTCTATTCTGAAGGTTGTCGGCTGAAATCCCACAGACTGGCTTACTCAGCACTTCCAAAAAAAAAACCCCCAAAAACCAAACAACCCTGCTCAGGCCCCTGTTGTTCCCTTCTTTCTGATGTATCTTTATCTTTCTAAAAAGACACGTGCAACCTGATTCTCAGCTGAGGGCATTATTGTACGATACACAGTAGAAATTATGTTTCCCTATATAATACAGCATTCCTTGCAGTGAGATGAATGGTGATTTGCATACATAGTAATGGAAGAATAAAAGGGGTGGAGAAATAACTGTTCTGTCTGTTCCTTCCCAAGCAGCTACATTACCTTTCTGCATGTTTCTAACTTTTAACGGTCATACGCAGCTGGTGTAACCAGCTGAAAGAGATATGGAGCTGACACCAGGATCTCCCCCCCACCCTCTTGCATCCCTGACAAGCGAGCCAGAGTGCATACCTCCACATTTAAACCCTTATAGCAAGACTACAGTGCAATACAAGTGCTCACAAGGACAGTCATTCACATCTTGTATTTGACTTGAATACATCTGATACGGTACTGATTATAAAGATTGTTTGCCATACGCTATGACCACTAATATTTTATCACTATTTTTACACAGTAATTTGCAACAAAAGAAATATCATGAAAAAAGAAATATTTTAAGTCCTTCTGATATATCCAACCCTCTCAGTTAAATGCAGACAGATGGAGAAAGAACATACAGCGCTATCTATTCAGAGGCAGCACAGTGAATATATTCAAATAAAACAGAGACGCATGATCTTGGAAAAGGGGATACAGCAACTACATTTCCCACTGGAGGCTAGACCTCACCACATGCCCTTACAAGTTGAAATATTTCTTCCTTCCTATGCAGAAAACAAACAAACAAACATATCTGCAGCTGCAAGGTGGAGGAAACTCTTACCTTTACTTCTTTTTTGGGAAAAAGAAATAAAATCAGCAAAAGAGCTGGGCTCTGCCACCTTGAACAGAAAACACATCTGAGAAGACAGCACCGAGAGCGAGCAAGCCGGCCGGCAGTGCCGAGGCAGGGGCGACTCTGCTCGTGCCCTTTTTTGCAGCAGCAGGCATGACAATGCGCGAACACCCCCTTCACATCACAGCAGGCAACTGTAGCCAGGAGACAGAGGTGCTTAAATTAGAAAACCGCTGCCAGAGGAAATAAACGGGAACCACAGCGACCCCCTCGACCCCAGCAGCTATCAAATCCGGGAAGATATAGTGCACATCTGTTTTACGAGGCCCCCAGGGAGCTCGAACTCCAGCTACTTACCCTGTCTGCATTATTAATAGATGTTAATGGCTCCATTATATCGAAAAGCAGCCTCTTCCTCTTTATAATATGGAAATTCCAAGTTAAAAAATAAAGGGGGCAAAAAGCCATACACACCATGAGGCAGCAGACAGCTTCTTGGTCCTGCTAACTGCAGAACTGCACCTCCCCTCCACCCTGCCTTCCCCAGCCGTCCTCAATATACTGATTTGGTAGCCAAAATCGATCCAAGGCAGTAAACAACTGCAATAAAGCAAAGAGGCAGACAAAGACTTCCTTCCATAAGGCAATTCCTGAATACGATTTGCTTTTTAACAAGGTTCAGAAAAATTTCAGCTAGGGCACATACATACATATTTTAATGCAAATAATGCAGCATAAAGAACAGAATAAAGCCACACTGTTCAGATGTTTCTTGCCTATCTAAATACATGGTTCTACTTCTTCAGCAGAAGTTATCTGTCATCTCAAAAAGTATTATTTAGACCGACTCGATGACAAAATATCCTCTGTCAAGCCTTTGATTTAGTTGATGAATAAAGGAATGTGATCCTAAAGTATCCCTAGGCTGTGTTTTTGTTAATGCATGGATTTCCTCCGGGTCCATTCATCCTCAAGGTAGGTGTACTGCAGTCATGCACCAAAGTGTCAAAAGACCTTCCACAAAAGATATTGACCTATTTTAATCTGATCCATGTATAAATGCAACGGAGCTACCACTGGGAATAAAGTGAACCAAAGACGTATTTTTAACCCCTTCGTAGCACTGTACACAGGAGGAAAAAATTCACATCAATAACAACCGTATCCTCAAAGACCATACGAGGATGTAGTTTGTTTTCACTGAATATCTTCCACTGATGTTGAGTCATGTGAAATGCTACTGCTCATTCAAAGGACCAGGCTCATCTTCTCTGCAGTTTAGTGTTGCTGTCAGATAATTTTGACCAGCTTTTATAAAAAAAATTAAGAAGTGCTAAAATGGTAGGCTTTACCTAGTCAGCTATCATCCTACTATACAAGATACTGATTTTAAGTCAAAACCCACTGCAACATCTTAATCGAGAAAGGAAAAAAGCTATGCTTAAGGATGGCAATACCCCAGCATTAATTGCGGGATGAAATTTTTGCATGCGGGGGAGGGGGGTTGTATGGGCAGAGTGAACGTGTCAAGAATCACCTTCTCGTGCTGCAGATGCATGCTGCAGCTGTTTGCTGCCTTTCGACAAATGAATGAAAAGTGCTGCTAATTCTTCCAAGACAAATGTAACCGATTGGCTTTGTTGCTTGCTTGCCTCTGCAGCTTTTGAGATCATGCAAGTACGCTGCAGACACGAAATCACAGGGTCTGCCTGTATTAACTGAATTACAGACAGCGCTGATGTGATCATCTTCATCTCTCTCTCGCGCTCTCTAATTATTTATCCAGATCAAGCCTGACTGCTGGAAAATTAGCTCTCTACAGGAGGTAACAGAGCTGAAAGGTTCTTTTTACCAAGAAATGATGGGCTGGCCTCTAGCAGTGCACACGCCAGTGTGCAGTTGTAAGGAAATGTCACAAGATGTAAATTCGCAAGTAGATTGCTCTTCCTCCCACAAAAAGAAATAAGACATTATTAGAAGATATGAAAATATACATATACAGACATACAAAATAAGTAACTGCTCAAATTCCTGATGCTGAACTTAAAAGAATTTACTTAAAATGAGATGAAAGCTGTATATTGGTCATATCCTCTTTTCATCGCTTTATATATTCATTCCTGCTTCCTTTTCTACACATTCACAATATTTCACTTACGCAAGGATTTCACTTCTTGCCAGCTACTGCAGAGACCAAGTTTTAGTTCCGATGCTTAGGGGGAGAAAAAGACACCAACATTTTAGTCACTTAATCAAACCAACTTACAGCAGAATGAACAAAGCATTAAAAAAAAGAGAGGATAATAGCTTTTTAAGCTCAAGATACTGCTTTAGCCTGTAGCAATCTAAAAGCAACTGTGAATGTATTTTTATTTACTAATTATTTAATCTTAAAAAAAAGTTATTAAACCTGCCAGACAAACAAGGGTAGGTTAACAGGAATAGCTTTGAAATTATTTTCTGATTAGTAAGACTATCATTATGAGTCAATTTGCTGTACTGCACGCATATATGGAGGTACACATTTTTAATACACTTTAATGCACACTTTGGTCCAATTCAAGTCACGTGTAGACCAGTATAAAATTTTAGTGCTAGAGTGATTTAACTTACCGTTTGAAGCATTAAACACAGAAAATACTGCTATTAAAGTAATACAGCTGTATGAAACACAAATACGCTGAATTTTATAGCAATGAGCTTCAGAGCTTAATTGTTTAAAAAGGAAAAAAAGGCAGCAGATTCTAGGCTGAATCTCCTTGCTTGCTGCATTTGCAGTAGTTTCAGTACCTCAAGCCTTCCCTGCTCTTTTAATTGCATTGGGTGTTATGCATGCCAGGGATGGGTGAGAATAGTTGTCAGCCTACCTGACTGCAGAACAAAGAGCATTTCTTCTTCCAGCATTTGTTAGTGATGCTTGAGCCACACCCTGTCGTCCCCACAGAACACACTCTCACATTTCTTTTTCCTGCTCACACGGAGATAGGAATTTCTTCCCAATAATAAAATATTAGCCATTCTCTAGAATTACTGTTTCATCTTTTATTGAACGCCCTGTGGGTTTATTTTTAAGGGAGGGAGAAGGGCTGCGGGCACAGCTCTGTTTCCCACAGCATGGGTAGTCCCCAAGCCAGGATGCTTCTTCACCCCACGGTCTGGCCCCTCTTGCCCCCCTCGGGATGCTGCCAACAGATGAGGGGCCTCACCCGGCTTGCCTGGTCATGGGAGAGGGCACAACTTCCATAGCACAGTTTTAAACCAGGCTGATCAATCCTGGGATGAGAGGACAGACAAGGAAAAGAGAAAAAAGATAGACAAATGCAAAACCAAGAAGGGAAACCTTTTGTACGGTTCCTCTTCCCACCAGCCCCAGGCACCTGCCTGTGGGGTCAAAATGCTTCAAGCAGCATTAACTGCTGATTTGTCAAACCACGTGCTCCCTATCTTGCCCTCTCAAATCCTCCGACAGCTCAGCGTTTGCAAGGTTAAACTCCTCTCAGTCCGGGGAAGAACCACGGAAAGGTTGTTTCCCCACTGCTCCATGCGAAGGCCCTCCTGCCTTTCGCTTCTCACCTGCACTCCTGTTGGTGTCACAGATCACACACAGCAACTGGCCCCACCAGAAACCGAGACAAGAACAAAACCCTTGAAGGTTAGCTACAGAACACCCACAAGAACACTGTGGGTTTTCCAGATTTGTATAAATGAGGCATATTCCTGATTTGATCTATTTATAACATAAGCAAACAATATAAAGCAAGATGCAGAACATGCAAGAACTGGTACCTGCAAAGCAATCCACGTCCCTTTTTCTGCCTGTCAGAAACATCTCCTGCATCACCTCAATTTTCTATTCCCAAAATCCTGGAGGCAATCAAACACTACAGCTTCTAATGCTGCCCTTCAGCAACTTTTTCATGAGGTTGTAGCAAAAACTCAGCTGCAATTTTGGTAGCTTCATAACAGCAGGTAAGCTGTAGGTATCCCTAAAGCCAACAAGGAAGCCTTTTCCTTTGGCATTTCCTGAGGCATATCAAAGTTGTTACACCTTCTGACCTAAGAAAAGTAGGAGGAATAGTGGTTTTCCCCCATGTTTCAAGACAGGTGGAGTTAAGGAATGGCTTGACATGCATTATTTTTGCAAGCAGGGAGTAATGGGTTTACTAGTCTTCTCTGTTTCCCTGACAGAGCACATGCAGGTAATGTGCTATCCAATCCTAGCCCAATAGGGCAAAACAATTTAAGAACCAGTAATGCTATGGCCTCTGTGAGGTTTGGCATAGGGCTTTGTTTGTTTGTTTTAAAAAGAGCTTTTGTTCAGCTGTTCCTTGGTATTTATGTTATCATCCACCAGCCATGCACCACCAAAGGGAAGTCGCAGTGCTTTCAGGCTGTGGCTGGATGCTGCGTCAAACAGCACAAAGAAAATGTTACCACTTTAACCTTTGAGATGCAGAGAAATAAAACACCTCTGACTTTTCATCACACCGTTCTTGAATAACCAGCAAAGCCAGTTAAAAAAAAAAATCTGTACAGCCCAGGACACATTAGACAACCAACTGCTGAATGTTCTCGTTACTATTTTGAAATGGGGCGTGGGTGGAGATACCTACTGAAGCTTTCTACTGCTGCTGCTGCCATTGCTGCTCATCAAGTACATGTTTTCAGAAATCCCTGCTCCTAAGGAGCCTGAATTTGTATCTGCACCTCTTCTGGGATGCATCAAAGAGACAAGTTCTTGCACCGTCTGTGATTCATAGCACTACTCCATGGGGATGGCAGCCCATGACAGCACCCAGACCTGATGCAGGCACAGCAGCAGCCAGGGAATAACAGCAAGGTGAACCATGAGGGGAAGACAGAGTCTAGGACACCAACCGAAAAACATGCTGACAGCAGGTTATGTGACACTGATGTGACTAGGCAGAAGCTGACAGTCAATAGGAAAAAACCCAAACACACTTTCCGCAAGAGACTGCAGATTAGTGGCTTTTAAGGCACCTTGGTGGTGAAGGTAGCACAGTATTTGAGGAGGGTCTTGCACTCAAGCTCTGCAGACTTGCTTCTCTGGAAGTCACCACGCATTTCAGCCAAGCCTTGCAAGGATTTAATGCACAACAGACATACAGGGCATAAAGTCAGCAGCTGCTCTCCCACAACTGCTGGTAGTGACCAGAGCTCCTGCGTTACCACTGGAGCAGGTACCAGATGGCAGTGCAGGCTTTCCTGATGCACTTGTCTGTGCAACATGCAGCATCCGGTCAGATGCCCCTTTGCATTCTGGTTTCTGATGGAAGGCTCTGCTGAATTTGGGCTTTACACAATCATTTTAATGTTGTTGAAAACACACCTGAAGAAAAAACGGGAGGTCTCCAGAGTACTGACACTGCATGAATAGATAACAAGCCCTAAAATAAAAAAAAAGCAGTACAGGGCACCACAGCTCTCAGTATCAACAGGTACACGAATACTCAACACCTTTCTGAGAGACGCTAATGGTAAGCCTGTGCACTCCATCCACTGTGAGGTGACTCTTAAAGTGTAGTAATAGTACCTGCTGAAACCAGAACGAGAAATCCAGCAGATTTTAATGGGAGTAGAACTGAGCTAGGAAGTACCAGGACTTGATAGGTTTTAGATTTCAAACATGGTGTTAACCCCATTACCACGCAATCTTTACACTCCTCAAACAGACTGTTGTCCAGCTGGACCCAGCCTCCTGACACATGGATTGTGAGAAGCATACTCCCATGTTCCCTGCACCCCTTGCAGCATCCAGGTGACACACCAGCTCCCTTTTCTGACACACACTGCATCTTCCCTCCCAGAAAACTCTAATCACTTCGCATTAGCTTTCCCTGAAAGGAACCTTAATCCTGTTGGCCTTTCTGAATACAAGCCCTCCTGCCTTTTTTTTTTTTTAAATAATCCCTATCTCCAACTGTGCTCACACTTATCTAAATCACTTTTTGTTCTTCAGTAAAATTTCAACTGTCTGTGCAAATGCAAAGTTGTTGCTGTAGGTCTCTGGGGTTCTTTCCTTCCCCCACCCCCCCCGGCTTCCTTTGAAGTCACTTTCCTGCTTTAAAAAGTCTGCCAACCCTGCAAGCTGTTTCTCAACCATACCCAGTCTCCCATTGCTTTATCAGGAGCACTGGACTGTCTTTTACAGTCAGAGACAGTGATGATAAATGACAGCCTCCATAATCCAGCAAGTGATGCTGTCCAGGGGTGAAAGCTACAGGCAGATGTGCAGCCTTCCTGCTGAGCACACCACGGAGGGAAAAGGGCACATCACTCACAGTAGGAAATCCCACCCATGCTCTGGTTGATCAGCTCCAAGCAGTGTCAAAGTCCCTTTGCAGGCTACAGAACACACAGTGCTTCCCAGTCTTACCTGGCCAGCAGACGTCGCTTTCACTTAAAACACAAAACAAGGGGAAAACCTCCTTCCTTTCCCTAAAAGGCTGCATGCAATCCTGTACATCCCCCATTTCAGCAGCTCTGATACTGATGAACAGCCGGATAATGCATTCAAACGCTGTGGGGATCAATGCTTTCATACAGGAAAGCCGTGCCCATTTTCTGAAGGAGCCCACACTGAGCAAGTTCTGAGGAGCAGAGATACAAACCATGCTTCCCACCTCATCCCTACAAAGAGCGTTATGAAGGAGTGCCAGCCAGGAGCATGCCGCACTTCTTCCCAAAGGATAACAAACATTTTTACAAACATTAGACCTTACAGCAGACTCGCAAGAAGTCGATAAATGCCATTTCCAACACCTCACCCAATTCTTTGCCAGAAAAGCAATGCTGGAGGGAAGCTTATCTATGCGTCCAAGGTCAGGCTTGGCATCTGTGACAGATTGAGCTGTCTTAAGTCCTTGTGCATCCAGCCTTCAATCCTGGAGTTAGTTACCAGGCAATGCCTCTAACTTTAAAAGAGGAAGCTTTGAAGGAAAATGTTATTTGGGGTTTTTTTTGTTGTTGTTGTTTTCTCTTTTTTTTTTTTTAACAGAAAAGCACTGTGAGATGTGATGAAGCTGTACTTCTGGAATCAGCTGCAATATCATCCTTCCCTTTGGGAGCAAGCTTTGCTGTGTCAGTGCTAGCTCCAAGCTCCTCAGGCTGTGCCCATCCTCAATAGCTGTCAGGACCAATATCATACCAGGGTGGGGTAAAAATAGGGCAGAGCTCACACTAGAAGTGCCTTGTTTTCGACCAGTTTTCTGTCCAGTCCTTCCTTGGTGTACTTGGACTGGATGATCAGTCAACAGTACAGATTTAAGATACAGCAACCAGTGTGTTCACCAATACAAAAGCTACCACAGCACGTCAAGAGTGTTTCTGCTGGCTTCCAGTAAACCCCACAAGTCCTCAGAGGTGACTTGCAACCACAGCTAGTTCTGAAGTTCTACTACCTAATCTGGCACGGCAAGGCTCCCGATTGCCTCTGAGCAGCTGTGCGACATGGGTGGCATGAGTCACTAACTGCTAGACAGAGACTTTTCTTTCTTCAGGCTAGAGTAACCCTGTTCTGGTAAGTTATCCGACTCTGAACTGAAAAGCAGATGGTAAGAGATTCTTACACTGTAGACCCTCCCCTCTCAGGAGGACGCTGTGCAAGGGGAAGGGGATGCACAGCTGCTCCATGGTCATCAGCAGGGCACGCCTAGCTCAACTGCAATCAATAGCACCATTCTCCCTGGCTGCAGAGATGCCAGTGCTTTTTGTCTCAACCTTGCAAATATTTGTTTTAAAGGGTCTTGATGAGTCAACCGGCTCAGGATGAAAGTCCATAGCATGCCAGCAAGTTGAGAGAAAACACTGAGCTTGTGCTAACAGAGCTGTTCAAGGATGCAAGAAGTGCAAGCTGCATCTGAAAGCAAAAGGCTCTCAGCCTGGCTAATGGGAACACAAACCAGCACTGATAAAGGATTTGGGACAGAGCTCGTGCTGCTCTAAGCACGGCCAAGACAACTGGAGTCAGCCATTTTCCTGTAATATGCTCCAAAAGTGCTTGTGGCATAACCACCTTGATAGTTAGGCAAAATAATAATTTACGGTCATCCTTTCAGTTGCAGTCTAAACCTAGACTAGATTTGTCCTGGAATTTAAGCTCACACTTTATTAAATCCTTAAAATAATCTATTTCTTATTTGTCTGTCTCCGAGACGTACACTGGTTTTCACCAGAACAAAGAGTGGCAAAAAACTTAGACCTATCCATCACCAGGTGGGGTCCACAGGGAGAAGGTGTGACCCATCATGACACCAGGAAACTTGGGTCCAGCTTTGCACCTTCCTGCACATAAAGCCTGTATCATCCTCTAAGAAAGACTTGCATTCCTTTGTATCTACCCTTTAGTAGGGAAGATGGAGAAATTAAATCTATTCAGCACAGAAAGCAGTCTTTTCCAATGAAAAAAATATACAATCTTTTCCCTCTTACGCTTTAAGAAAAATTAAATTCTAAATTTATACAAAAATTAATGGTATATGACTGAATTACTAAGAACCACATTCACTAAAGAGGATGAACAGCACCAGTCCACAGGAGCAATTGCTGCTTTATATCAGCTAAAGAGCTCGCCATTTATTTTTTTAACTTGAAATTGATGTTTTTGCTCTTTAAGTATGAAAATATTAAAATGGGATCAGGCCTTTCAGCTGAAATAAAATAACAAAATCCTAGTTTCTTGGCTTGTTAGAAATGCCAAACTTCTTCCAAAATACCCCTAATTCAAATTTATTTATATGCGAGACAAGCAGTTAAAAAGAAAAAAAGGACAGACTCCCAGCTATTTTTCCACAGTGAGACCCGCTGGGCAAACAAAACTGTATTCATTATTTACCTTGGGGCAGGACCCAGAGTCCTTAACCAGGTTAAGGGCCCTATTGTGTTAATCTTTACATTAGTCTACTGTATCATGAACCATATTTAAACAAAATAATGTCAATCCCTCTTTAGTAAGGGGGCTGGGTGCCGGGGGCAACGACGTGACGCCAGCCCTCTCCTCCCTATACACATACTGCAGTATAATCTGCCACCTTCTATAAATGCTGCCATTCGTCTTTTCTTTAGATGCATTGCAGGAATATTTCCATATAAGCCCTATTATAATAAAAACGACAGTGTGACAAACAGCTTCACAAATAGGTCTGCTGCTCCAACAAAGCACAGACACAACACACTGATTTGCAGAAATACCCTGTATAATTCACAAGAGCTACCAGCTGATTTGAAATCCAGTAAATTTAGGTGGTCACTTTATCTTCTCCATCGTGATACCTACTTCCTTACACAGAGCTGAAGTAGAGCATGTGTTCTACTCTTCCAACCGTTCCCCAATCCCTTCCTTCTCCTCCCCTCCAATTTGCACTGATTAGAGGTCTCAAAGTCTTAGAGATTCATTTTTAAGTTCTATTTAAAATGCTGATTTTTACTTTTTTCCTTTTCATCTAGATCAATACCGCACAGATGATAAATATGTACTATTTACCATTTATAGTTTTTCATCTTAGCATTGAATATCCACAGTAAGTTTAAGAAAAATCAGTTCCTGGATAGCACTTACGTTTCCTCTCTTTAGCCTATTCCCTATTTTATCTATAATAAAATGCCTAAGTCCGAGCGTGTTCTGTTAACACAGGCACTCATTATAACATTCACACATTAAGTGCAGCAGAAAGGAACTGCACCTTGAAACGTTCGCTGCTCATTTTAAAGTTTGTCTGATTTTATGATGATACTTCAGTGTACACATTATTCTTTGCAAAATAGTGCCCCAGTGTTAAGACATCACCACGTCAGTTTTCTATTCAGTCCTCATTGAGATGAGAAGCCACCCTTTTCTTTTTGATACACGGAAATTGGTTTGTTTTTACAGAAAGTGTAAACCATAGAGAATTCTGCATTTCAGTGGTGATATTGTCACCAAGCACTAAAAAAAAATATTAATTTGTAAATGAACCTCCTCAATCACATTCAAAGGAAGTAATTAAGCATTTAATGGACAAAAAAACAGAACAAATATTAGTTTTATTATTTCCAAGGTACATCACAACCATATAAAGTTCCCCTCCTACTTATGATCTTCCACATCAGAAAAACCAGACTCTTGTTAAGACACAAATTTCAATAGATTCAGGCTTACTGGAGTCTTGCACAAGCTTTATACAGTTTCAAATTTAGCAAACATAAATAGCTGCTTACACGTATCTGGCATTATTAGACTTGATTTTACATTCTACAGCCTTAAAAAATAACAGCGTCTTGCAAGTATCCTGCTTACAAAATGCTACAAATTCTTTAATAATCGTGTAGTATTTTCAGCATTTTAAAAAGCTCAAATTCATTTTTCTAGAGAGAGCATTTAAGAATGTCATATCTCATTAAAATAAGGTTTTTAAACAATGCCTACATTTAACTTTTATAATGCTCTAGGTTTTCTGTAATTATTTAGAAATTCCAACTATTCAGTAATACAGGAGACTTAAAAGCACAGCTTATGTACAGCAAGATTTGTATTTTGCAGCAACCTTGTGAAACTCTTGCGAAGTTAATTCATTGCACTGACAAGAAAAGTAACCCTAAAAACAGTCAGGCAAAGTATTTTGGCAGTTGTATACAAGGCTTTTCTTTTGCTCAAGGCTTTAATAATTTCAACAGGCACTATTTTCAGAACTAATCCTTGAAACTGAAAATCTGTGCTGCAATAGGAACCAAAGCAGCAAGAGTCGTGGCTCTCTAGCAATGCACGAAAATCCCGATATATCGGGTGGTGACTGAAAGATGCATTCATTAACTTTGTTTTCCTGCCTTTAAAAAGGTCAAGTGGGATGCTGGTTGCCACACAATCACTTTGTTTCAGACATTTTTATTAGACAAAAGGCTTACAGTTAGCACTGCATTGTGCCCCACCCAGCTGGCTGAGAATTGTCATCTTCTCACTCCATTAAGCTGTACGGCTGTATTGCAATTTTCTAATTAAGCATCCCCTCCAATATATGAGGCTACCTTAAAAACACAGGCTTTTCTTTCCCTCCCTTCCCAAATAATCTTTGGGCAGGTCAGATATGAGGAGGAAAAAAAACCCATGAACGAAACAATAAAGGAACAGGATAGTACTGACCTTTTCCTGTGATAACGTCTCACATCTTTCATTCCCTTAGTTTCTTAAACTAAGGAACCAATTATTTAAAAATGAAGAATTACCAGAAGGAAAAAAACCAGCCCTTCTCCAAAGCACCCACTCCTCCACCGAACCAGGCGAGCCTATATTGGTCAATTATTTTTCCTAAAAATATTTTGAGAACAAGGATTTTTCCACACATACTCTGCATCAACCTCACTGCATCTGCATGTGACATATTATATGTAATGGTTAAAATAAGATAAAGTAAACATTGTTTCCTCTTCTTCCACCATGTATACGCATTGACGCTACCAGACAAATGCACATTATGTGAAAAGAATGTTAAAAACTTTATACTTATGAAACCCAAGTTAGAAGATTCTCAGTAAACACGTGAATTTAGCCATCTAATTCGTAAGAAGAGTTAGTGACAAGTTTCTCATGAAAGAATGTCGTGTTTACTAAATCACTATGTGACTGATTTGAGGTAGCTGTACCTTAAATACGATTAAATACCAAGAACATACTATGAGAAAATACTGAAGACATTGCTAATGTACAGAAAAATATTTTGCTTCCAAAACAATGTTAAGTGCTATTATATTCTCCTAGGTCTCTCTTATGTACACTCAGTTTAATTAAAAGGAACTTGTAGCCCTCATCTATCTTTTAAAACGCAAGCCTGACTGAGACTAGCCAACAATAATATTGTGTTAACACAAATCAAAATGAAGCATCATTTAGCCTGATGTATTTTAAAGGGAAAAGAATCAGGTAGGACATGTTTTTCACGGGAAGACCCAATTCTCCCCTCCCTTCTATTTCTAAAACCGAACTCATGAGCATCCATGATTTCTCCCCATCCACGGCATCTTTTTAAAAACCTGTTTCACACATCTCCAGACAGCCAACATGCATCTATGCGGTACTAAGAGTTTTCAGACATGTGGACTTCTTTTCAAGATCAAATGCAGGCATATTAAGAATCATAACTTCTTACACTACTATCTTCCAGTACATATTTGACAGAATATTATTAACCCACAATTAACCTGTGGTGAAATGGCGGCCAACTCTTCCCTCCTGAAGGGGCATTTAATATGTATATGTTTCAGGCTAATAAAACAGTTTATATTCTTACTATATTAAACCCACTATTTTTACATGAATTAAGTTGTAGTTGTTACCATACCTTATTTTTGATTTGTGGTTTTCATCAATTCATTGACTGTTGAATGGTATTAATGAATTATTTGATGTACCTACCTTCCAACATTTCAATGGCTCCTGAAAGGCCACAACATTGCCACAAATAAATTGAAATATCTCTCATTCTTTCACAGGGAATAGATGCTGGTGATGCAAGCACTGGAAATACAGGCAAACTCTTTCCTAGTTACTTTTTTTTTTGTATGAAAAGCAGAGCCTTTTGGATACTACCCATGACACCCTCAAACAAAAACATCTGCAATATGTTACATTTCCCGTTTGCCGCAATCAACCTGCCTATTTAAAGAAAATGGAAGAAACCATTAATCTACTAAAATACACACACACAAATTCATAGGAACACCTCTTGTACTTACATGTTGCACTGAGCCGCAGGCAGGAAGGTAGCTGTGGCAGTGCCAACCATGTTGAAGACCTGCAAGACCCAGGTATTTGTGAAGATGTTATTTGCTGGCTTTGTGACTTTCAATCATAAAACACACACCCCGCCCCCGGTTTCCACAGACCTACTTGTGATTTTGCTAATGATGCCCCAATTTTTAATAGAGTTTTGGAGATATGGGATAAGGAGAAAGGTTCCAGGTATTTTAACCTCTTGATGTTAAGCTGTAATGCAAGAATGTTTAAGAATCATCTGAAATGCATTCTCATGAATAACTATTCCCTTCCTGCTAAAGCAGCAAGGTGTGTGTGGGGGGGAAAGCAAGCCTTTACATTATGCATTTCACACCTTCAGAAAGTAATAACTCTGCTTGGTTAGGACAAATGGTAGGACATGCATGGCGATGTCTGAAATCAAGGTCTCCTCGGTCTTTTTCCTCTTCTCTCTCCAAGTAGGTCACACCTCTCAGATGATTTTGTATAACTGGTCTAGTTTATTAGAAAGCAAAAAGAATCCATCCTGCTGCATTAAGCATGCTAACGCCTGTGCTACAAAGAGAGCTAGTGCCCTACTGCAGGAGGAGAGGGCTGGTTAAAAGGGACCACCATCAACTATTGCTGTTCTAAACTTCTTTAAGGTTGTAGAAACCTGGATTTCTCAAAACCACTTCAGTAGAAGCAGCACAGCAAAAGCGTTTTCCCGTAGTTCCCTGTTAATGACTGCACCGAACTACAGCTTGGTCACCAAACCACGACTGCACGAGGGAAGATGAGCTCTCCTCGTAACAAGCACCCAATGCAAAAGCTTTATGTTGCCATCCACCCCGGGTGACAGCGAGATGTGTTGTATTGGTGTGGAAGCCAATTGTTCATTCCCCTTGTGAGGTCCATAGCCAGAGGTGGGTACTCTTGGATGCTCCTGCAGAGTGGGCAGCACCCGCCTTGCTGGGAATACAGGCAGTTCTGCCATTCTGGAACCTTCCTGCACACGCCAGCGAAGTACTCAGCACCTGCATCCCAAAATCTGCCTGGCAAAGGCACGCTCCTGCATCCTAACACACCATTAATCAGAGCGAGATTTTCCTATATACTGAATTTCCCAACAAAATTGAAAAAAAAAATTAACTGTGCTTTTGCTCGATCCTCAGAAGGGAAACAGAGGCTAAAACGCGATGCGTGCAGAAGTTTGGAGAGATTTTCACTAAAGGAAAGCTCCAAACCACACGACCCTAACCAGGGAGATATTGTGAACCCGATTTTTTCCGCAGCTATTCCTAGAGATGCCACCCACCCAGTGCCGCAGGGATGTACCCGGCGCTGGGAACTAACGGGATGCCCGCAGGGACCGCAGCAGGCAGGGCTGAGGTAGGGCCAGCCGCGGTCCCTGCGGCAACGGTGCGGGAAGGGCGGGTCGCCAGGGCGAGCATCCTTAACCGAGCCGCGGAGAGCTCGGCTCCCGCGAGCTTGGCTTTTTATTTTTAACCTTAACTATCCATTTTAAGGAGTTCCATAAACTTTCCGGGAAGAGCCCGGAGCGGGGGCTGCCGTAATGCAGGGCTGACCCCCGCCGCTGCCTCCCGCACCGGGGACCTCGGGATGGCGCGGGGAAGGGTCCGCGGGCTCGACCCCGGAAGGCGCGGGGCACCAGGAACTCCGCATACCCACCGCTCACAACCCTCCAGCTCCCCGAACCCCGTAAGAAGTAATGGTCCAAGTAAGGCCCCCCTCCCCGGGAGGGGAGACCAGACACCCGCGCATTCACCTACCCTAAACTTCGCATCCCCACCGCTCGCAACCCCCAGATCCCTCGAACCCTGTAACAGGTATGTCCCGGGCGAGTCCTCCCCCCACCATCTTCCATCCCCATAGGGAAGGGAGGGCCGAACCCCCGAGCACTCACCCACCCCAAACTCCGCATCCCCCCCATCCCCAAGACCACCCGAGTCCTGCCAGAGGTAATGATCCAGGGGACCCCTCCATCCCCATCGCGCGGGTACCGCACACCCGCGCCCACCCACCCCAAACTGCCCACGCCCCCCCCGAGTCCCGTAACAGGTATAGCCTGGGCGAGACTCCCACTTCTCCCCTGCCCACCCCCTCCGGAGATGTGGAGGGGCTGGACCCCCGCATTCACCCACTCCAAACTCCCCATCTCCACCTGCCTAAGCCCTGCAGACCCCTCAGTCCCGTAACAGGTATGGTCGGGGGGAGCCCCCCACTTCCCCCTATATTGGGAGGGGAGGTGGAGTATACCAGATCCCTACGCCCACCCCCGCACTCATCCATCCCAAACTCCGCATCCCACCTGCCCACGCCCCCAACCCCAAACTCCGCATCCCCCCCCGCCCACGGCCCCCAGCCCTCCCCCAGTCCCGTAACAAGTACAGCCCAGGCGAGCCGCCCACTCCTCACATCCACATTGGGGGGGGGTGGGGGCGGACTCCGGCGCCCACCCTGGCAACTCACCCCGTGGCGACCCCCGTTGCGGCAACCGCTCGCCCACCTGCCGTGGCTCGGCAGTACCGTCTCGCAGCCTCCCCTGCTGCAGGAAAGCAGAGGCAGGGGCGGGGGCGGCGGGGCCGTAATATACCGGGCACCCCCCTTCTGCCCCCCCCCACTCCGCCCCGCGCCCGCCTCCGCGCCTTGAGGGGGGGTGGTGTGTGTGTGCGCGGTGCGGAGAAAGCGAGCGCGCGCTGATCAGGTGACGGGGGGAGGGAGGGGGGCGTGAGAAGGGGGGGCAGCCCCTTACACTGCGGAGCCCGGGGGGGCGGAAGGGGGGGGGGGGGGGGGGGAGAAGGGCACCACGCCACGCGCCGCCGCGCCACGCCGCGCGCCACCCGCGCCGCGCCACGTGCCCCCTCCCCGCGCTGAACGGGCGGGGCCAGGGGCCGGAGAACGGCTCCGTTGCTCTTACAACGTCGCGTCCGTGAGACTTCCTCCCCCTATTCCCATCCCCATCCATATTCACCCTCATTCATGTGTTCTCCCAGGCCATCTACATCCTTGCCGCCACCACCCCCCCCCCCCCCCGAAGAACCCCTGCTTTGGAGGTGCCGCTCTCGTGTTGGTGGTGGGGAAACCCTGCCCTGCCTCCTGCCTCCCCGGGAACGGGTACCGGTAGCGCCGCAGCGAGATCCCCGAGTTCCGGGGAGGAGGGGGGATAAAAACCAGTGTGAGGTTGCTGTGTTGAAGAGGGCAGGTGGGTCCCGCGGGGATGTGGGCGGCGCAGCGGGAGGGGGGGGGCGGGTGTCTGGGGGGCACACAAACGCCGGGAGAAGCCGCCTCCGCATCCACGCGTTTTGCTGGCGGAGGGAAGGTGTCTGCGCCTGTAAAGGAATGAGTTTTAATTAAACGTGTTGACCCCGGTGTTATCTGTTTGGTTTTTTTTTTTTAAAAAAGAAGGATCCAGGGGGCTGCAAAATCCCATTTAAAAGGGGTTGGCAGGCTGCTGTGAGGATGAGCTGAGCGCTTGGTCTTACAGAGTGAACCTTTCCGAACATCGGTATTTGGTGCAGCCTCCCAGCCTGTGTGTGTGTGTGGGTAACAACACACTGCCAGGAGATTGGATCCTGCCCTGGGTCTTCCCCGCTGCCCACTGCCTACGCAGGGCACTGGGGGGGCAGTGGGGTTGGCCAACACATGCCCCCACCCCCACCCCCGCTCCCCACCTTTGAAATGCGTGCTGAGTTACCTAAATCAGGCTCTGGTACCTCCTGTGTGGGCACTGGGTTTGCATTTCTTTAATGCAGAGAATGCATCCCCTTTGCTGTGTCCATGTCTGCAGTGCCACTGATTCTCCCCATCCCCACCCCCATTCTGGACAAACCAGAGCTGGGATGAACTACTGGGAGCACCCATCTTCTTCAGCACCCACACTGGGGCTGAGCAAGTGACTGTGGGCTGAGTCACACGCAACCCTCTGCTCCCTGCTGGAACTTTTGGTTTGGAACAACCCCACCCCAGACAACCCCACCCCAGACAACCCCCTAAACCCATCCAGACCACCCAGTGGGCACTCTTGCCCCACTGGCATTTTGTCCCAGGGGTTTTTTTGGGGGGTGTTCATGCTGGAGGGGGGTAGGGAACAGGTGCTGGATGAAGCCCCAACTCTGCATTTGCCTGTCTCACACCAAGTGCCCCCAAACCTCCTGCTGCTGCCCTGCTTCCCTGGTACCTCTTGTTTGCTTGCATGGCACCGCACAGCTGGTGGGCAGCCCCCACCTTGGGCCCTCTGCTGCCATTTCCGAGCCTTTGCAATTACTAATAGCTGCAGCTCTTTATGTGCTCCCCATCCCTGCAGGGTTTGGGTGCTGTGTGGCTCCTCTGCAAGTGGCATAGTTTTGGCTAGTTCTGGTGGAGGGAAGCATGCTGGCACAGGATGGCTACTGCCAGATAGTCTCACAGCTCCCTTGGGATCGAGGGTCCTTTGGTGGTGGCTAAACCAGTATGGCTAAACTGATGTGCAATTTTCCATCAAAAGTCCTTTGGTCAAAATGTGTTTATTTCCATGGATGTTTCAAATTTTCATGGAAATATTTTCTTGTTATTCAACCTTTACTCATTGGTGTAGTCTCTGATAAAGGTGTACCAGAGACATATGATGTGTTGGGTCTTTTCCCCCGGTGGAATAGGTATCCTTCCCATTAGTGCATTAGCATTCTTTTCTTCTGGAAAAGTATTAAAATTTTAACCGTGTAACTTACTGCCATGTAATCTTAATGCTGTGTTTTTCCTGCTAGAAATTTCTCCTAGGGACTTGTCTCCCTGACATGATCCACTTATTGTTTTTTTCCCTGTCAAGCACAGGCTTGTTTTTCAATAAAAATAAAAGCAAAGAGCTAATTCTGAAATCCTTAGTCAGACAAAGCTTGCACTGAAATCAAGGGGAGTCTTGTCTCTGTGTAAAGATTGCAGGTTCAGGATCAAAATCATTATAATAAAACATTGTCACAGGAGCAACATCTCCCACTTTGAAAATAAACAGCTTTGCTCCAGTTAGATATTTATGTAGCAACAGGAGACTATTGATTTAGGAAAGCTTTCTGGTGCACAGATACTCTAAACCCTTATTGCTAATAAGAAGCAGCAAAGCTGGGGAGGAGCAGGTTACAAAAGAAGTCTAATGCAAATCTTGGCTGTCTTTTGCTCCTGGCAGGACTTAGGTAAAGCCTCTGGCTCACCTTCACCTGAAACTCTCTCTCCATCCCTTGACCAGATGTTCCCAGCTGGGCTGCAGAGGTGACAGGAGTAAACATCTACCCATCGTAAGGACATGGGGCTTCATAGCCTAGCAAAGGATGAATAAGGGTTGCATCCCTGTTGGAGTGTGATACCCTTGTAGCTTCTCCCTCCTTACCTAAGGGATTCTTACAAAAGCAACAACAGGAGTTTTGGTTATTGTACCAAAATAAGAACCAATTTACTAATTCATCAGTGCCTCAGATCAATACCGGGGGGGGTGGGGTGATAGGGTGTGTGTGGGGGGAAGAATACCAAGCAGCCAGAGGAGATTTGTCATCAGATTTGTATAAATTTCCAGAATTTCTGTAGTAATGTAGACATCTCATTGTACTTATGGTAAAATGTAGTCATCCCATTACACTTATGGTAAAAGAAGACTTTTAGAGTTATTTTTGAACAAAAGCTTCCAAGTGGTTGCATTACATAAAACAGAAAATCGAAGGTCTTATAACAGTGTTAAAAAGTGTTTCCAAAGAGTCTGACTCCAAATCCCAATAAATAACAAAGCTGCGAGTAAGAGGAGTTGATTAATTTTGAGTTTTGCAGCTTGTTGTATGTAAAGAAGTCCTAATTGCCTGATAAAGTACATTTCTAGGAATTAGGTTGGTGAATTCAGTGAGAAAAGAGCTGAGCTGAAAATACTTCAGAATTATTTTTGTGGGAGATGACAAAGTCTTTCCCAATGCTTCTGTCATAGAGATCTCCTTACAAGATGTGTAAAGAATCAAGTGGTTTAATAAGTAATGGTCAGCAGGAACCAGCTTGTTTGGCCGCTCACCAGAAGGCATTTATACTCTAACAAGAAATAACGAACTTGAGTCCATGAGCAACTTTTTATCCCAGGGGAATCCGAGTACGGTGTTTCCTCACTAATGCAAGCAAATTTTAACATAAAAGAAGCTGCAAGAACACATCACTTGGAGAAAATCTAAGTTGCTCAGCCTTTAAACTATTTAACATAAATAACTGCCGTAACTGTGGTGAATAGGGCAGTTGATTAGAAGTCCCAGTATGGAGGCTTGGAAGTCGTGGTATGAAATCTATTCATCTTACATCCCACATCCCCAAAAATGATAATATCCGTGTCTGATGTTCTGAGAAGTGCCAATCCGGCATAACTCTGTTTGGTGGCCCATTTATGTAGAGACTCTCTCTCTGCTGAAGTGTAAAATACTGTTTTGGCATAGTTGGAAGGTACAAAAATAAGTTGCTTACACTGGATCTGTACATTAGTTTTTGACATCCTTTGAGGGCAGGCAGATGCAGTAGTTCAGCCAACAGGCAACACTCAGGACATGTTCAGAACTGTCTTCTGATTACCCAGGCACTTCAAGCTCCTCTGCAAAAAGCAGCAGGTGAACTCTTGATTTATTCACTGTAAGAGGGTAAGTGCCGTATTACCCCAGTTCGGAGCCGATTAACCCCATTTCCCCATTGTAGTACTGAAAACTCTTTCTCTCATTTCTGAGCAGAGAAGCTTGACTTGAAAAGCCTTACAAAGAAGAAGGGGGAGTTTGTGGCTGTGGTGGGGGCAAGGCTTTGTAGATTCAGTTTTAGTTCCTACCCTGAGCTGTGGGTCCCGTTGCCTTGCTGCCCTGTCAGCTATCAAATAGAGAGGTAACATTGCCGTCCTCTGCCATCTCTATTTAAGTCCTAAACACTTGTGGCCATAAACTAAGCTTATTTAAAATGGGGTCTTGAGCTTAGCTGAGGAGTCAAGACATAATACAAACTATTTCCCCATCTAATATCCATGTGGGGCCACATGCGTGGAGTGAGCAGTGCTAAAAGCAGCAGATCGCAGCTCAGACCTTCAGAAGCTTGATGGTTGTTACTGTCCAGAGGGCCATGAGGAGAAGACAACCCTCTGCTTCCCTCCCTCAGCCCCAGAGAGGACCTTTTTCAGTACCTGTTGCAGCAGTCGTGGGGCCTGCAGCTCTCTATGAGGCAGGACCTGTGAAAGCTGGGGAGAGGTACAAATCCCCGTGTGACCACATAACTGCAGGGTGGCCCAGGGGTCATCTCCTGTCATGTCCCCTTGCTTTCCATCAGGGAATGATGGAGTTGGGGCTATTGCCCATTCCAAAGGGTCTACAAAAATACTATTTATTATTTCTGTAGGATGACTGAGGTGAAGCGGCTGAATGTAAGGCATTGATACTCAGCTTTTCCAATGGGACTACCCATTAATTTAGCAGTGAAAGAAGAACAGGGCGACCATGACTCCCACTGCCTGCTTGCAACCTTTCAACCATGAAACCTTTGGTGTCAAACTGCTCCTCTGGCAGTCCCATGCTGTACAATGCTTGCTGTGAGAAAGAGCCATTTGCATGCTACCTGCCCTCCAAAATGCAGATCTCTCACTTAAAATGAGAGCGGTAGTTAGACCAGAGCTCAAGAGCTCCCAATATCATAAAATGAAGTACAAACTGGCAATGTTTGCATCTAAACTGAGCTCCCTGAACAAACGTTTTGGAATTGTTCATAAACAACAGATTCCCGTAAAGATGTGACTAATGCCATTAGTCATCAGAATCGGACCTTCCGCATCACCACAGACATCAGTGGCAAAGTTCTCATCCACTTCAACAGGAGCAGATCACATTTCTAACAGATTTACTGCCCTTACCTAATGTCAAAACTGTCAAGTTCCATCAGAAGACCACAGTGTGTGAATTGTTGTCATATTAATAGCAGAAGAAAAGACTGTTTTGGAACACAAGGAAGCTGACATGAGAGCAGTAATAAAAGAGTGCATTAAATGATGATGCCTCTTTTCAAAGGAAATTCACAGGCATCTGGGGCCATTACCTTTCATATCCTGGCAATCAGGAAATTAACCTTTAGCCCTTCTCGACCTCCTCTCCTTTCTCTTTTTCTGTCGTTCATTCTTTTTTCCTAATGACTGGAGAAGACAGATACGGCCTATAATTTATGTTTCCAAAGGCTACAGTCTGCCTTCTTCCTACACCTTCCCAAGTGCTGCAGCGTCTGTGTTCACTCAACTCCTTCTAGAGTCAAAGCTTCATTGGGATTTACTTCCACCCCATCCTTTCCAACATATGAAGTGAATTGTTTATACTGAATTTATTCCAAATCCCATGCTATTTCATTGCTCCTGACCTAGATATGATTCTTTCTGCCACCTTCTGCTGTCTACCTAAAGGTAAGCAAAGCACTGGAGATGTTGGACACATTGGATGTCTTCTACTTCAAGGAGAGGTTGTACTCTTTGAACTTGCATAGGGGGATGCTGCACAGGTGGTACATGGAAATACACCACAGCCATGTTACAAAATCATCATCAGGAGCAAGAGTTACCTTTAACATCTGTGCCTGACAGAGCAGGGTGTGGGAATAACTGTTTCATTTCCTGATCCCAGGAAGATCTGGCATATACAGTACCAGAGCAGCAGGTTTCAAAATAACGTAAAAATGTTGTTTTAAGCACAGAAAAGGTGACCATAAAGCCAACAGGGAAAGGTTACAACTGTTTTCAGGGCTGTGATGATTGTGTACAAAATACTGTGAATTAGCTATATTAGCTTCAAGATAAGAGCTAGGAGAGCACGACATGGCCTCTTGTAATGAAAAACGAAAATTCTGCCTTAGTAAGGTCTGACCAACCTTTGCCTGCAGAGAAAATGAAAGTCCTGAGTCATCACACTGAATTGCAAGCTGCTGGCTGCAAATCCAGGCACTGAATTTCCACTTATGTTCACTCTATGTATTGCAAATGAAACTTTCCTGATATAGCTGTACTTTACCACAGTTTCTGTTATGGTTTTCTTTCCTTTGGAGGCTTTCCCTCCCTGCCTTGGGTGATACCTATAGTGTGCATCAAGATCTAAGTCTGACATAACTAGTTCTCTGGCCATCGTGCTCAGGGACACACAGTGTCTCGGTTCTTGCTGACACACCTGTTTTTTTATACATTTTTCCCTGCAGAAACCATAGGTGTGTATGGGAATGTAGTTGACCTTTAGGTCTCATCCTTTTGTGAGATGTGCTGGGGCATGTACCTGGCATCTCAGAAGCACTTGGTCCTTCCCTTTAACTCTTGTTAAGATCACACTTGTATCACGCAGCATCTCTGGAGCCACCCTAAAGCTTTGTACTATTTTAACCCTGAACAATGGCTTTTCCTCCAAAACCATCTAAGTCAGGGGTGTCAGACTCACAGTCCATGGGCCGAATCCAGCCCTCCACCTTGCTTTATCCAGCCCAGCACCTTGTTTCTCCCCAGCGGCAGCGCCGAGCTCCTTGTCCCTGCACTCCTGCCAGTGCTGGTCACGTGTGCAGTGTGTGACACGCGTTACACTGCAGGAGCAGGAGAATGGTGGGAACCATGAGTTTGACACCCCAGTTCTAAGTGATGCTCACCCAAAGAAATGAAGACTGTGTGGGAGTCTTCTGCAGTCCCTGAGGACTGGTCCAGCTTTATGAAAAACTTATGTGCTGCGAAGAGGTGATTTTTTTCAGGTTCTTGGATGGGGGTGTACTTGGCATGATGGAGTGTAGGAGTCCACTTTTCCCATCAGAGCCACCCCATCAGAGCTTGTCTCCTACTCTCACACAGATTCTGTCAGCTCATAGGCACCATTCAATTCATTTCCTCCATGCTCCATCAGAGGATTTGCTGCTGTTCGCAGAGGGTTGCTCTGAAGCATTTCAGGGAGCTGTAGTTTTACCCAGTGTATTTGCCAGACACTCAAGGCAGCTATTTCCTCCCCTGGCTGTGGCAAACCCAGCATACTGGGGGTAGTAGACTTTGCTTTTGAGTGGTGCTTCCATTGCTAGGTGGACTACAGCAGTGGCACATACACGTGGGATGAAAGTTTGCCCTTTGCCTGGCCCCCTGCTCCATTGGGAGCATTCAAGGGACAATATGTCAAGATGCTGGTAATAGAAATAAATGAAGGCAACCCCCCCTTCTGTTGTCCACAGAGGCTATTTTTGGTGAAACTATTTTAAGGGTTGTCCTCCTGGCATTCCACATCCTGACATTTCAGCACATTTGCCTCACCTACAGTCTGCATTAATGGATTTTCGGCTACAGATCATCCCTATTAAGCCACTGCAGCAATTCTTTACGCCCTATCTGTGTTGTACACACAGTGTCATCAGCACCTTTTATAAAACAATAACTCCAGGAATAAAAGGGGCGTTTCCATCCTCCCCTTGCCCCCAGCGCTTAAGAGCTATGGCATCATTTTAGTATTCACTGTAGGGTGCCTTAGTAAAGCAAAACACACTTTGCGCAGAAGCTGTTTAATAAATAAAATAAAAACGTGCGTCAAAGTGACCCACATGGCAGGGATAATTTAGTATGCTGCTCCTCATGCTTTCTCTCTTATTTGTGCTGTTTACAGATATTTTTTTTTCTTATCTGTTTGCACAGGGAATAGATGGTGACATTCTCCTTTTTGTGAATAAATCTCTTTTTAGCATGTTGGCCAGCGCAATAAAAAAATTATCAAACAAATTGGAGCCTGAACCTGCAACCTTTTTTCATGAAAGGGAAAACTCATTCCTGGGCCAGCTCCCTGGCTTTTTGTGTAGGAAGAGCCGCTCACGTGAACTACATGTACGAGGTCTCAGGATTTTTGTGCTTCAGGGCTTGACTGTCAGCCAAAGCTGAAGGTGCCTCATCAAAAGGCATAAAGGTGAGTGTCAGAGACCAGTCTCAATTTCCCTTTCCTCTGCCACCTGGCACTGGCATTTGTTGGAGGGACCAAAGGTTTGTGTAATTTATACCATGGCTTAAGGTCTTGGTGGCAATGTTTGCCTCCAAAGCAATACTATGTCTGTGGTAGCTCTTTCAGCAGGAGAATTACAGGGCACCAATGGAAATCTTAGGGAGGAGATTCAACACAAAGAGGGAGAGATGCTTCTCATGCAGCCCAGAGTTGCACTGACGAACCCACTATCTCAGGACACGGTGCCTCCAAAATTTACATGGATTGCAAAATAGAATGATGGGAAGAGATCCCTGTAAAGTCTGTTAAATATGAATGCAGCACCTCAATCTCAGATACTCCATGAGGTGCAGGTATCTGGAGGCTGAGTGTGTCTAACAGAGAAGCGCTACCCTACATCACTCCTCTGCCTTTAACCATGTGGGCATTCCTCTGATCTGTTTTATCTGTCCTCTTGTTCAGAGGTAATGTCAACAATTTCCACTTCCAAGTTACAGTATTTTCACTTAGCTACATCTCAGTAAGCAACTGATGAAAAACAACCAGGAAGTGGCCCACATTGCCCCAACTGCCATACTCTAAGCTTCTTCCTGCCTGCCTGCCTTCAGTGAGGGAAGAGTCATACCTGTCCTTGTGCAAGTGTTGAGGGACCAGGACAACACAGATGCTTATGACTTGCATTCTCACCAGCTCAGCTGGAAGTGGATGCCCTGGTCAGACCAACCATCCTTGCTCGGAAATACCACCCAGATTCAGCCTGGGGATTCTATGTATATATCAGGAGGTTTTATAGGACAACATCTGAGAGATCTGCAGCTGAGGTTGTCCTTAGCACTTGCCTGTTGCTGGACAGTGCAGGGGCTCACAGAAAATGCAAAGCATGCATCTCTGTGCAGGAGAGGTGCCTTCTGTGCTGCTTCAGACCAGAGAGCATCCGTGGAGTGTCTGCTTGCCTTGTGCCCCAGCTCTGGCACACCTTTTGCCAGGTTATTCCTCAGTGTGGTGAGGAACAGATTCAGCTTTCTCAGCCTTTCGGAAGGGGAGAATTGTGTTCCCAGAGGTGATTGCCAGTTCACAGGGTTGTGGACCAAGGAAAATGTACACACAAAGCACTCTTTTTTTGTCAACGTCTGAAGTATATTAGGTACAATAAACAAGAATTAAAAATTAATATGACTAACCTAGGTTCTCAGCAGCCCTGGCTCCCACTGTGCTGAAAATGGTATCAGCGAAAGCCTTTTACACGCTGGAGCCCACAATGGAAGCAAAACTCTTCTTGGTGTCTTCCTTCTTTCAAGCAAGAATAGTCAATAAGGCCTTTGTATTGTGCCTGGTGAGAAAATGACAAAAACAATGGCATCTTCAGCCAAGAAAAGCCTTGCAAGGCTAAAGATGATAGATTTTCAACTAAACAGCAGAAATGCACCACTGAAAGGGTGATTGGCCATTGGAATGCGCTGCCCAGGGAGGTGGTGGAGTAGCCGACCCTGGAGGTGTTTAAGGGGAGACTGGATGAGGCACTGAGTGCCATGGTTCAGATGATGGGTTGGTGTTGTGTTGGGTTATAGGTTGGACTTGATGATCTCAGAGGTCCTTTCCAACCTTGTGATACTGTATAAATAACAGTATAGGCTAATACGTATGCAGCAAACGTGGTGCTACCAGCTAGTGTTTGTTGAGTGCATCCAACAGCAGTAAGCCGTGTGTGGACACCAGTTTTGACATGTATTGGTGGTTAGTAGAGTTTTAAAGGGTAACCAAGAAAATATCAACAAAAGCCTTACAAAATAATGTGAGTTTTACAGAGCCAGAGAGACAAGGTGGATTATTTAATAGAACCCAGAAGACCGTAATTCAGACAGTCACAGCTGACTGGACATATGTTAGAAAGGGAGGCTAATTGAGGAGTTGTTTCTACAGATACCCAAAATGCAAACAAAAAGAAGAGTCTCTTGCCTTCTGTTTTGCTGCCGAAGGTCTTCAAGCAGCGAAATAAGTCCAGGAGAAGAGTCATCAGAGCCCTCCTGTGTAGGACAGGAAGGGACCCCCAAGCCTGACTGACTGTCGAGAAAAATCTGTCTTCTTCCTCTGAAGGTGTAACCAGGGCTTCTAAGAGCATGAAGGAGGTGAATTTTTGCGGTTGTGTCCAAGGCCAGAAAGCTACTCTTATTTCTTCTTGCTTCCTCTGCCCCTCTGTGTAACATGTTCATCTCTGTATGAAGAACAGGATACTCATGTTTACCTGAAGTTTATGTTTCAGAAAGTTTTTAATAATTCATTAAAATAAAAAAGGATGAGGAAATCCATAACTTTCTGTGACAGTTTTCTTCCAGTGCCATCAACCCCCATGCTAAAAACGTATGCTCCATTTCTGATTTGAATGGGTCTGAACTCACCATCCAGTCTTTGATACTTGATGTCCCTTTCCTCCAAGAGGTTAAAAGAGCTCTTTAATACCCAATATTTTTCCTCCCTTAGAGTGCTTGTCTGCTGTCTGTCAAATCATCCCTCAGTCTTCTTTATGATGAGCTAAACAGACTGAACACTCAGCCTTTCACCAGAGAATAGCTCTCTGCTTGTCTGATCGGTTTGGAGCTCTTTTCTTTATATGCTTGCTGACTTTTTCCAAATACTTCTGGTAACATGGATGTCAGAAGTGCACTCGCTATTCCCAGTTTGATTTCACCAGTGCTGCATTCAGATGTGCTCAGTTACTTTTTTAAAACAAAATAGCCCTTTTTTCCTTAGCCATTGTGTCTCCAGATTTCTCTGAAGAACCCATTACAGGCTGAAGACTGTTTTCTAGGAGCAACCAGCATTTGCTTCTTCTAGATATGTTGTATGTTACTGAAACGGACCCTCCAGTTCAAGCCATCTGGATTGCCCCATGCGCACCTGCATGTTATTTGTCCCCTTGACCATTCCTGCGTCATTGATGAAGTGTGGCCAGAATAGTGCACTCAGTGTGTGACTTTGGCAAGGGAGGGTTGCAAGTATTAAGTGTGCCTCTGCCAGATCCCATGATCAAAGGATCCCAGGTATCCCAGGATGCTTTGTATTCAGTGCAGGGGTGGTCAATGCCTCCACAGCCAAAATCTGTCAAATAACCAGAGATGTTTTTTGAAAGAAAGATGTAGTTGCAGGTTTGTTTTTGGCTTGCTGTCTCATTTTGAGCTGCCTACATCAGTATTCTGCCCTGATGAGCCAGGAGGCTGACCTGAATGGTTTTGATAAAAGAACATTTAATTGGAATAACACTTCTCCTCGATTTTGGCCTTCTGGAGCCAGGATATGGACATGCAAGTTTCAAGGAAGGCCTCCGCTCAGCCGTCTCTCACTTGCCCAGAGGATGTGTCACCCATCTGATCTCACTACACCTTACCTTCTGCTGCTTATCCCCGTGGCCACCTCATCTTTTTAAGGGTAAAGACCCCCTCTCCTCATTTTGGGGCTGTGTCACCTGGTCTTTACTGTGAGACCAGTTCCGTGAGTTGGCCTATTGTGGAAGTGAGGAGTTACTGGAGGGTATAGATACAACAGCTTTTTTTTTTTAAATTCCCTTTCTCCTGCACCTGAGACTAGGCAGCATGAAAGAAGTACATGAATAGCCAGAACAGAATTGAGCACTGAGAGCATTGCACCGTGTCCACATCAGCCAGGGAAGGATTTCTTTGAACAAACATGTTTTCCTGGAAGTCATGAGGGACCTTGCAGGACTGGTGGATTTAGAGCTGGTTTAGGTCTTTGGCTCTCTAATTGGGAGTATGGCTCGGGATCACAGCTCTTTTCAGGAAGAGAGGAAGAGTTTGTTTTGTGGATAACCACAAAGGATAACAAGAGAGCAAGTTTTGAGAAATTTTGTGGTGAAAGCTTTTCAAATTCCATTAATTTATGCCAAGACATATCTTCCAACATCCAGGAAATGATTTCCATGAACATGTTGGTGATTACACAGTCAACGAAGGCCGCACACGAAGCAAAATCTTTGCCAGTGCCATTAAGGAGGAATCCTGAGCAGGGCTAATTACTCAATGTTTAGTATGCCTGGTTATACAAGCTGCCAAAAAAGTAGTGAATGTGAGTACGTGGAAGGAAGGACTTTTCTTAATGACTGTTCTGTTGTTCTATCACCCTTATGCATATGTTTGGTTGCAAAAGAGGTGTGTGTGCTGTTTATTTCCCCAAACTGATGTACAAAAGAAGTAAAGCACAGTGAGCTAAAGTGAGGAAAGATGGGCAAGTCAGTATATCACAAAGTGATTAAGCGCGGAGAGCAGGTTCTGTATTGGATTGTGAAATGCAGAGGAAGACATGGGACACTCCTGCATGCAGGGATGAGTTCAGTCATGTGTGTAGAATCATAGAATAATTAAGATTTGAAAAGTCCTCTAAGATCATCAAGTCCAACCATCAGCCCAGGACCACCATGCCTACTAAACCATGTCCTGAAATGTCGCATCTACACATTTTTGGAACACCGCTTCCCTGGGCAGCATGTTCCCATGTTTGACCACTCTGTAAAGTATTTTTTCCTAATATTAAGGAAATAATCTCCATATTAAGAGATGAGCCATTGCATTTTAAAGATCAGTGTTTAGTGAATGGACATCATAAAAGAACTTACAGGAGTCAGAACTAAAAGCCGTGAAGAAATAACCGCTCGCTTTGGCCACACACTTCACAATGGAGCAGGCTGTTTTCATACACAGTGCCATTTGCTTGTTGATTCATTTGGTGAGATATGGTGGAGTGGAGCCATGGAGGAGCAAGGCAGTACTGTAGGGAAGCCTTGGTTGCTTCGCTTGCTCCAACTGAGTGAGCCAAGGCAATGGAGAAGAAGGCACTGAGAGAAGTCTCAGTGCCCAACTCCAGAAAAGAAGAGAGCCTCAAGCTCTCCAGAGATGGATTAAAGCAGGGTAGATAAATAAGAAACTGAATGTCCTCTCTTCTTCCCCAAATATTCCCCAAGGACTACACATACAGTGGAGCAAACAAAGGAGTCCAGCAGGAAGGTGGTGGTGTCCATCCTTAGCTTGTTTAGTAACTTGTTATCACAGCTGTTGTAGATGTCCACCACGTGCAGCAATAATACAGCCTGTATCTGGGTCTTTGAGAGAAACCAATGTGTCTAGTTCACACAGGGACCTTGATACATGGGTGGGCAGCTTGTTAAAAGGAAATTAAAAGCAACATCCGTGAAAGTAGAAGACTTGCAGGTGGCAAGGAGATTGTCTCAAAACGCACCTTACTACAAGGTCGTTGTAAAAGTATTTTCAAGTTATCAGAAAATAATTTAGAAAGAAAATAAAGCAGGCACAAAGTAAGCAGCTAGGTAAAGAAGGCTGTCAAAGACAGAAGTGTAGGCTGTGTCCAAATTTGGGAAAGCAAAAGAGCATGATCTCTGCAATCAGATGCAAAACCATAGTAAAAGAAGCCAAAATGGATGTTGTGGAACAAAAGACATTAAAGACAATAATAAAGCCTTTTTTCAACTACATCAGGCAAAGGCTACTTGCCAGCAACCATGTAGGGCCAACAGATGACTGTGAGGTAATGGGAGCAGTTTGAGATGACAGGACCATAAGAGCGGTGACAGACAAGCCCTCTGTGCTGGTGTTTGCTGGAGAGGAGCCTCAGTAAACCTCCCATGCCACAGCATTTTCCTACGAAGGATAAGTGAGAAACTGTCTCAGATTGGACTGTCAGAAGAGGAGGTTTTAGAGCAAGCTGATGAAATGAATAGCAACAAATCACCAGGTCTGTCCAGGGCTCACCCTGGGCTCCTGAGGAGACTCAATTACAAGACTGCTGAACTACTGCGATGGGTAACTCCTGTTTTCCATCAGTCATGAGCCAGGAAATGGAGGTGGTAAATAGGATACTCTTTTTTCAAAAAAAAAGAGCTCTGGGAAACCACAGTCTTGTCTGTCTGCCTTCCATACCAAGTAAATTGTCAAGCGGATTGATGGAAAAAGAAGCACGAGACAGATAGGTTGGACTGGTACTGGAGGGATGAGTTGCATTGCAGGTCTGTTGGAGTCTCTCAAAAGAAGCTGTACATCTGTGAGTGAGGATGACCCTCTGGACACAGTGTATTTGGCTGCTCCCAAAACTGATGACATATCTTTCACCAAACTGGCTGCTTAGCATTTATGAAAGCATGCAGATGTGTCTCTATAGCTGTAGATTGGATGGCATGTGTCGAGTTTCGTTCTTACTCTCACATATGAGCTGGATTGAGCTCTGCAGGGTTTTGTGAAAGGAGAGTCACCTGCCCTGTGGCCCCTACATGCCCCACTTGTGGCTCCCACTTGTAGGTCAAACTTCAACATCTCTTGAGTTTCCTACTGGGAATGTGGGGTCAGTAAATATCATCACCATCTTCATCACTGACCAAGTGCCTTAGCTTTAACACAGACCACATAGCACAGAGATAATAATAAAGAAAAATTGTGTTCTTACCCCCAAATTTTGCACTCTAAACCAACAAACAATAGAGGAATATAAACAGCATTCAAGCCTGGATTTGATTCTTCTATGAGGATTGGTTTCATGTCTTGGCTCTTCCAGAGCACACCTCCAGGGCTACTGTTTAGGTTGAAAGCCCCTTCAAGCCCACATCCTTCCCTATAACACTGCTGCCTGACTGCCCTTCGTGCTTGCACTGTGGATTATTCTTACTTTGTTCTTGTATTTATTGGATCACATCTCCTGCTGGAGAAAGAATCTGAAGTTTACCAGGGCGATTTTGAAATCTATGCTTGACCTGTGGCCTACTTGTAAAGCCATTTAGTTTAGGCTTCTCTGCAAGTAGAATAATGTCTAAATTATTAATGAAAATATGAGGTATTCCCATTTTTGAGCTGACAGCCTGGGTACTGTGCCCTGAATGGGCTGTATTGGCAAGGAAACTTGGAACAGTTCTTCTTTGTTGGGATTTGTTTGCTCCTGTTTGCTAATTAGAGTGAAAGCCCATTGCTCGAGGTTATAGAATCAGCTGATAACTTGTTTGCAGGGTATAAAAAGATTAAAACAAACAAGGAAGCTGCTGGATGTGCATTTAAAACTAAACTTCTGATTTTGCATGTGAACAGTCATGGTGTGTAATGGGATGATTAAAATGGAAGATGAGAAAATACGTAGCTTTGAAAGCTTTAATCAGTTACTTCCATAGACGCATGTCAGGGAATCAAGGACACTTGACTTCCCTTCATTGTTCTGCATAACAGAATATATTTGGGTCATTATATCTGAATAATCAGAATATCATTCTTAAAACCAAAAAAGGAGTAGTGATAGCAGCATGCGATTAAGTGCGGCTTGTTTCTAATCTTCTGGAAAATCAGAAAAAAAACAATTTTCAGAGTCCTTTTTTCCCATTGATGAACTGGAGATTTACATGACTAATGTCTATTAATACATGTAAATACCCCTTGCCTCAATACAAACTGACAATGGGAAAATAAATCCTGCCTGCAGCCAATTCTGTCATATGAATCGAGTCTATGAATGCTACGTTTTTGTGATGGGGTATCGGCTGGGGTGGGAAACACAGCCAAAGTTCATGTAAAAGGTTTTAATCTCTGAAGACGAATGTCAACATCAATTTACCTCCAGGATAAGTGAGACCTCCTGAGGGATCTCAGCCCTGTGAGGAGGGGTCACAGCACGAATCCATTGCCCACATTTCAGCAGACATGAGAGCGGGCTGGCAGGCACACTGTGAAAGGCCATGGAGTGTGGGAGTGGGATGTGGTCCAAATCGGGTTATTTTCTGAATGTAGAAGAGGGAGGTTCAGTGATTAGAAATGAAGTTTGCTGGCCTGGGCAACCGACAGTTGCAAATAAGTTTCAGTAGCTGTTTTCTCTGTTAATAAAGCAAGATGTGTAATACATCCTAGACGGCCATCCATCACAAAGACATTTCACATCACATAAGTTTTATGAATATTAGATAATGGGGGAATGTAACAAATAGTCATTTTTGTCTCTCTCTTGAATACCAAATAACAGTTATTAGTATCTGTCAAATAAATAATGTGAACAATTTAACAAGACATCACTATTGTGTAAGAAATGATATCCCATTCTATTAAGCTTTGGAGCCAGTTATTTTGTGAATATAATAAATACGTGGAGTAGCTGCAGCAATTGTGTCCTAGAAATTTACTTCAAGTGGTGCACTTCTTTAAGAAAAACAAACCATTCAGGCTCTATGCACACCACACAAATGATAAAATGCAATGCACGATACATGCAAAATCTTCAGCTCATGTCAATTGGCGTAGTTCCAGCTGTTTCAGCTGTGCTCTGTATACAGTATCCTTCTGTATATGGTAATTATATATGCACACACCTTCCTGGTTCCATTTCCATAATAAAAGTGTATGTGACCTCATTGTGTCAGATTTGCCCTTTCTGCTAACTTTTGAACCTTCTACAGCAAAATCTATGAGAGGTCTTACAGGTAGGTTCTGCAAATCTGCATGAAAATACAAAATTAGGAAGGGAAGATGGATCCTGTCAATAGAATTAGATTAGAAATAAGGAAAAAATTTTTCACTGTGAGGGTGGTGAGGCACTGGAACAGGTTGTCCAGAGAAGTCATGGAAGTCCTATCCCTGGAGGTGTACAAGGCCAGCCTGGATGAGTCTTTGAGTAACCTGATCTAGTGGAAGGTGTCACTGCTCGTGGCAGGGGGGTTGGAGACGGATGATCTTTAACGGTCCCTTCCAACCACAAACATTCTATGATTCTATGATCTATCTGTGCTTTGTGTCTTCAAGAAATCTAACTTAACACTATTGGTCAGAGAGTCACTTGTGAAAAGAAAGGTATATGATGAAATATTAGATTAAAAGGATTTCAATGATCTCTTTAAGGTGATGCTTCTGGAAGGCTTCCCACTGCAAAACAGGGCACACTCACTGTGAGCCTCTGATCAGGGTTGCATAGCTAATAATTAACAACTATTTCATTGTTCTTTCTAGATTCCTGCTTGTAGCTCATTATTATAAATATTATTATTTAAAATTACTATTTAGGACCACAGAAGTTATTCTAATTACAGAAAGCATCGGGGTTATTAGCTTTTACTGAAAAGTCCTGGCATTTTATGTGACAAAATATTCTTTTCTGAATGCAGGAAAGTTATTATTTGCATGCAGATTTTCTATGCTGTGTGTTTACTGCTCACAGATTTTTTTCTCAGAATGAAGCTGGGGAAAAACGTATATCTCTCAGATAGAATTTGAAAGCTTTGAGGTAGGGGCTGGCAATTCTTTAGCAGCCAAGACCTTGTGTCAAGGGCATGCTTTTTACCATCCCCATCCCAGACTGGTTTAAAGCACCAGAATATGGAAAAAAAAAAAAGCATTGCGGATTGCTATCCTACTTAATGGCTGAAAATCTCTCTGGGGACCAACCTCACATAACATGCTGCAATGCCACCTCCCCTCTCCAAGACCTCACTGACTGCAATACACATGCACAGAGCACCTGAGCGTGCCCGTGTCCAGGGCTACTGGACTTTACCTGTAGTGACTGTGTAAATGGGATAAAAAGGAGGCAGCGTCTCTATACAGGGCTCTCATAGAATCATATAGAATCATCGAATCATCTGGCTGGAAAAGACCTCCAAGATCATCGAGTCCTACTGTACCTGTCCACTTACTAAACCATGTCCGTAAGAAATTCGTCTACCCGCCAACTCCCTCACCAGCTTTGCTCCCACTGCTGTCCGCCAAAAGAACAGGGATAAGCGTCTAGTCTAGAGCTTACAATGGACTCCCAAGTCTGTGATTTCTGCTGCTCCACTGTTACCATTTACTTGGCTGCCTCCAGTGTTGCAGGTTTACGCTGTGAATATAGGAGTTCACATCAACCCAAATGAACCACATGGATTTTATCTGATGCTAAATGATATTATTTTTGAATCATTTATTTTTAGAAAAAGAGTGCAGAAGACTACTTGAAAAAGCTACTGTCTCAGATAAAGGGAATGCCTCAAACATTTAAGTCTACCAGAAGCAAGGTAGTCTGGACCATTCTCATTTGACTCTGTTGTGCATCTACAACATCTTATAGACAAAATATATTCTCTAAAGAACAACAGTGTTGTTAAATGCAATATGTTGGCACTGCACGCAGCCTGTGTTTGCTTCTGGACTGAATCAGAGCTGTGGGGCAAGTTGAACCGTTCTCTACATCTCATTTTTTACATCAGCTGGAGCATGGGTTGCACATGGGACATGGTGCTGTGGGCAGAGAACGGTCTCTTCTACAGCGTGAGTGAATCCCTGGGATCTCACCATAGCCTTTTTTTTTTCTGCCACAAAATCCATTAGTGATGGTGGAAAGCCACAGGAGCCAAGGTTTTCAGAGATGGCAATTTGCATGTTGCGGTACCCAGCTTAAAATCTCAGGACTGGGCTTGCAGAAATACTTGATGTGCACAATTGCATCTGAAATCAATAGAAGCTATTTGCTGAGCATATGAAGTGTTGTAGAAAGCATGATGTATTATGAAACGATAAGCCTTAGGTTTTTTAAACCTTCCACCCTGAATTAGTGGATAGTTTGGACCATACTCTCAGTGTGTCTCAGTTCTCTATGCGTAACCATTGCCACTGATAATTCATCTCACCAGAAGCACCGTGGGAGTAAGTTAAATGTTTGTGAAACATTGATACCGCATGCTGCAGCAAAGCCCAGGAAGGCATGAATAATTTCAGAGCAGGGTGTGAACAGTGTGCAGTAAATGAGACAGTCATACATTGATGATGAGGACGAGCAGGATTTTGAGGAGCAATTAGTAAGGGAGGGGTCAAGTAGAAAAAATCCCAATAGTATAGTAGAGATAATTAAAGATGTTTCATAATCCACGTGCCCATAGGAAGTGGTAACAATTGCTCAGACAACCATGCAAAATGAAGCACTCATTTAGGAGATCTTACGTAATACACTTCACCAAATGTTGTAGTATTTGCAGAATTATGCACATCCCCTTGGTTTAAGATAATATGAGTGCATCAATGTTAATATTTTATATCAGATGAACGTATGACATTTGTATTTTGAAGAGTATCAGGTACAAGTACTGCCTCTACTGGCCAATATTGGATAACCTCCTGCAACTACTATTTCATAAGTAATTTGATGATGGGGAAATGTGGAAAACCCTAAAACACACCATAAACACCCTGCAAAAACTCTGTGAAAGGGTGTTGCTGTGCTACAGAGATGCTGTCTGCCTACAGATGATTTTATTTAGTTATTCAGCTCCTTTTGTTCTCCTTATATACCCTGGACTTCCATTAAATGTAAAAAAAAAAAAGAAAATAAATAAAGAGAAAAAGAATAAAAAGGAGCACTGTATGGATGTCTTTACTTAGACATATGGTGAGCCTGAAAAGTTTTCTTTCCTAGCCAGAGTTTCTGGCTGATTTGCCCACCGTCTTGAGAACATGAAAAAATGAGGCACATATAAAGCCCCCCACCAAATTAACATTTTCAGCTCAGTTTTCAGGAGCATAAAGTAATTTCTAGCTGAAAAATCTCTCTAGTAAGATACTTATTCCATCTTGGAAAGGAGGATACAAGCCTGGGAAGGCTGATGAGACTGTTGATTTCCATTCTCATATCAGCTCTTGTCCCAAACAGGGGCATGTTGCAGAAATGATATTTGACAAAATGGCAATAATGTTCCGATATCTGCTCCAAATACACAAAATGCAAATTATTTTGAAAGAGATGAATAGTGTGTTGAGAAGCACCATTCAATTAAATAATTGGTAGTGAGCATCTTTTCTTATTAAAATGAGGCAATTGTAAATAACAGAATGATATTTAAATGAAATGGTATGTAAGAAGAGTAAGAAAGATTTGCGAGAAACATTTGTAATTGCATTATCTCTAAGTGGAAAATTTATAAATTATGATGCATAACACAAATGTATCCTAATACAAAATGGAAATGTTTGTTCAAGAAGCTGAATATGTAAGGATTAAGTTCTTTTAATTGAGGAATTTTCTCCTGGCTGTGTGCAATATTCATAAAATCTGTTACAAGTTTATAAAAAAGAAAAGACATTTGTTAACATACAAATTTACAATGGAAAGTATATTGTAAATATTTAATGAAACAATTATGCTGTATTAACAGTATGTTCTTTATTTTTCAGATTAAAAATTCACAGGGATTTTTATCCCTCCTATCTTTGTTTGACAGTGCTTTTATTAGAGTTTTTCTTTTCAGAAACAGCTGAAGAATACTTATTACTTACACACATATTTAAGAATAGTTGCAGTTTGTGCTTCAAATATATTATATACGTGTACATAACATCTCAGTATTTATTGCCCAAATATTCTTCACACTTTGTGACTACGTAACTGGGGATATAGCATGTGAACTGGCTAACATGTGCCTGTGATGAAAACAGCTGGCTACATGATGGGAGGAGAGGTGGAAAATGGCCAGCAAGTGAGAAGCAGCCGTGTTTGCTAAGGCTGGAGGACACCAGCTCTGTTTGTTGCATTACCTCCCAAGGCTTGCCAGCACCCGAGTCCAGGTTGTTAGATGAAACTAGGTAGTACTTCATCTAGGCAGTACAGAAAAATCTTTCCCTCCCCTCTCGCCAAATATGTTTTCTTGTAGATTGACCTCTGGCTGCTGAGAGGCATGTCCTGGAGCGTGAGGATTTACCGCCGCAGAGCAGGTTATGAGATGGTTAAAATAACCATCTCAGTAGCCATTGTAATTCTGAATATTACCATCATTTAGGATGCAGGTCTAACTTTTTCTGGACCTGTGTGAAACTCAGTGACACTTGACAGTGCCCTCTGGCATGAAGCCCCACAAATCAGTTACCTGCAATGAAGTGATCCACTGGGACCTGGTGAAAATATCTCCATAAAACTCTTTTTTTCTCTCTTCTCTTGCCCTTTTTTCTTTGGGGGAATTTTTTTCGCTATTTACAGTTTTACTTTTGTAAGTATTTTGTGTGAAATATATAGGCTCTGTTATAAAAAGGTTGAATGCCTGGTGAAGAGGACAGCAAGATCAGTCCCTGCACAGCCTGGGAGGAGAATTGGTATGGGGCCGCACCGCACTTACACATGGGGACAGGCACCACTGTGGTGATGGATGTGGGAAGCTGGGGACCTCTGGAGCCACCAGATAACATGGGGAAGTGCTGGAGGTGGAGCTACAGGTTGCCTGCCAGTGAGAGCATATAGAGCAGGGCTGGCTGTCCATCCCCAGAACCTGAGTTTGGGTTACTCTGAGTTGTGGGTTTGAGGGACGTGGATCTGCAAAGCTATCTCTGCTGTGCTTTGCAAAAAGACACCATGAACAGTCAAATTAAGACTAACAAGAAGTGGGTATTTTTATATTTAAGAAAGTGGACTCAAAGCCCATCCTGCTGCAGACCTCTTGCATGCTTTTGGGGCAGTTAGCTGAGCTTTGCTTTCGCATTGGGTGAGTTGTAGACTCACTACCAAGTATCTTCCCTGGCTGAACTTTCAGAGGTTGTCCAAACTGAATCAGTGCTGAAGCATTTCTGAAGTGAAGTTTCTCACCATGGATGCCACCTAGAAGCCAACAGGGAGCCAATGAATCTTTATGTAGTACAGACACTGCTTACAGCAAGGGACACTTACCATCAAGTATTGCATCAGTGTAACCAGCTAACTGGATTTAAGATGAACCATCATTGAAGCATAGCAGCCTATGGAACCAGCACGAATTTGCAAACATGAAAGAGAATATTTACAGCCTGGAAAATGAAAAGCTGTTCTGACTGCTGATGGCTGCTGATTGTCTCTTTTAACTTGTGGAAATGACTCTGCCCCTTAGGTTGCAAACCCAATGAAGGATCAATATCAACAGGTCTAGTACCAACAGGGCTTTGTGACTTTTTCACCAATATGTAAGTGAAACCATCAGAGAAGTTATAAACTCAGAACTGCAGAGGCATCTTGCAAAGAAGTATTTGAAGAAGGATTTAATACAACATCAGCCAGGACAAGTTCTACTGGGAATCTTTATGCAGGACTTACCCAAAGGTGGTGAAAACATCCTGTTAAATGGAGACAGGAACTCAATGTTCAGAGGTCAAATTGACTGCTAATTTCACAAAAGATGTTTCTACATTTCTCTTTGCCCAAGACACCGATGTAATACTTGCAAGGAACAGTTCTGGAAGATGGCTTCTTAGGAGCACTACTGCTGTGCTCTGGAGTGTAACGAGGCAGAGCTCACATCGAATCATAGAATCATCATGGAAAAGACATCTAAGATCATCCAGTCCAGCTGTCAGCCCAACACCACTATGCCTACTGAACTATGTCCCAGAGTGCCATATCTGCACATTTTTTGAACACCTTCAGGGATGGTGACTCCACCACTTCCCTGGGCCGCCTGTTCCAGTACTTGACCACTCTTCCTGCATAGAAAGCTTTCCTAATAGCCAATCCCCTGGTGCAACTTGAGGCCATTTCCTCTCGTCCTATCAATAGTCACTTAGCAGAGACCAACACTCTCCTCACTACAACCTTCTTTCACATAGTTGTAGAGAGGGGTGAGGTCTCCTTTCAGCCTCCTCTTCTCCAGGCTAAACAATCCAAATTGCCTCAGCTGTTCCTCAGAAGGCTTGCTCTCCAGCCCCTTCATCAACCTCATTGCATTCCTCTGGACATCCTCCAGCACCTCAGTGTATTTCTTGTACTGTGGGGCCCAAAACTGAACACGGTATTTAAGGTGTGGCCTCACCAGCACTGAGTAGAGGGAGATGATCAGTTTCCGAGTCCTGCTGGCCACACCATTCTTTTTCCCCGACACAGCTTTCCAGCCATTCTTTCCTAAACCTGTGGGGTTGCATGGAGTTGTTGTGACCGAAGTGCAGGACCTGGCACTTTGCCATGTTAAACCTCATACAGCTGGCCTCAGCCCATCGATCCAATCTGTCCAGATCCCTCTGCAGAGCCTTCCTACTCTCAAGCAGGTCAATATTCCTGCCTAACTTGCTGTCATCTGCAAACTTCCTGAGGGAACACTCAACACCCTCATCCAGATCATTGATAAAGATATTAAACAAGACTGGCTCCAGCACTGAACCATGGGGAACATCGCTTGAGACTGGTCACCAGCTGGATTTAACTCTGTTCACCACAACTTTCTAGGCTCAGCTATCCAGCCAGTTTTCAACCCAGTCAAGAGCACACCTGTCTAAGCCATGAGCTGCCGGCTTCTCTAGAATTCTGTGGGAGAGAAAAGGCTTTATTGAAGTCCAGGTAGACAACACCCACAGGCTATCCTTCATCCACTAAACTGGTCACCTGGTCATAGAAGAAGATCAGGTTAGTCAAACAGGACCTGCTTTTCATGAATCCATGCTGGCTAAGCCTGAGCCCCTGGTTGTCCTGCACATTCCTGGTGAGTACACTCAAGCTGAACTGCTCCATAATTTTCCCCAGTACCGAGGTCTGGCTGACAGGCCTGCAGTTCCCTGGATACTTCTTCAGTTTTGCTGATCCCCTCTCCATACTTCCCCAAGAATTGAGAACTATCATTTCATGTTTGCTAGGCCCAAGATGGCCTCTGGCGACCACATCTCCCACCAGTCACTCTGTTTGTTAACAGCAGGTCAAGTGAGGCACCTCCCCTGTTAGGCTCACTTACCAGCTGTGTCAGGAAGTTATCATCATCCTCACATCTCACTTCAGGCAGTGTTTTTCTCGTAAGAGAACTGATCCCAGATCAGCTCTAAACACAGCAAAGTGCTACTCATAGCCATTTATTGTTTTTAGCCATGCAAAAGACAAAAAAAAGGTAAACTAAGAGGTTTAATTTGTGTGAGACACGTTCAAACAGCAGGCTTTGTCATGTGATCAATTTAAAGACAAAGAAAGAAAATACTACCAAACCAGAGCCTAACCTGGGTACTGGTAGAGCACTGTCAGCATCTGTAGTAAATGACTCTGAGTCTGGCAACAGAATTTATGAGAAAGAAGAATCTGGACCCCAATGGATTTGGTCTTGTTGAAAAATTAATGTATTTATAAGTCTCCTTTGAGATTTTTGAAACATTAATATCTATTTTTATTTGTATTACCTTGATTTTAATGATTATACACTTACATGTGAGCTGTACATAAATACTGACCTGTCAGATGTCTGTTTCCTTCACTGGTGAAAGGACAATTGTGCTCTAGAATTTTCTGCTGAACTTGAGGAGAGTGTCTAGCTAATGTAACTGAATTTTTGCTCCATTCATAAAATTAGTTTAAGAATATTTTTATAGAATATTTATCTGAAGGTAGTGTAACTTGACGTAGGAGTGCTTTCTAAAATCAGATGAGCAGAGCACGAAATGTCATTTGAGCTAATCTGTCTGAAACTAGGAAAGTGTGAAATGTGCTGTAGGGATAAATTATCTCTTCTGCAATACTACAGGCCAGGAAAAAAACCTGTTTATTACACAAAATAAAATGTATTTATGACAAAATCTTAACTTATTCTCACTCGTTTTTGGCCAAGTTAATGTGTTATTAATTGTGCATTTTTGGATATAATTTGAGAGAGGGGGAGGCCAAACTATCTCTAGCAGTGCAGCCACTTAACTGTAACAATCACATTTTCTTTTTAATAGAGAAAGTTAATTTTTAAAGTGATCTACAGAGGAACAGATGGGGGAACGAATTCTCTATGGGTATCATCTCCTGCTGCACCGACACTCAGAGTGGGAAGTGGTGCCTACTGCCAGGCGTATCTACCTTGTAGCCCTTCCTCCCCTGTTCTCCTGTTATCTTATGTCTCGTGACCAGAAGTGGAGAAGCAGTCTCTGAAGGTAAAAACTCCTCTGACATTTGAGCAAGGCTTACTCTGCAATCTGCTTCGTAAACAAACTCCTTGCTGGGCTGCTGCATCCTGCGGTGGGGTCTGATCTTAGGTGGTAGTCAGTACCTCTGTAAGCACAATATGCCTCCAGCAGCAAGGGAGGAACATGGGTGCAAAAAATAAAGCCAGGAGAGGAGTCCTTGGCTCACTAATCACAGTGCAAAACACTAGAATAATTAACTGCTGCTTCATCCTCTATTTTGTTTCCCTGCTGGCAGGTGAACTCTTGCTACACAGGAAGCATAGACCCCACTGGCTTCAGTTAAACTGGGATTTTACTCCAGATTGCAACATCCCCATATTTTCTCATTAATCATTGCTCCGCTGCCTTATCTGTAAAAGAAAAGAGCAGCAACACATCAGTCATAAAACAGACTTGAACCGTGTGTTTCCCATGTCCTGTGATTTTGGAAGGAGGTCTCAAACAAGGGAGAGTTAGAGACTGGAGGCTGCTCTAATCAGTGGTTTGAGAAGCTTCTTGTGCTCCTGCAGTGTGCCCTGTCCTGAGGCTGGATATTAGATCCCAATATTTTTAATCCACAGTTTCAAACCAGAAATCATGCTTCCACGTTACTAGTGTGAGTATAGCATTAGTTGAGGCAGATAATTCAGAGTTGCCGTGGGGAATAATCCCACCACTGCAGGAAGAAATTCCTTGAATGGCTGATACTCCTCTAGGGTGCCAGATCTGTGCTAGAAATGAGAGAAGAGTCCTGCAACATACAATAATAAAAAAAAAATCTTTAAAAGTCACAGTTACAGCAGTGCAAATAGGACAGAAATAAAACAAAAAAAACCCCCTTCTTTTCTTTGACATATATATTTTTTTATACCTCTGGACTTCAGCTCTACCCTCTTAAAGTAGGCAGAAGCTGAACTTTGATGCAGGAGATAAATTCACCTTAGCCCATTGTTTGTGATGGTGGGAAGTATTTTTAAATGTTCTATTGAAGTGATTTACATAATAGATAGAGCTGATTTTGAGAGGTCTGAATTTAGGCATGCAGAGATTGAGGGAAAAAATAAAACTTAGTAAACACTGATGCCTTTTCATTTTCAAAGAATAAAAGTATCATCTATTATGTTTATTACTGAGGACAGCAATGTTCTGTTTATCTGACAAGTTTGGTTCCAGACCTTCAAAACAAATATTGAGGTGCCCCAGGGCCATGTTGTGATACCGCTGCATCTGCCTGAGCTCAGAGAGGGAAAGGTAGTGCCAAGAGCTGATAGGGAACAACATACCCAGGAAGCAAGCCCACTCCCCAGAGAAAACCCCCTGTGATACCTGATAGTGTGTGCACACACAACATCCTTCTGCTACTGGACAGGGTTTCGCAAGATGTAGATCACATTGACAAGAGATGACAGGGTGCTGTGAGGCATCAAGAGTGTTTCTGGGAAGATGTCTCAGGAGACAAGGATTACCATGACAGCTATCCATGTGCTCAGCCTCGGCTACCCGTGATGCCTCAGTAGCATGGGGACCATGTATGTTGTCTCCTGGCGAGGATGCTGGCCATGCCCTTGGCTCCCTGGGTCTCCTGTGTCCCTCACAGAAGCTTTGTTACAAGCAGTAGCATTTCTCCATGCGATGAGGCCCATCCCTGGCTAATGAGAGCCACTGCTGATGCCCTGGGATGAGTCAAACAAGCCAGTGGATTATATGTACACATCTGTTCCTTTGGGACTGAAAATCAGGGATCCAGGGTTGAAGCCTAATCTTTAAACCAGCTCCTTCAAAGCCATCTGTGTCTGTAGGTGCAGCAGCCTGGGTGGGATTGAAAAGTATTTTTTTCCCCTCAATCAGGGAAGTTCCACAATGTCTGTTTTGGCTCTACAATCACAGAGTCCAAGCAAAACTGAAAAACACCCCCTGGAAAAAATGCAGTTATCTGAGCATTTTAGAGCTATGTTAAGAATTTTAGACTCATGCTGGGAGTCCATTTCAATTTTGTCTGTATTTTAAGAAGCATTTCATTTAAGACTAGCCCCTCTTGACTATCTCCCTCGGTCCTCGACAGCCACCCACACTCTCATACAACTGTGTGCAAGAAGATGCAGTACGTGCCTTGGTTTGTTTTCACGGTATGTTATCTGCCTGGATGGCCCAAGTACCTGAGATGACCTCACCTCAAAAATAGCATTATATCTGGAGAGATGGAGATTTTAAAGCCCAGACTTGCTGCTAACTGTCTCTGGGCTCCCTGGACCTCCGGCAGAGATGGTTTGCCTTTTGACCAAGCTGAGGAGGATTCTTTAAGATAAGCCTCCCTAAATGGCTTGTGTCCATGTTGATTAGAAATTATTAATTCTGTCAGGAAAGAAATCCATTAAAGCAATTGGAAATCACTTCAGTGAGCACTACCTGTCATGACATTGCGTTAGATTGTGCTTTGTATGTGACTAAATCGATACATTTGTGCATTGTAAGTATGTAAGACTGCATCAGTTCCTAGTAGATGCAATATTCATGTAGGTGTGGTGTCATGGGCATCGGTCCCAGTCTCCCCACAGCCAGAACAAAGTCTGTGGTACATGCAGGACAGACAATCTCATACCTTGCTCCTCAGACGCCCTGTAGTGAGGATCAGGGAATGAAACAGGAAAAGATTGGTAAATGTTTGGCAGGAAAGAAAAAGGTTATCTATTTCAATTAGAGCAGTGGTCTGGCTTTTGTGTAAGAGCTTTCTACCAGCTTCGCCAGTGGTGGTGCTTGGCAATGGCAAAAGGAGTCTTCTTGAGGAAGGATTCAGCCCTAAGTATGAGTCCTGGATAACTGGGGACAAAGTGGAGCCAATCATTGCCTTAACTTCCACATCCACCTGGAACTGTAAGTTCTTCCAGCACATGAGTTAGGAAATGTTGATTTACACATGAAGATGGATGTGCACAGGGGCGAACAGGAAATAATATGCACCTCATACAGATTTTTGCCTCTATAAATTTAATTTCTGATTCCTTTATGTCATGAGTCACCACAAGGAAGGTCTAGGGGTTTTTTTCACCACCTTGCACCACTCCTCCAACGTACCACTAAACCATTTTAAAAATGCAATTTAGTTGGTCCAGTTCTCAACAGAAAAACAATTTCCAGCTCCTACCAGTTGCATCTCATTTATCCTTCACGAACAACCTATGGGACTTAAAGAGTGAACCCATGTTATGAGCACCAAATCTCTCAGTTTATCATTAAGATGGTAATACACTTCACTCTCATTACTATTCTATCATTAGGATTTGAGTGGTTTGAGTGTTTGACTAAGTGGCTGTTTTTTCTCCTCAGTGGTATATAAGACGCTGCCTCTCAGCAAGGTGTCCTGAAACCCTTTTCTTAATGAACAAGTGATTAAAAGGCTTAAGTGCAAGCAAGCATCCAAAACACAAGCTGCATTATCACCAAATGAGCTAGAAATAAGCTAATCCTCAGCATCACTGAGAACACAGAAGTCCTTCACTCAGATACTCTCAATGCTCTCTTGTTTTGTCTCAGTGGTAGCTGCTGGGCAGGGACCCATGGGCTACTTGTGCTCTGTCATGGATGGATGGCTTGTCTTCTGCCAGGCACAATAAAGCCACCCCAGGGCAGAGTTGGCTTTTCCGTTGTCCCCCTACCTGCCTCTATTTCTGGTATCAGGCCACTCAGAGACATGCTGTGAGTGTTCTGCTCCTGTCAAGTCTGTGCCTCCTTTGACTTGGCCACCAGGAAAAGCAGAGACAGCAAGTAAGAGTGGGATTGTCAGAGTCCTTGGTGGTTTATACTTTGGTGCTATCTTTCACCAGGTCAGATTTTAATATTTCACGTGGAGATACAAGCAAATAACACCTGAGCTGCAAGCGTCAGCATCCCTTCCCAAGGAGTGGAGATGGCTGCAGCAAATGAGAGTACATTACCTCTGGAAGGAGCATCAGCCAAGGAAATGCAACATCCCAGGAGTGAAATCTCAATCCTTCAGAAACCAGGAGAAGTTTAGCCAGTCGTTGCAACAGAGATTGCCTCATTTTCCTCACCAGATGCGAGTGTTGTGCTGGCATAACAAGGCTAGTACTCAGTGCTGCTTCTCCAAGAGACCCCTTGGTGCTGCCCCACTGCTGAGGCAGCCTGTGCATGGTATCTGCTTGCTCCCCAGTTAGTTATGTGATGAAGAAGAAGGCTCTAGGGAAGCAATGGCAGGTGTTGAGCACACCATGCCAGGACCTCCAGGACATCAGTATAGCACCAGTGCCAAAGCCGTGTGTCTGGTCAGTGGCAGAGGCTGCTTGTTCTCTAGATGAAGAAAGGTGCAGAGATAAAAATAAAACCCTGTCCCTGACATCTGGTAGAAATTTCCCATCCATTTGTTTCTATTTCTACCCTGTTCTCTTCTCGTTTTTCCCAGTAACTGAAACAGCAGCATGAGCTGGCACTATCTGTCATTACCCACACCATTTTCAGTGACACTGGTTCAATTAACTGCCCTCACAGATGTCTTCATGATCCTGAAAATGAAATTTCACTTCCCCAGCCCTGGAGGAGATATTTGTGGGGATGGGTACAGCCTTGATGCCTCTGATGTCCTGTGGAGTTGTCTGGCTGATACATTTTGTGGTGGATCCATCACTTCCTATTTCTTGCTGACCCCAAAATCTGTGGGTACCATCTGCCTGAACCATCCGCAGGATCACATCTGAGCGTGACCACCACTGAGTAAATTAAACCTCTGTTCTGGTCTTCCCAGCAACTGTGATTGTTTTCCTCTTGTTAATTAGTTGTGATAACCTTGCTCAGAAGTGTCTTTGATGGAGCTGCCAGGGCAGGGATCCTTGCTGATGGCTGGGTCTGCCCAGAGGTGACAGCAAGAAGGCAGGGCAAGCACAGCTGCTGAGACCTAAGGAAGAGCTGTCCTCCTCTTGGTACCATGACCTGGAGAAGAGCCGCTCAGTTTGCCTCTGTTTCTCTGCCGGCAAGTCTAGAATATCTTGTTTACTGCAGTTCCCATTTGTAACCAGAATTTAGCATCCTTAGTTTTGATTTAGATGGTGTTTCCTATATAGAGGGCATCTTGGCATTTATGACTTCCTTGTAGGTTGTGATTAAGAGCTGTGTATGAGTTTCCAGTGCTGCCTATCTTCTCCCAAAGGCTCCTCTTCTCTTCCAGTCATTTGAGACACCTGGGCAAAACGAACATTTTGGATTTGCAGACACTGGGTTATGACCTTGTTTCACTTGAAGAAGACTTTTGACAGAGGAGAGCTCAGTATAATTCAAATTGTAACAGACTTACCAAGTCCTGGACCTTGGTTGACATCTCATTCCTCTTCTTCTGAAGAGAAGAGGCAGTACAAATCATCTAATATACCTTGCCCAGAGCTGCGGGCACAGATCTGATTCACTGTAGAGCAGTGAATCCAGGAGAAATACTTATTAACTTCTCACCCTACCGGCAGTCTAGGTAGGGGAGAAAAATGGAGACTTGGAATTAAAAGTCTGATATCTTGCCAGAGAGATGATGACAAAAATCAAAAGGGAAAGCACATTTTATTTGCAAAGTTCAAGAAGGGTATTACAATCAAGAAGAGGAAAGCAAATTGAAGTATTCAAGCACTTCATAGGAGTTCTTTGAAAGGGTGGCTAAAAAGTGTTTCACTCAAACTCTCTCTTGACACCACTGTATTCCCCTCTCCCCTCTGTTTTTCTCCCCCCTGTCACAGCAATTAATTGGATTACAGCTGTTTGTGACACCAGCCTGGCTGCAGCCGTGGTGCTGCTAAATGCAGGCCGTTTCAAGCCATGTTAGAAGGAGCCGTGCTGGGTTATTCTGAGCTCTGATCCTCAAAAGTAGCTTGCTGGTCCCTGACCCGGTGCTGAGCCGCATGTAGCAATAAGGTTTAAGTCACAAGTGAGGAAAGTTAAGCCACCAGGGAAGGCCTCTTGAATATTGACGTTTATGGCACTGAATTGTTAAGAGTTGAGAACTTTATCTCCTTCCTTCCAGGATGGGCTGACACAAAACAGCAGTGATAAGCTGGGGGCAGTTGGACCCTGTGCTTAGTCTAGCATGGGGGTGGGGAACTGGGAGAGAAAAGCACAACTTCAGCTCAAGTCTGGTTTTTGTGCTCATTGTTGCTCACTTGAGCATGCAGGGAGCTCGGGGACCCTCTGCTAGAACCTGGGAGCAGAGTTGCTACCACTGCTGCAATCACCACTGCCCCAGTCCCCCTTCTCACTGCACCCCAGGGGAACCACTAGCACAATTGGCTGTTTCACACTCTTATCGGCAGGCTTAGTTAGCAGGACAGAGACAGGTATTTATTCCATAAATATTATAAAGGCCAGGTTTAGTAAAAAAAAGTTGTAACCTTATCTCTGGAGGCAAGACACTTGCAGCAGGACTTAGCCAGAAATTTCCCCCAGGTCAGGACTAGACACCTCTGGGAGGAGCAGTGAAAACCCAACACCTTTCAAGTCTGCTGATACTTGTAAAAAAATATCCGTCTCTTGGTGCAACACCAGAAGCCTTCTCCTCCTTCCCAACCCAGGGTCCTCTCTGAAACTTGAACTGGTGATACCTCAGGTACTTCAGGGTTTCTATTTAAAACCTAGAAACTATTTTATTACTCAGTTTCAGAGGAAAGGAGAGGCTCTCCCCACCACCAATGCTTTTATAATCACCCACTACCCTTTGATGAAGATAGTGATACTGTATTTACATGTATATAGATTTGCATACGTAGATACATCCAGTCCATCAGGCTGCTTCTTGACCCCATCGCTGTGTACAGCTGCCATGGCAGTACCGACACGAGGAAGAAGTGATTTACTTGGTACATTTTTACTTAAGTAATATTCCAACCCTGTTTGTGTTTTAGTTGCTCAGCCTGAAAGCTATGAGGGCAGGGACACCAGGTCAGGCCACGCTCTGTTTAGCTTGGTCTCAGAGTAGAGAATAGGAGGGACTGTGGGGAAGAGGTGGGAGTATGCTGCACATTGCTGGTGCTCTCCTATGACCACAAACCCACTTCCAGCACTTTGCCTTCTGAGAGTTTCCAGGGAGATACCAAACTGTCTGAAACTTGTCTCTTCTTGAGGGGAGGAAGCGAAGAAGAGCTAGGACTTTGAATAGTCAGCATAAAACTCACCCAGACCAGTTCTCCAATGTAAAGTGCATTTCTTCAAAAACATAGCATAAATATATGAATAATTCATCTGTCATTAGACTTACCCAGGTGTGCTGAAATTAAAATCAAACTAACAAACAAAACCCCTCAAATAAATGCAATGCATCAAATTACATCGCACCAAATCGCGCTCGCTGACTGGGTACCCCCTAGAACAGCATGGATAGCAGGTCTGATTGGCAGGTCACTAGAGCTCAGCATAGTAGGGCTCAAAAAGGTTCAGGGGAAGGCAACTCTCTCCAATATTTTTCTGTTCACTTTTGTTCTATTTTTTATGTTAAATTTGTAGGAGTAGCATGGATTGCTAGAGTCCATGAAGCAAATTTTGAGGAGACAGCTGAACATCTTCATGCTGTGTTTCAGTCCAAAACTGTTTTCATAAACTTTTATGACTTTCTTCTGTTGTGTGAGTTCAAGAATGCCTTTTTATACCGACAAGTGGAAGAGAAGCACTGCTGAAGCATGTGCTAAAAAGGGACTTTCTTTTCTGCTATTCATATTTCTCCCCTTTGACATTCATGCTGAGATTTGGGGTTCACTGCCTACACTCAAAAGTCAACAGGTATAAAGAGATGCTAATGCAGAAGTTAAAGTCAGTGCTGTTGTAGAAGTTATTGTAAAAGTCAGGACAAGCAGGTTGGATAACAATGCTCCAGTTATCACTGCTCTGGGGCGTGAGGAGCCGCTGTCTGTTCCCTGTGGGCACCACTTGCCTGTGCCCTGCTGTGCAGCTGGAGGCACCTACCAGCTCGCCCCCTCCTTGTTTGTCTTGGGAGCAAGGCTCCCTGAGCCACCTGATTTACTACTCATGAAAGGGGTGGTCACTAATGCAAATGCCAATCTGTTATATACTGCACAGGTAGTTTACCTCCTACCTCCTCTTTGTGGCCTGATGCCTTGCAGACAGCCACATTTAGATACCCCAGGGAGCATGCTCTGCACCACAGAGCCCTTGGTTTCCATGGGAGTGAGGGCAGTTGCATCCTCCCACTGATGTTGAGGAAGCCCTTGGCAGGGTGTGTGCATGAGAGGGACACACACACGTGTCCATGCACACATGGACTTCTCCGACTCCAAGACGTTAGTGATGAGCATGCAAAGAGAGGCAAGCAGCAAGGGGCACACTTAGGTTTTGAGATTAGCCTAAGCGAAGGCAAAACTGACTCCCCTACATGCCTCAGGGAATTTCTGATGTGCTCCTCCCTTCTGAAGGAAGGGTTAATGTGTTGGAGTGCTTCGCTGACAGCAATCCCCACAGCCAGGAAATCCTCTGGGGCTGGAAAAGGGGTCTGGTCTCATGGTGTGGGAGTAAAATGGAGGCAAAGCCCCCCTGCCCAGCACAGGCTTGTGTGCAAGCATGGACACACCATCTCACTGTGGCTAGCAGGCAGGCTTTTGTACTTGCCGTGTTACTTGTATGGCAGAGCTTTGCTGAAGTGAAGGTAAATACAAAGCAGATAATTTGGGGGAGACATGGCACAGGAAACTAACAGCAAAGAAAAGGAAAGCAAGTGATGCGGTGTGAGATAAAATGAAGAATGGAAGGGTTGTGGGATAGCAGCAGCCTTATCAGTTTTTTTAACCTCAATCTAATTAAAAGAGATACATAATTAAAATGAAGCAATTAACTGTTTTGTAATTAAATACAAAAATAATTAAGCTGAAATTGAACATGATAACATCCAATTGTCAGGACAGGATTTATTTGTACTTTAATCTGATGAATTATTTTCATTGTTCTGCTGATTGTGTTCCTGCAGAAAGAAATTTGTCCTTTCTGCAACAGGGGACACGGGCTGCTGTTCCATGTCCTCTGGGCTTGTTGAAACCTGAACTATGATACAGTGTGCGTATGGACCATGATTCCACATTAGCACAGAAAGGGTTGCATTTTTGCCAGCGCACCAAGGATTTAATGTCGTAAGCTATGTTTTCCATCATACATATTTGCAACTTGTATCGCTTGGTGTAAAATGTAAAACACTTTGCTTAGACACTGGTTTTGTTTCTGCATAAATGGTGATGATCTGTATACAACTTCAGACTGGAAGAAATGAGTTCATAGACATGAAGTCCATTGCAATATAGCGCATGAAGCACCAAATTTACAACCAAATTTTGACAGTTGGACCCTGATCTATTGGTGTTCATGAACATGCTTCTATTTTACTGTACTTATGTGTAAGATGTAAATGTGCTTTGCTAGATGAAGGCATTAAATGGTGGGGTATTACAATTGCCCAGGTTAAGAATAGGTCACTTATTCTAATGCCTTTGCACAGGTTTGAGCACATGGGCGTAGACTGCCCACCTTGAACAGGCGATCAAAAAACTCTTTTCCTCTTTCTCTGTGCCAACAGCGACAACTCAGTATCGCTCATCTCTGAACAAGGGCATGTCTTGGTGCCTTGCTTGTCTTCAGTGAAGCTGCAGTGATTTATGAAATAACTGAAGTCATCCAGGCAAAAGACAATGGAGAACAGTTAGAAATACTGTAAGGATGAAGGCCCATCTTTCATTCGGACATTTTCAGCTAACACATTTCTTTGCCAGTGTTGGGGATTTAGGACATGAGTAGTGTCCTTCATTGCTCTTTACTTGAAGTGTATTGCTATTTGTGTAGCTTTTGGTCTTCTGTACTACAAGTCTTGCGCTTGCCAGAGTGATGGAGTGTGACTTGTCCTGCGTGAATTTATATTAGAATTTCGGTGGACTCTTCCAGATGAAGCATCTATTTTAGGCAGCTGCCTGTGCCTGAGGGGAATGGCGACCTGTGGACCTTTTTGTAGTTTCACTTCTTCACTTAGTAAAGAAATAAAAGTCTGGATTTATCTGTTAAAAGAATCATCTCATTTAATATCTCAGGGACTACCAAATTTTTCATCCTCATTGGAGTTGGGACTCTGGGCAAGCCCTGTGTTAGATGCCTCAAAGAGAGGCACAAGAAAACCAAGACAGGCAGATGTAGAATAATTTCCTGCTGCTGCTCACATAGTTCTTTAATACTCAGACTGGTGTAGGGTACAGAAAACCAGTTTAGTACCTATTCCGGACCTGTTGTCCAAATTAAGGAGCAAAGGCAATGGTGGGGGATAATTAATAGGAAATCTGTAGTGCAGAGAGAAATCCAACTGTGATAATGAATATAAAAAGAAGTGTGGTAGTGGAGAGTGGTATAGCTCAGAAAACACCTATCATATAATAAATGTCATCTCATTGTTGAGGAAAATGATGGTTCTCCCCCACAAGGCTGAAAATATAATGCTAAATTCCCTTATAGATACCTCACTAATACTGATGGCAAAGAGGAAAAACCTCATAAATGAGAAATAGAGAGAAGGTTGGACAAACTGATTTATGGGGGAAAGATTAAAGTAACTAAACACATATCACTCAGCTAAGTGACATCTCAGGGGAACATAATTGCTGACTCCAAGTACTTGAAGGATTGTGCACCAAGGAATGAGAAGAGTCCCCAGGGCCATGCAAGGCTATATAAAGGGGAGCTATATAATGGGGAGAAATTGGTGAAAATGAACAAAGGACAATTCATGTGGAGGTATGAGAAATGGTTCCTTATGGAGCTATTTCTTGAATTGTGAAATCCTCTCCTAAGGGGAGCAGTGAAATCTGGGGTTATTTAGCACTTGAAAACACTAAAAGTCACAAATCTGCATCCACTGTGGGTTCACTGGGTAAGTTATGACTCTTTTCTAAGTCTAAATACTGTGGCTTTATTTTTTTTAGTGAAGCCGGACTACTTGTCCCTCTGCTGTACCATCTGCCTGCAATGCTTTGGTCTCCTGCATTCAGCATCATTCATGGCCCTAGCCCTCTCAATCCCCATGCTCTGATGCAGCAGATTCTCCGAGCTGAGTCACACTTCAAAGGGAGCTGATGCCACACCGTGATGAGACAACTTCTCTGCTTTGTACTCTGCAAGAAGAAACGTTACTTGCTAATTGTATAGCATCTCTTGTCATTCACGTAGCTCTACTGGCAGTGGAAGACATAGTGGTCTGTTGGCACATATCAGCAGAGGCAATGGCACCTGGGTGACAGCCAGTGGCACACATGCAGCAACAGGATCAAAACTCTTGACCTTCATTTCCAAAGACATGGATCTCTGCTGAAGGACAGACTTGGTTAGTTAGTCCACAGTATTTTGAGGAGTTAATGCATACAATTTAGTATAGGATAGCAGAGTCAATAAATAAGTTTTATTACCAGTGACACCAGATTGCAGAGTCATTTCAAGCACATCGTAATACTCAGAACACAAATTGATCCAAGGCATAAAGTTTCTTAAGAGGCAATGTTAAAAAAATATTTCAAAATCAAAATAGAACAAGGGTACTGAGACTGCCTTTTTGTGCTAGATAAAAAATACAGGGGTCCAGACTTTGTCCGATTATTCATCTGATTTTTTTGATGGCAACTAAGCAGAGCTGGACTGGTCATTATTTTCCCCCAGCAAGCTAAGGAACCCCACAGAGACACCTTCACAATGGTTTTCTGAGGACAACTGATTTCCAAGCCCACTGCACATCCCACCAGTTGTGGGTAGGTGCTGGGAAAGAGGTTAGAGCTGTGCCCTCGTTGAGACCCATCCCAGCTCTCCTGCTGGGGCTATGCTGGTGAGTGCAGGTCAGGCCAGTCCCTATGTTGTGCTGGTGACAGGGACAGGAGTGAGATGTATCATCAGACTGAGGCAGGCAGAGGTTGTTCACTGCTTTGATCATTAGGTGGGTAGAGAGTATTCATTGCCTTAATCTATGCTAAGTAATGAAGAACAGCCAGGCAGTGATTTTTAACTCTTTGCCCTTTCTGTCTGGGTTTTCCTGCTTCTAATTTTTTACATGAAAAAGGAAGAGACGGCAAAGAATGAAAGTGATGTCAGCATTAAAACAATGACAGTCTCTGCATGAATATCTACTTATTTTCACCTTTACGGGGTGACAGTTGCATCAGTTGGGGTTTGCAATGCCCAAGAGTGCTTGTAATGAGCAGCCAGGATCCTCTTGACTGGCTGAGAAAAAAACAGTGGTATAAACGTTTGTCAAGCAGTTATAATGCGCTAATCAAGGGGGTGGAGAAGAGAAAATCTGCCAAGCCTCAGCCAGCTCAAAGGGAACCACTACTGGTGCATAATGCTGGGTCTCTTTCATCTGCAGGCAAGCCCAATAACTTGCTGGGAGTTTCTCAGTGTCAGTTCCCCAGGCTTAGCTGGCTGGCTCACAGCTGCTCAGCCCCATGGCCACCACATAGCCACTCCATGCTGCTGAGGGATGCCGCAGCCCATGGGTGCCCCAGCAGCAGGGGAGAGTGGCAGTGAGCATCAGGACAACCCTTTTGAGCCAACCACAGGGGCACTGACTACAGTTGCCCTCCACTTGTCTAGGCTCACCTCAAAGACCCATCAACCTCACCTTCTAGAAGGTCAAAAGTGTTGAGTCCTTTCAGAGCTGGGTTATTTACCACAAGGTATCACTCAGCACCAGATGTCTTTAGCTTTTCTGACATAAGAAAAAACATTCCAGTCTTTCCATGATACTCACCCTACATTGATGTTGGGGTTTTCTTGTTGTTTGTTTGGCTGTTTTTTTTTTTTGTTTAATGCAGCACATTTCAGTTGAGAAAGGCACTTGAAAAGCATTGGTAGGCATAAATAAAAATATACCCATGCAGGCGGGCAGCAAGGGAAGGAGTACTGCAGTCATGCAAAGTGGGGAGATACTTCCACAAATCAGCCCCTTTGGTCCTTAAAGATGTTCAGCCTCCACCCCTGGGACTGCAGAGAAAGGTCTGGAAAAAGAGATCTTCCCTGCATCCAGTGTTGTCTACATTCCTCTCCTCTGCGGTCAGAAAGGATAGGCACAGTATTGATTCATTACTTCAGGATTTTGGGGTGGGATGGTTGTACTGAGTATTCCCCATGCTATCTTATCATTAATGCATTAAGGAGCTGAACAAGCAATAAGGGCAAATGGACTTCAAAACACAGGGAACTGTCTCCATAGGGCTCAGACTGATTTACGGCAATTACATCTTGGCAGCATCACCAAAGCCCATTAAGCCCTGCACCTGACTGTAACTTGAACATCCTCTGGTTTTGGGGGGGGACTCGCCATTAGTCACCCCGGCACTGCCATGAACCCTCCTTCTCTGTGATGGAAGGCAAGATGTAAAACAATGTGGGGATGATTAACAAAAATTTAACAGGCTGCAGAACACAAATTGATCCGAACTTCAGAGTCGGATACTGTTTCAGATACCGGGATGCTCTGCTGGCCTCCTTCCAAGGTCTGAGGGGAAGTGATTGGAGATGGAGCCTGGAGCCATTGCATTTCACTCAGATTCTCCTTGTCTATCCACTTTCTCTTTCATCACCAGAGGTGGGCTGGTTGCTCAACTATTAATTTTCTTTCCCTGTCTTTGAGTTTTAATTTTTTTAAAAGGCGTCTCTTTCTGACACTAATGCATTGGCAGGACAGCTGTGTACCGATGACCAAGAGAAAGTGTAGTGCTCCTGGAGCTGAAAAGACAGCTTGTGCAAAGCCTTTCGAGTGAGGATGTCACTTGCTCTCAGGGCTGGGTCTCGGGAAAGCTGGGTTTGTCATACACATGCTGTTTGCATCCAGTGGGGGGAAATTGAGGGTGGGGAGTATCACTCCAGAAACACAACAAGGGAGGATACTCCTGCAGCATTGGTGCACCGAAGACAGATAAGGAGTCTCATGACAGACCCCGATGCTGGGACAGATGTGGGCAGATGAGGTTTTGAGGGGGAAGGCAGCAAAATATTTCATTGCAGATACCCCCAGCACAAAAGACCTTCAGAGGAGTTAAAATTTACTCAGTGCTCTAGAAGTCTTTATGGCCCATGCAAAATTTACCAGAAAAATGTCAGATGTCAGTGGATTGTATTAAATGTAAATATTATACAATTCACAGCCTTGATTTCTTATTGCAACTTGGCACCAGGCTCTCATGGATTTCCTGTTTGAAGGGGAGTCTCTGAAGGTGCTGCTTCTCAGTGATGGGTTTGGAAAGGTTTCAACATGAGCTGTGCCAGCCTGTGCCTCCTCCTTGCACCCGTATTGCACTACCAGGCTGATTGATCAACTCCTGTGGTGTCAAGGGTACCTGGTTCGTCAGAGAAGCCTGTCCTGGTATGTCTGAGACAGACCCTGCTGTGGCACTGATGTCTGTCACCCCTAAACCGGCTGTGTCCTTCGGCAGGAACCCGGCATGGAGAGGAGCCAATGCAGAGAGTGCTTTGCTGGGTCCCACCATCGCTGCCTCCAGTCCCATGGATTGAGATGACTGGTTCTGCCCCAGTGAGGTGAACACCAGCACTGGGTGATGCAAGGAGCAAGAAGGGTGTGTACCAGCATCGCTGTTGCCTTGGAGAGACTGAAGTGCATGGCAGTGATGGGATCATGCAATCGTTGAGTTCTCTTGCATTTAATGAAAAGGAGGGCATTTTGTGCAGCTGTCATGGGGGCTCAGGCAAGTCCCACCAAGGCTGAGCAGGGGCTCGATGCAGCTTTCTCCACCAATTTGTCCACAATGAGCTTGAGAGACACCTGGCACACTTGTATTACTGCTGAACTGCAGATTCATTTTGTTTGATGTTTTACCAGTTTAACAGATCACTGCTTCTTTGGCCTGTCCTGTGGAACTCCAGTGCTGTGTTGTGCTTAGGATGTGACTAAGGGCTTGGTACATATTTTCAGTGTTAAGATGTCTTGAGGAGTTATGATGTTAAGTCATATCAATGTGTTTCCACAGCTAGGCCAAACCAGGGAAAGTGAGTCAGTGTAGTGCATTGGAGCTGGTAGCAACAGATGCTGGGAAAGGACTCTGTGCCATGGAAATGGTGTTGTGTGTTGCCCTGTTGTTCACTGTGCATGTTACTCTCTTGGTACCAAAAAAACCACACAGAGGAGTGAGGGTTTTTTTGTTTGTTCCTCAGAACTGGTGAAGGGAAAAAAACCCAACCCCAAAGACTTCTTGCTACAACTTACATCACTTAGAGCTGCAGTGTAGTTCCGCAAAAGGATTAGCTTTGATAATGCTGTCCCTGAAAATCCCTCTCCTATAGTCTCTGGGAAACTCACTGGTACAGCAAGAGCACCTACACAAAACACGGGAGCCTGGCCCATTCACACTGCGAGATAAAGGTGTTTCAGAGTCACTTCTCCTGTAAGAAACATAAATGCGATTGCTTTTACAGATAGAAAAATTATTCACTCTACACTTTAAACAGCGAGTTTGCTATTTTTAAGGCAGGAGAATGCCTGCTGGTATTATCTGGAAATAACTTCTGGAAAGCAGTTCCTGTTTCTGCGGGCACGTAAACAGGAATGATCCTCAAACACAAATTATATCATGTGTTTTTTTCTAATACAAGAGACAAGACCTATTAAGAGTTCATTCATGTGTTTTCCAGGAACCTGAGGAATCCTACTGATACTTGGAGGAGGAAGAAGTTGCCTGAATCAGCAAAATCCTTCTCTCTAGTCATTATTGCAGAGCCATATTGCAGATTTGGCTTTGAGAACAGAAATCTCTTGTGCAGACCAAAGAAAGAAACTCCCTAAAACTGTGTAACGAGATAAGCACGTTCAATTCCTGCTGATATTCATAACAAGCCGAGGTGCCACATGCTTATCAGAGACCTTGGCCTTCATGAGAACAGCAAAATGTTTAGCCATCTATTCACTGTTAAGCTGCTGAAAGATGCTTCAGCAGCTCACTGTGTCTCCTGACAGGCTTAGGCTCTAGCAGGCTTTCAGAAGATGATTTGGAAAAAAACACAGAAGTTTCCTGCTCAAGAAACCGCCACCAAATCTACCAAAAGTCATTAAAATAATTTAAGATATTCTTAATGTGTTTTCGTCTGGCTAATCGTAAATGTGTTTGCTTTTCCTCCAATAACAACAGCTGGGTGCACACAGGAGAAATTCATACAGGGTTTAGGGCTTGTGTTTCCCTCTAACACCACAAAACCTTTCAGACTTGGGGTGTAATTGGAACACGCTGTGAGCCCCCATGGACACCTCCACTCTCCTGACAGAGAAAGAGCGTGGTTCTTCCTATCTCGTTTGACAAATGCAATAAGAACGCTTCGCTTTCAATCTGTTAAAGCAAGTAATTGCTGTGACAGTGAGAAGATCTCCGTGGACAGACACAGTTGAAAGGTTAGCACTGTTTATTGATTTAATAATTCTCACATTCTTTCTCGACAGCTTATCTTTCCAGAGACATCAGCAGAGGCGGAGTCCAGAAGTGCAGGAGAGCACCTCCAATACATTAGGAAGGGAAACATCAGGGTGGAAAGGTGACAAATTGCTCTGGTCCTGACCTATTAAGCCCCTGGTGCAGATTGGAGGATAGAATAGGAAATCCGTGTACCTATTTTCTATAGGGAGCGTTTATAAGGATGCTGTTTACATTGACCTTTCACACTGAGGTCATGCACCATTTTGTATTACATATTGGTTAGTCAATCATTGGTGCAGACAGCAGGTAGGGAGAGATCATGGCTCTGCATGTTCTTCCCATGGGATCCGGTGAGCTCATGGAGAGGGAGGAATTGTGCGCTCTTTCCTGAATCAGGGCAAAGCGCTTTTCTAGAGGAAGAAGTGCGGAATTGCAGTCTCAGAGGACTTTGGTCCTGAGTAGCAGCAACTGTCAGACACCTGCAAATGCACTGTGGGCTTCCCCAAACCAGATTCATCCAGCCCACCAAAGGAATAAGCACCCCCACCCTACTACACCGCTTTCCACTGCCATCTGGTTACCATTTTTGTCATTTTCAAATCATCAGAGAGTCAATGACAGCCCTTCATGTTTCCTTTTGGCTCCTTCAAGAAAAAAAGGGTTGGTTACCCATGGGGAAGAAGACTGGGAAAAAAACAGCCTTGTTTGGAGCAGGCTGACCACCTATAGAATTTTATTACACCTTCCAGCCAGACCATGGCAGCACCTGGAATCTCATTTTCTTGCCACTGAGATATATCCAAAGCGCTGATTTCCATGGTTTCATTTTATCTGCTGAAAACTACTATGCTGAGCTCTTGATTCCCTCTCTTTATGTAGATTTTTTGTCCTTCACTACAGCTTGTAGCCAGCAGGTCCTCTGCCTGAGTTTCAGAGTTGGAGTGGGCCTGTTCCTGAGTTGCACTCTGTACCTTGGCAGCCATGGGCACACTGAGACCTTTAATGGGTTGCTAATTGCTCTGATTGCAAGTCAAGACTGAAGAGGAATTGTTGGATGATGAGCTCCCTGGCAGACAAGAAGATACCAGTGGAACATTTTAGATGAATAATTCAGTAGGCAGGAATGGGAAATGAACAAGTCTTCCATCCGCTAAAGAGAGGAAAAAAAAAAGACCGGAGAAGAAGACAAGGAAATACATCTCCTTACCTGAGCAACGCAGACCCACAAATGACAGCAACAGCCTGGCTTTTGTATGATGGCGGCTGAGAACCATGCAGAGTCTTTGCACGATTACACCATATCCAGCTACAAAACACTAAGCAAAGTGGAATAAAACCACACACTCACACACTCAGGTTCTTATGTGGTGTAAATCCCTCAAAGTCTGTTGAGAAGAAAGAACATGCAATAGTCACCAGCTAGCAAGTCATGAGAGATAAGATAGAGATTTCACTTTGGAGGAAGGCATTAAAATGCTTTTTCGCATGCATTTTTAGTTTTGTGTCAGTAGAGTTGGAAGATCTTAGCACAAATTTGATTCTTCTATGAAGAAGAATCTTCTGCAAGTGTGGCTTTTGTTGTTTCCATGCTAGATATGCAAGTACACGTCTTTGTTCAAGAGAGGAGCATTTGCAGTGAGGGCTGCTTTTATTTCATGCACTTCAATCTACCAATAGTAGGGCAAACCTTTCTCCCCATTCATGATGCTGGAGTTCCTATATCTTTTTTTCTCTCTTTGTAGTTTTCAATTACTCTTTTCACCCTTATTCTGCAGATACAACCTAACCTTACTCTTTGCTAACGAAAGTCTGCTGACTTAATCCAATGGAGACAACAACAGCAAATAATTCAATTAAAAAGGTGTTCTACAAAATAACTTTATTCATTATAATGCTTCCCTTCTTTTGCAAGAGAAGAACTAATCAAGAACAACTGTGTGAAGTACTTGCATCCAGAAGTCTGCAAATAGAAATACACTGGTTACTCTTCCAATGGGAAGAGAGGCATCTGTCCAAGCTATTAGAGCAAACATAGAGGGTAGAAAGCAGCAAGCAAAAAAACAATCATGGCACGAGTGAAACGCTTCATCCCAGCCTTCTGGACCATCCCCGGATCCATTCCAGGTAAATTCTCCATCCTGTTGAGAAGTTTCGGTGTTGCAGCCCGTGGAGGACACTATTCACTCAGTTGCTACAAAGCTGTTGTGAGTAGGTGGGTCTGTAGAGATGAACTTTGGCCCTTGCTTTCGCACCAAAGCCTCAGGGCACTGCCCATCGGTTGCTGCTACAGGCTCCCACAGAGAGGGACAAGGAAGTAAGTTTTGGTATAGGCTCTCTTTTCTCTACCAGTTTGTGTGCATAATTCAAGTTATGGTATCTTCTGCAGTTTGCTTCCTGCCTTAGAGTCACATTTAGGGACTGGTTCATTTGTATCAAGCTGATATGATCTCATTTGAGACTTGAGGTCTTATACACTGGACACGGGACTTTGCATCCAAGCATTATTTTTTTCTTGGGAGAAGTAGCTCACGTGAGGAGATTATCCTAAACTCCATGCAGTTCTTCTCACAAGCAAGCACAAAAATAATTCCCCAGCTTCCTTTAGTTTCCTTTACAGGTACCTCTAAAGAATTTAAGACTCTGCTAAGATGAAGAATGTACACTCCTCTCTCCAGCGAGGAAAGATTTGTTTTATTTGGGAACCTATTGAATCAGTGAATTATAAATGGAAATCTTCTGCACTGAAAAGCAGCCAAGTTTGCCATTGAGTACTTTCTTAACAAAAAATAAATGAATGGTTGCAGCAAGGTGTGTTGCAATCATTATTCTCGAGCAGAGCAGGCAGCACAGATCCCTACGTGGGCACTTTGCAGTGTTGTAAAGCATGGACACAAGTATAGCATGTAACATGCAGTTGCAGGATTTTCTTTATCCGGAGGCTGATAGGCATCTCAAACACCCAGAAAGGTTGTGGTTCGATTTACCAGCTCTTTCCAAACAGTTTTAAGCAGGCTTTTTTAAGAGGTTGATGGATAAGCTGGTAAATGTGTGCAGCTGTTGGTAGAGCTCCTCTCTCTGATGATCTAATGGGATCTGAGAAACAATAATAAAAAGGAGAGGATTGAAGTCCAAAGCTTTGGTGTCCACCTGCAGTAAACCCAGAGTTTTCAGACAATGCAGGATTCTCATGTCTGCTTCAATTTCAAACACTGGAAGAGCCTTTGTCCATTGTACCACAACAAGCACTTTCGCTATGGCTTGCGCGTCTTGTGGCATACTTCTGTCCCTGTATATTTGTAACGTCAGCTGCTGTGCCGTACTCAAAGGCTCTCCTGCAACCCAGCCCCCTGACTTGCCCCCTGTGTGCTTATCAATTTGCCCATTGTGTAATAAGATGATGGTTATGAGTGCGGTGTTTGCAGCATGCAGGTCTTTGGTGAGGCCAGAGCGTGACTCTCACTTAGAAGTGCTGGACATCTCTCTTCGGACACTTCAGCATTATTCAGGAACTTCATTCTTCTTATTCAGCCTGAGAAGAGGACAAGAATGGTGTCAGCAAAATGTTTCAGTGTGGATTTGAAATCTTTGTTCAGACACTTCTTCATGGTTTGTAACTCCACAATGAAATATCATGGACTCTATAAACACTTTTCCTTATGTCAGACCTCATTGCAATATCTTAAACAGGAAATAATTCATTTGTTCCCCAATGGAAACAATAGGCACAGACCCCTTGCAGATAAGGTGAGACTGAAGATTCAGACTCTAATTTTGCTCTAGATATAAAAAAGCTTCAGACAAAAATTTCAGCATATCCCCCTCATTAAATACACTCTGCAGGATACAGCTCTAGGGCTATAGGCAACAGTCACAGACACTGTCTCAAGTCTCTTAAGCATACAAGCTTTCTTTACTGTAGAGGCATCATTTTTCAGCAGTTGTGAATTTGATCTGTGTGTGTGTAAGGGAGCACAAAGACAATTGTAAAATAACAAAATATTAAAGAGAAGACTCATGTAAAATCTGGGCAACGCCAAAGCACTCATGATGTAAATAAACTTGCGAACACAGCCCATCTGCTCCAATACTTTTCTGACAATTCAGCACATTATTTATTTGGTTAAATCGTTGTCTGACCTTCCCCTTGCCCTCCTTCCCCAAGGAAATAACCTTGACCTTTTTCTTTGCAGAGAAATCCTGAAGAGTAGTTTCTGAATGAAAACACACTGGAATCAGAGCAAACACCAAACAGGCTATAAATGAAAGCAATTCCATGTCAAGAGGCGTCGAAGTCTTGCTAAGCATCAAAAAGAGCACTTCTGCTCCTGAGAGGGAAGGCAGATTTTGTTCTTCCAGGTGGTGCAGGGGGTGGGAGGAAGGATTCAGTAACAGTGGTAAATAATTTGTGGTTTCAGGGGATTTCCTCTAAATCTCTGAGGGGCTTTATGCGCTAAATCAACCCAACCACAGCACAAATGTTTTCTAAATTGCACCGAGTGGCAAGGTATCTGTTATGTGCCTCTATTTAGGCAAATCCCATGTGCTCTAGGCACGACCACAGTTGGCAGCAAGGAGCATTGGGTGCAGCTGGACCATGTGTGCCTGTCTGGGCAAGGCAAGGCGAAGCCGGGGCAATGCTGAGCTTTCAGAACGGAGAGGAGGGAAGATCTCCACTCAAGCAGAAACATTTTCAGAATGAAGAATATAAAAAGAAAAGAAAAAACACTCCAAAACTTTTAGAAGTCTCGCAGCTGCTATTACTGATCATGTGTGTGACTCAGAGGGTAGACTGCACGCTATAAATGGAAATGGGTTACTTACAATTTGACTGATAATGTCTTAGTTTTCATAAGAAAAATGTCTTTTGAAGAAATACTATAGTGGGTTGGCAAGCTGTACCATATGTTCTTTGCTGCAGCTGACTTTATTATACATCTCAGCTACACTCAGGACTGTATAGCGCTGATTGCATTGTAACTCCTATGTTCTCTCTGCAGATAAAGTTATGGAAATATAATGATTACACTTCAGATACATGCCAGCACTGCCTATTCTATTTCAAATCACCAGACAAGAGAGGAGCACCTGCTTGCCTAGGCTTTCCCCGCTTGTTTAGCACCTTCTGCACCAAAACAAGGAAGGCTTGCAGGTCCTCCAGGGAGAGCAAGCACCGAAAATAAAAAATCATGCTTGCTGGCTGTGCTTCGAATGCTGTAGTACTTTATGTCAAAGGATGGATGCCTTGTGATCTACCATAAGGCAAAATAGTAACCACACCTGCTCAGACCATTCCTTCTGAGGGCTAACTGGGGAGGGGACAGCCAGGAGAAAATCTGGATGATACCCTTCTCCCTGAAGGAAAACAGATCTAGAAACGGTGACAGTTGCACCTCAAATTCATCTTGAAATGGCTTGCCTGTTGGGAAATTCTTTGGACCACCTCCTGCTGTACTTCCAGAAAATGCTGACAGTGCTTGCAAGAGCTGCAGATTGGCCAACACCCCTGTGATTATCCACCTAATGAATTTTGGTATTGTGAGAAGGTTGAATCCATCCAAAATGCTGTAGTGGTCTCCCAGCAGTGCCTTACTGGCTCAGAACTGGAAGAGCCCTGTCTCTCTGTCTCTGGATAAACAAACTGGCAAGATACCTATCTGCACTTGAAAGCCTGGCTACGTATTGACATTTGCAGGGAAAACAATTTGTCACTGTAAAGCTGTCTGTGCAGGGTGAGCCATAGAAAAAGACTGAAAAATTACTTTTTCCCTGAGGATTTTGATGCAGTGTCTTTGTTGGTGATTTTACCAGTAGGCCATCTTCACCATTCCTTTATATATGATATTTTAATGTAGGGTTGGACTGAACAGTTGTCAGTCCAGAAAGTCTGTTAGCAGCATGCTATTGGCCTCATCCTGGGTTGTTCAGGTGCCTCAAAGGCTTTATCCTTTCTTATGGCAGGGAAATGCTATAAAATCTTTGCAGACTGGCAGGCACCACAGTGTAAGGAGTCCTTGAGTGCCTGTGCCTTGCCCTTTGCAAAGTCCTACAGTGGTCACTGCTGTCTTTTTATCGCCTTTTGCAATAGGGTTGGGGTGCTCCTGAGTGCTGAGTCAGATCTCTGCTTTTGGCTGCTCCACCCCTCCTCCCTGCCTTCATGCAATATTTTCTTTTTTCCTGATACTGCAGTTTGGGAACTGTGCTAACCCACACCAGCCAGGGCTGGCCAGAGTCTCAAGCTGGACAGGTGATCAGGCTATGTGTTTCCAATGGTAGCCAAGGCCAGTTTTCCCAATTCCCCATGTACCTCCAAGCCGGTGCTAGGGTGATGTCCCTTGCATGGCTGGTTATAGTGGCATTAGGCACATATCATCTCAGCAATTCAAAAAGGGACTGTGTCAAGGCAGAGAGCTTGATCTTTCTGTGTCCTCGTAAGCAAGGTTGCTTTGAAATGTTATTATTTAACCCACATGCTGATTGCAAATCATTTTATCCAAGACCATTGGTGAAAAAGCAGGAAAAAATGCTGAGAGCTGGCAAGAGGTGATGGTTTATGCATTGCAACGTCGTATACCTCCTTCATCTACATGTATATATCAGCCTGAATGCATTGTATCTACTGAATGCTTCATGGGGTGAGAAAAGCACAGGCTAAAGGTTGGAAGGAAAATTTAATATCACATTTAAACAGTGACTCAGTGACTTGCAGAGATAATTCCCGGTATACTGAATGGGTCAGCGCCAGAGAGGGAGTGAGTGTGACTCACAGGCCGTGGGAAGGGTGCTGACAGACAGGGAGGGGGCCAAGACTGAGAGAGAGAGGCTTTGAGGTCAGGAGGGCAGGTGGAGCCTGGAAAGCTCTGTGGGCCAGAGGGATGCTGTGGGAAGGAGCTGAGGGGTAGACGAGTGCTGTGGCTGTGGCAGCCAGAAGACAACTCCTGTCCTTAGTTGATGAAAGCTCTCAGGATCTCCTAAAATTCAGGGATATTACTTTGAGAGCAAATAAAAAATAAAGTGTGTGTGGGAAGAGTGCTAGCCCTGGGAAAGGAGACTCAGGATAAAAAAAAATGAAACAAAGGTTGTTGTAGGTTGACTTCATCAAAATTATATATTGGTGGAGGTGCCACATGGTAGAAGGAGTGGAATAAGTGCAAGGGCACCAGAGATATGCCATATCTGCAGCCTCACGGTGTGACATCCTTCAAGATGTGGGATGGCATTGCTGCTGTTCACTGCCTGGCCTACAGTTTGCAGCATCTCTGAATCAGTGGGGAGAAAGGTGGTGCTCTCCCAAGGTTGCATCACTGCAAATCATAGTGCCTTGGGCACGGTCTGGGTGCTCGGATGCTCTCATGGTAAGACAGGAATAAAATGGAAGGTAGTAGAGAGCCTAGACCATGAAATGCATTTATATATCCTGTGGGGTCAGAGCCTGAGCTGAAAATAATTTTGGCAAACCGAGCGTAGAGACAGGAGTCTGTCAGCAAGCCAGAGGTAAGAAATTGATTTAAAAAAAAAAGGCAAGGAAACATGAAGCTTGTGGTCCCAAATCCTGCTATAAATGATGCCTTACCCAGCTCAGCCACTCAAGGCTTCCCCAGGAAACAGCTGGGAGGCAGCGGGGCAGTGACCCATACAACAGTCAGCCCCAGGGGATATCTATGCTGGTGTCAACCAAGGGGAGAGGTTGACCCAAGCAGACCAATGAAGAAAAACGTTTTTATGGAAAAGATCTAGAATGAAACTGGACACACAGCTCTCTAATGGTCACATGGCTTTTTCCTTCTACGTCATGGAAAGGAGGGAGCAGGCGGAAATGATCCCAAGGAGGAGTCTGCTGTTGCCAGCTTGTCCGAGCGCTGGGAGGAGCTGGACCCCTCAGCAGCAGGCAAGAAGTAAGCCATGAGACCATTTTTTTGAGGATGATGCTTCTGTGTGCAATGTAAATTGGTGAATATTTAACAGTTACTGTGCCTCCTGGGAAGACAACAGGACACGGGATCTGAAGGAATGAGTGTCCATTGGCTGCTGAAGATAAGACATGTCAGCAATCTGTTTACTTGCAGGAGTGAGTCCTTTCTGTCTCCTGTGAGGTTGTTGGCTGTGATTGGCTGATATATAAAGAAGTGCAATTTGATTTCAATTTCCAAGTAATTAATGCCCATTGCTCACTGTTTTACCCAACTAGGTGCACACAGTTGTTTTAATATAACTCAGATGAAGTATGGCAGGGGATGATAGTCCTTACATCACTATTCACCAAATTTTGTCAGAGTGCTTTTATTCCTATCCTAATTTATTTGGCAAGCACAGAGGAAACAAAGGATTTGCCTAAACTTGGAAAAGAGATCCCACATTACTGTCATGCAGGCTACCAATGTTTTTCCAGACTGCAGTATATTATTATCCAAACATAATTTTTCTCATCATATAGCTTCCCAGGAAACTTGAGTTTCAGGAGGAAAGGAGCTCCGCATTGTTACCTTGGCCTGTGAGTTCACCCTTACAAGCCCTGCTGTCCTGCTCTGTCAGAGTAAAATACAGCGGCATGTTTGTTCCCTGCTCTCCCATCATTGAGATATCATTTAATATTAAGTCACAGAGGACCAGAGGCCTCAAAGGCAGATGGAAATATTTATGGCGGAGTGGCTGTCAGTTGCTTTGGTCTAATTAAATGGTTACTGCCTCCTTGACTTGTTTCCAGTGCAGCAGAGCTTGACTTGTTAAGCATTAGGGAAGCTTCCTGGCCACTCACTGTTACTAATGCCTCAGCCTCAAAATGTGACTGTTTGGCTGAAATAAGTTGTAACAACCTGCCATTGCCTCCCCCCCCACACTTTGTGAGAGCCGGACGTCTCTCCTTGTGGGGATGCCTGTGCTTGGGGCAGAAGCAACAGACCCCATGGGGCAAAGAGCACCACTCATGGGCAGAAGGATGTGGGGCCAGATGCTGCTTCTGCAGGGCCACTGCCACCCTTGCACCCTCTTGGAGGTGTAGGCACTTCTCCTCTTTTATGCCTCCTTTTCAGAGAAGGCAACAGGGAGTCGGTAGTAGAAGAGCACTCTAGAGATGAGGATCAGTCCCAGAGGTGGTCCCATGACGTCCTTTCCATATAATTCTGTGCGTCTTGGGCAGGGGTCCTTCCCCTCTTCACCTGGAGCCACGCTACGTCTCCTAGGGCACTTCCCAGTCCACCCTGCTGCTCTCCAAATTTCTAAACATCTGAAAACAACTGACCAAGTCATTTGCAATGAGTAACTCACCCAACACCCTCAGCTCATTTTCTCATGTCAGTGAAATAAGGAACAGGTCACAGTCTGAGTAAAAGTGTTAGCCTCAATCACTTGAATTATTTTTGATTATGGATTATTTTTTGTGTCTTGTTAGCAAATTGGCTGGTGTTAGACACATGCCATCTAATTGGTCATTTACATCATATGTTATACCCTCCCTTCCCTGATTGGATGAATTAAACTTTATTAAACAGAAACCTTCTTTCTCTGGTGTTTGCAGATGATGTGTGAACATTTGTAGCTATTTGGCAATTCTGTTGTGAGACAATAAAAGAGCTTTTCAAAATGCCAGGAGAGGAAATCCACTGTGAACACTCTTGCAAATATTTACTTGTGCTCGTATTTGCAATATTTTATTGTGTAATGGATTTAATGATGCGGTTTATCAAATAATCGTGATTGCTCTCTTTAATGAATTCAAATTTAACTGAGTAATTTTCAGAAATATCTGTCAAAATTGAAAGAACATTCCAGTGCATTAAATGCACAAGGTACAGGAAACTGTTCTAAATAATTATAGCTATAAGGTGCTTAGATATTGCTTGGATATTGTGTGTTTCACAAGTACCTTAGAGGAGAGAAAACAAGCACAGAGTTACTTTAGATACAGTAAAAAATTAGCAAGTAGTAAATCTTTGCTTCCAAACCTCTCAGCACCAAGTTAGGACACAGTGAAACTGCCTTTTCACTGCAAGCAAAGCTGAAAAAGGATGACCACATCCAAAGGTTTCGAGACAGAACTGTGATACCAGTTGTGTTTTAGACACCCGAGATGTTTTCAGGATTTGGGGATGGTTTCACAAGCAGGGCTGCCTTGTCCCTGCAGCCTTCCCAGCCCTGCCCTGTGGGCCTGGCTCAGATGTCACCCCTTTCTGCTGCTCTGGGAAAGAGAAAATGGGACCCAACAGCAACAGGGATGTTTAAGAGACCCTCAGGCTTAATGCATGGGCCTGTGGCTGCTGTTCATTCTACTGAGACCATGGAAGCAGATGTGAAGACACTATCCCCCTCTACTTCTTTTGTGCTGTGCTTTTTCCATGTAAAACTTCCAGCCTGAGGAGAGATAAATTCTTACTGTCTGATATATTTTTATTGGAAAACAAGAACTACAAGAAAGTGTTGAATTTCAGAGGTATTCAAGAAAACATGGACAAGCCTAGCGAGACCTTCCTGAGATGGGTAACAAGTGTGGTTTTCAGTCTTTCCTTAGAAAAATCATCAAGAATGTATTCTCAAAACACTGAAGATGAGGTCAGTCTCCCAAGTCCAGTCCCTTTCCCTGGGAGCTGAGGGCTGGGTATTTTCCAGTGGCAATAACTATTAAGTCACTAAGCTGAAAGCTGTGAGCTGCAAAAGTCACTCAAAATCTCTGGATCTAAGCTAGGTCTATTAAAAGAAGTAACAAGAACACAATTTCTTAACCTAGTCTGAAGGGATACAAAGCCTGGTCTGAAGGGATGCAGAGTAAGCAACACAAGATGGGAGCAACTCCCAGACACCCAGGTTTCACTGAAATCAAACACGTTCTTTCCTTATCTGATTAAAATGGAGGTACTGTCCTTTTTCACATTGCTATTTTGGCAAATACATTGTTTGAATATGCAACACCAGCCTCTATTTCCCATTAATGCAGTAAGTGTGGATTCTTGGACAGCCAAATTCCTCTTAACCGGTTCTGAAGCACCTAAATTTTTGAAGCAAGAAATATTTCCTCCTGCTGTCCATGCATGAAGTTGATTTATGACCAGTTTTCTGTTCAAACCACTGTAATTTTGTGAAATGATAGCAGTATTGATTCTAGCAAAAGTTTCACTTTGCTGAAACTATCAGGGCAGAAGTACTAAATGGAGCCTTGAAGTGAATAATATAGCTTTCCACTTTATCAATTTCATCTGTTTTGCTCCCCACCTTCACTTAACATTCTAGATCTCTTCTTTCTTTCTTCCTTTTCCCTTTAAAGCATTGGTCTTCTACTTTGGTTCACAGCTATAAATGATGGTGCGTATTTTCTTACCTGGGAACTGTGAGCAGCACCAAGCTACAGTCTGAGTACTCAATAGACTGCTCAACATCTCCAAGTGCTTCTTGTTGCAGAGTTTTGGCTCTGAAAGATACTGTACTTTGAAAGTGGAAGATGATATTATTATTTTTTTTTAGGAAGAAAATACTTCTGGTTTAGTTTTCTTAAAATACCAAGCAAGGAGTAACATTTGCTTGGAAGAACTAGGAAAGTCCTTAAAGTCCTTATGCTGGACTAGGATTTGCTCTCAATTACATTGATATGAATGACAATAAACTTTACTAAAAATAGAGAAAATATCTTGGTATAAAAGTGATCTGAAGACCAATTTCACAAACAGACAAATCCTCACCTATGTAGGACAGAAACACAGGGGAGTTTGATGACATTTCTGAACAAGTAACCTTAACAATATCCTACTGTAGAGAATAAGGTAAAACTGCAGGTGAACTACATGCACATTCCATCCATATTTCTTCTGGGCAGGTGTGGCTGTGTTTCCATTTTGAAAGTCAGAGTGAAAAAAAGGCAGAAAATATAAATGCTTCAGTGACACTATTAATTCAGCCACAGGCACAGCATGTGTGTCAGCACAAATCTTCAGTAGCCCAGCCAGCTTCTGAAACTGCTGCTTCTGCATTTGCTTTCTCTATACTTACTTAAAGAAAGAAATTTCAGAAAACCAGAGGGATATAAAGGTGTTAGGAAACAATGTCACTCAGAAAATTAAGAAAAAGCTAAATATGTTATTTTTTCTGGGCATACATACAACACAGATTTATTTTTGCAAAAAAACTGTTTGAAGCTCTGTAAGCGCTTTAGATGATTGAAGATTTTGGGGCAAGTGTTCAGGAAAAAAATGACAAATAATGCAAACAGATTTTAGTACAGTCAAATAATATTCTGAATTCTACCACAGGGCTTAAAGCAAAGCTGAGGCATGCTGCATTTCTCCAAAATTCTTCATGTAGTGGTGGGGCTCCAGCACAGGAACATCATCGGTCAGCACACAGGGTCAAGTTTGAAGGTGAAGGTGGGCTGATGCCTCCTTGCTGGTGCTTAACAGCTCTGTGGTGGCCAAGAAGCCCCACTGCCTGCAGCCATCCTCTCAGCCCCACGGAGAACGAAAGGCAGGTAATCTCTCAACAGCTCCCAACACAGAGAAAAAGCCCACATCGGGATGCAGTGGGAAGAAGGCTCCTACTTGAAAACCAAGCCAAGCATGAAATTAATATTTCCTTTACAGTAAAAAAAAAAAAAAAGAAAAGAAAGAAAGCAAGCCTGTAACATGGGAATAAATGTAAGCTTGAGGTGGGAACAGGCTTTGAATCTCCTTGTGAGAAGGGGAATGTTTTGGCTGATTCATGTCTCTCCTTGTCGAACAGCATGGTACCGAAGAGGTCTAGCATGGGGCTGCAGCCCGGGGAAAATTCCCATAGGTCTTGTATTCTCAGCCTCCTGGGAAAAAATCTTACCCAGGAGGTACAGGCAGGACCTGTGTAACTCTTCAAATGCACAGTAATGGATTACTGCCTTCCTCCCCTGCTCTCAGCAAATAATAATTGTTTCTTTTTTAAAAAAGAAAATGTGGAGGAAAAATCCTCCTTGATTGCTGAGGCAGTGATAGCAGGACCCCTCCTCCCCAGTGGGTTTCTTTCCCCACCAAAGCACTTAATCAGGCCAGCCCTGTCGCCTCCAGCAGCCGCATTCCCCGCAGCAGCGGGTGCCTGCTGAGGTCGCCTCACGAAATCTCCTCATCACCAGCAAATGGCCCTGATGATGGAACAGCAGGTGCCGAGTGAAGCCGGCTCTTAGCGAGCACAGAGGAGCTTCACCAGCACTGGTGGAGCATCCCACCTCTCACCTCTTCTGGCAGTGGCAAGGCTGATCCGTTGCTGCCCCAGACACCTCCCTTGGGCTCTGTCCGCTGGCTGCTGAGGGTGCTCAGCCCTGAGCCCTGGCATTGGTGGTGACAGTACAGCCCTGCGCTCTCCAGTTCTGAGTGTGAGGGCTCATAGCTCCTTGGACAGTGAGGAAACACTGGAATTTCAGATGAAAGGAGGCATCGAGGGGCTGCCTGTGACAGGAACTGACTTGACTGACCGTTTTCTCAGCATTACACCTCCATTGTGCCTACAGCAATGTGGCTGGGCGGGCCCTCACTGCTCACCCTCTGGGAAGTGGTGCTTTCATATATGGTGCCATATGGGGCCCTACTCCCAGTGTGAGCCAATCTTGCTGAATGAGGGCAGAAAGCACAGTTTTGGCACAGCCCTAGTGCTTTCCTCTTGGCTTCTGTACCACGAATAGCTTTCCTGTGACCAGCTGTTCCCTGCACTGGGCATTACCAGAGTTACGCAGCTGCCCTCCCAACTTTACTCAAAGTGACGTGATTACAGTCCCTGTCTCCTCTGGATAAATGTCTTCAGTTGCTCAGCAACCTCCACACCAGGATTAAATTAACTTTGATTACAATTACAGACAGCACGAATCAGTCTGCACCGTCAGAAGAAAGCAAAGCGCGGGCTGTTTTTCCTGAGGATTTTCTTCCCAAAGCTCAGCTCTCATGGGGAATCACATCTCCTCCCTTTGCTTTGTGCCGAGCGTGGATGCATCTCAACCCTGACACTTTAACTATGCAGTGGGATTGAGCACAAAAGAATTGATTTACATGCTTGAAAATGTTTCCCTGCATGGGGAAGGAAAACAGAGAAGAGGCCTAAGTGTTGAAGGCAGCTTTGCTCTTATGCCAAGATCCTGAAACTTCCTCTGGTGAAACCAGCAGGCTTAAGTACAGCTGCTCATCACCCCCATAGGGCCCTTGCTGTTGTCTCCTCCAGGTCCTCAATTTAATACATGGGAATGTGTGGTTATCATACATAGCTCTACAGCTTCCTAGAGCAGACTGTCTGGCTGGGGGGGGTCTCCACGGACCCCTTGGGTGATGAGGTGACCAGATGCAGGTGACCAGAACCACAGGGGTCAGACCTACAGGGTGCAAAGCAAGAGGGTTAAACACCTGTATTGGCTGTTCATGGTCTTCTCTGGTTGTGCCTGGAGCAGACCTACCTGGCTGGCAGGATGCGTTTGTGGTGCTCAGCATCTCACCATGCGGGATGCAGTGGGCTGTGCTCAGACTGCAGGAAACTTTCCTGCCCAGGCCTCAGCCCCCTAGAAAACAGTGTTGTTTAAGCACTGCCTGTTTGCCCCTGGCTTTGGGGAGGTCAGGCTGCTCTGCTCCCTGTTCTCGCACCTCTTCATTTCATCACCTCCTCTTAGCTGAGCCCAAGTCCCTCTTTCACTGGTTTTCCCTCTTCTCCAACTCATCACACGGAAATTCTGAGTGCTGGCCACCATCAGCCCATTGGAGAGCCTCTAGTTGTTGCCCTGAAGTGCCTGCTGAGCTGCTTCTTCAGCTAAGAACCTCCTTCAGATAAGTGGAGAGGAAACTGGTGCGAAGTGGCCTATTGATATGGGAATAGGGACTGGCAGCACAGGTAAGAGGCATGTAAACTCTGGATGTAGATGAAATTGAGATTCTCTTGCTAAATGCCTTAGTAGAAGGGCTACTCTCCTTGGATGAGGAAGAAGAGGAGGAGTAGAGGACAGGGCAGCAGCTTCTGCTCCTCTCTGTGGTCTCTGATCAGGAGACCTTCGGCAATTCAGTAGGTAGGAGCATCATTTGATGCAGGAATTGGCCAGCAGCAAATGACTTCTCCCAAGTGGGAACAGGGAAGGAAGTGTGGAGGCTTATTACATCTAATATAATTACTCTGGACTTACAACAGGGTATGTGACAAAGGAATTTGGCTTTCTCTCTTTTCCTCTCCTCCCTACCTCAATCTTTAGTGATACAAGGGCCTGGTCATGCTTGCCAGTGTTCTAAAGCAGCTCTCTGCAGCTTCTCCTTTAAATAGGGACACTCCCAGCCTTGTGTGGGCAGAGGTAATGTGCAAGAAAAATTCATAAATAAGCCTAAAATTGGCCAAGGCTGCCGCTGTGCAGAGGTCTGACACAAGCAGCTCCTGCCCTGGCATTCCCCGCCAGGCAGATCCTCATTCTGCTGGAGCTGCTGCCCTCCCAGTTCTGTCAGGGAAGGTCTGGAGCTACTCCTTCACCATCTGCCCATCACATGGACAGGAGGCATGGCTGTGGAGGGCAGAAAAGGGCTCCCTTTCTAGGACTCACCATTTGACCTGCACCACCTGCAAAATAGATAGCTGGACAAGCATTGGTCAGGATGTCTCAGAGAAGGGTGAGATATGGGAGCTTTGATCTTCCCATTCCTCCCTCCTCAGTTCTCAGTTTTGCTTTCCTTGCTTCTGCTGGAAGATATGGAGGTGACTAAAAAGCTGTGGCAGCACTGTCCTGCTTCCCTGGGCCTGTGCCTCTCCTTAGCACCTTGTGCACCAAGGTTGCACCCCCTGTGCTGGCAAGAACCTCCCAGGTCCCAGGTACTCACCCCTGGTGACCCAAGACTTGTCCTCATAAGCCAGGCTGGGACAATTTCCTGCCAGATGCCTTCATGGGTTACGCAGGCGGGTCCCCGGGCTGTGGCAGTGGGTGGTTACCTGTCCCTGGGAAAGCACATGGTCTTTATCCGTCACAGCTCACAGCTGTCTTTCAGTATCTGTTTTCTCTTTCTTGCGAGTGTTTTGATGTTTCCTGACACTTTCACCTTCCTCTTCTTTGTGTGCACCCAAGGGATATTGTCTTTGACTCACATTCCCGTTTCACCGTGACGCATCTCAGTCCTGCTGCAGCCTGCCCTGACTGCTCGCCTGAGTACAGCACGTCAGATACAACAGAGATTGCCAGGATTTGTCTTTCCTAACAGCATTTCTTATGAGAGGAGCTTTTGAATAGTCCACCTCTTACAGACTTGATCTTGATCTCACACTTTGATCTTGACATCATCAAGAAAGGACAGGTCCTTACTCGCCTTTTCCTAGGGTCAGGTTGGACATTCACACGGCTTAAATTTGGCTTTCTTCTGTCCCTTGCTGTAATCTTTGCAAACATCTCACACCCTGATTTGTTCCAGCAGGAAATATTCTCTGTTGCTGATGTGCCTCCAGAAGTGCGAGGTTTATCTGTTCTTGCTGCCAGCTCTACGTTTACTCGCATCCCTAAGCAGCCTGATATAAACAAAGTCCCAATCTGTGTATGCTGCTTCTCCTTTTCCAGTGCTGGAGGCAGCACTTTGTCCTTGCAGTCTGGCCATTGGTGATTTGCCACGTTCAAACCACTCTGTACCCAAACCTACTCAGCATTTGGCAGGAATTGCTGGAGCCTCCCACCAAGAGAGGCCAAGGCAAGTGTGGCAGAGTCAGCCTTCTCTTCCACTGAACTATCTGTGTTGTACTCTGTGTGCTCTGCTTGGGTGTGAGACATCTCCTGCCCTATTTACACGTGGAGCCACGACTACTGTGTTTTGCAGGCAGGTGGTGTGGTCAGCCATGTCTCCTTCCTGGTGCTTCCTCCTGGTTTGTGATTAAGCTCTGCGTCCTACTGGCATCCATGACGCCCCACGGTAACCATCCTTCTCCTCCCTCTACCTCTCAGAGCTCTGCTGCAGAAAACCCCAGCCCACTGACTCTGCGCCAGTGATGTTCAGAGTCCCTCCTCCGTGGTGATGGTGACAGCACCAGCAGCTCCATTTGTCTCCAGCATGCCAGGGCTTAGCCATACGTATTGTCTTCTTGACACTTTGAAGTGCAGAAAGTGGACTTCTTTTCTTCATCCTTCTGGTCACCAAAGTCAGTTGGCTGCATGTTACAAAAACAGAGGTTGATCCATTGCAGAGATGCAAAGGCAAGCAAGAGATGCACTGCTCCAGCAGCAGTGACAGAGGCTTCCAAAACAACATGTCCAAGTGTTCACATTTCCCCCTCCTGTATCTCAACAGCTGTGGATATACCTTTCCCAGCCTTGCAATTCACACATGTCAGCCTACAGCCTCCATCAAAGTTGCTGTCTGTCCTCCTTTTCTCTTTCAGGAGTGATGTCCATGGCATCTCTTTCTCTTATGCAGACAAGATCCACTTTCAGAATATGAAGGACTTTAGGTCCATTTAAATACTTATTTGCTAACACAAAAGCAAGTGACCCTGTAATTTAATATTCTTCTGGAAGTAATTGGATAGAAGTCCTTTGTTTCTTTTCCTCCTGTCAGCTTGCATTTGTTTAATTTGACTGTCGTGACATGAAGTGACAGATCCCATGCTCCGTTTTTACAGATAGCAAAACTCTGGGATTCTTCTTTCTGCATTGTTAGAAATTTATGTATTCTCCCCATTCACTCGTACATCACTATTGTGTCAGATTGCCGACCCCCTTAAGAATAAATGCATTTTAATACAGCTGACCCAGAAACCTCCCAGAGGGGAGATAAAGCACCGCTCCAAGAACCAGCTGAATTTGCTGTAGCTTAGAGAGGAATCAGAGAAGGGTCCAAAGTGGTCAATGGCTCAGTGCCACAGCCATTTCCTATTAACAAGCCTCCCACCACGTCCGCATTTCCTGATGCTCACAGCAGTCTTGTCCCAAGTCTATATCGCTCCTCTGGGTGGGAAGGAGAAGCTCAGGCAGAGTTTTCTACGATGCTTTCTCAGAGTTACAGACACAGGGAGGATCAGCCGTTGTCCCTGTGCAGAGCAGGCAACAGGGCTGTCCCAGAGACCAGGAATCCTGGCATGAGGCACAACAGGCACCGAAGGTAGCAAAATTCAAGGACAGTTATTACTCAAGCTCAGTGTCTGCAAGGGTGACAATGCAGGAAAAGAAAGCTGTCTGTAGGGGTTGGGGAAGTGCATTGCAAAGAATGCCTCATACTACATTGCCTGGCTGGCAACGTTCCTGGCACTTCTCTTTAAAGAATATTTTTCCGAAGAAAGGAGAAACAGCAGGAAATTGCAGATTCAACCTTGTATGGAAATCTGTAGCTGCAGAATGCAGGAGAAAACAATACTATCTTTGTCCTTCTAGACGTCTTTAGGCATTTTTCTCAAATTTCACACAGTGAGTTCTGCTCCTTGTCCATTTTAGCAAGTTGTTTTAGACTGATTGCTATAAAATGCATTTGAAGCTTGAAGGAATTGCTCAGTTTTGAGGACCACAGGCCAGTAACGCTTTTCTTGCTTTGAGTTTTCTGAGTTGTCTGTTTGGGATCCTGTGGGTGTCTTCAGTTCAGAGGAAATGTCTTCAAGAGTATGGTTGTTGCAAATTGTTTGGGGGAAATTTAAGTCACTTGGATGACTTCAGTTACTCATCACGTTATTCTAATACCTTTCCCCAAGAACCACAAGCCTTAGGTGTTTAATCTCTGTGCTGTAACGTAACAATGACCAAATAAAGACATTTCCAGGGAAAAATTCTCTTAATTTATGAGCTGTATATTGAATATTGCCCCCACGTAGTTTATAATGGCTATGTCATTATTAGCCCTTAGAGACTGATCCTGCAGTGGCCCTGGTAATGACTTTGCCTCGTGGAATCAGCAGATACAGTGGACACTGCTGCTCAGGAGCCAGCCCATGTGTTCAGTTTGTCACCACAGCCAGCCTGGCTTTGTTTGGTGTGGGTCTGTGTCCACAGAAGAGACGGAGCCTCCAACCAATGAACTTCTCACACAGCACTGCTGAGGGCACCAGGAAAGCCCTTCACCCAGCAATACGCTTTGCACCCACTCTCAAAGGGACCAAACCATCCACGGTGCTCTCCTTAATTCCATGCACACAAGTAGGCAAGGTTCCCTCTCCAACCCATCAGCCTGGTCTCTGCAGTCATAAGCTGAAACAGATCTCTGCTCTCACTACCAAACAACTTATGGGCACAGCAGGCAGTTTCACACGGGCTGGTGAAGGTGTGCTTGCCATTCATGTGCGGGGACAGGTGTTTCTGCATGTAGTGGGAGCCAGAGCACCTCATTTAACCTATTGACCCAGTAAGGTCTAAGCCTTCCTTCTGTTTTATTACTGATCATCAGTGGTGTAGGGATATATCAGAAAGCAGTTAAGTTCATTTGCTTGATCATCCAGGGTAGCAAAGACAGGATAGGCTCTTCTAATCTGTGTTTCTCTGCCCTGAGGGGGTATGAAAGCCAAGAGGAGAAAACAGCTGAGGTCTCAGATCTCAGGCTGATTTTGCAGCATGGGCAAAAAAAGAAAGCAAGTTTCTCCTCTTGTTTGGACCTGAAGAACATTTGTTCTGGAAGCCCTTGAAAGGGCCCTTGAAAGGTGCAATATGGTGGTGTTGTTACTACAATCAGTTTTCAGTGAAAAACTTCACTTTAAAGGGCTATAGGGATCTGGATAATGTTGATCACACATGTGGATTTAAGGACTACGCAGTAGCCAGGGTAATATTTCTATAAATGCCTAATTAGGGAATAAAACAAGCATCAGAAATATGCATTTCTGAGGGCCACTCTTCTTCTCTCTGATACAAGCAGGCTCACACACATGTATATATGTACATATATATACTAGAGTTTATTTAGATCTAAGGCACATTAAACTACCTGGCTTTAAGACTCATGATGAGATTAATCGAGCATGATAATTACATGTGCTTGAAAATTACTTAGCAATTACACTTGAAGCTACCAAGAATTTCTATGATGAATTACCTTAGGATTTTAATTCTGATAGAGGTAAGGACAAGGTTAACAGAGGTCTAGTTTGAAGACAGTGAAGCACCAGATAATTATCCCATGCTGCTGTACATTTACAGCATGTACTGCTGCCATGAATCTTCAGACCTGTTGCAATGTAATTATTTCTGTTTTCCGTAATATGAAGTTAATTCTGCATCTTGACTTGGGGTTCCCTGCTCAAATCCATGCATGTTTTTTGTTGATGGTCCAGAGAGGAGACCTGGCAATCTCTCAAACCACTGTATGTGGCTCATCTCACTCTCCTTTGCTTATACACCAAGATGTAGACTAAAATGCCAAACACCAGACACCTATTCTTGGAATTTTCATAGAAGAGAATTTTAAAAGATCTGTTTACAGAAACTGAAACACTTAAATTTTTAAAAAATGCGGTGTAAGGAGCCACTACTTGCCTGTGTCAGCTGAACTAAGGAGAAGATGGAGGGCTGGCATACAGGAGAACACTTCTTTCACCTACAAACCTCTGTGCATTAAAATTGAAGAGGTCATAACCTTCTTTTGTTGGCCTCAGCTCCCCGGGGTGTATGAGGCTGTGGTTCTGGTGGGAGCTGGATGGAGCAGGGGTCTCAGCATGATGGGGGACCAGGGGATGGTTTCATCATCCAGGCTTGGCACGCCGGGCAGGCAGCACCTGCACAAGGGTTCCTGGGCCCAGTGTCACTGGTGCTTAGGCAGGACTAGCAGCTCCCTCCTCATGGTAGGCAGCAGCCAGAGCCCTGCTCATCCTCAGCAACATTACTGGGTCTTCAGAGGGGTTTTGTCTTCAGTGGCCGACAGTGGGAGCAGGGGAGAGGTGGGGTTGAATGAAATCTCTGCAGCACTTAAGTAAATATCTAATTAGAGAAATGTTTGACTTCAATAATAGACGAGCAGAATATCAGGAGACATGAGTACCAGCAAAGTACATCTATAGCAAAGTCTTTGCAATGGGGACATTTTTTGGCCTGTCCTCCTATTTAAGATCCTCATGCAAGTGGAAAAAACATGCATGCAGCTGCTAAGGGTAAGACATGACTTTCCTCACTCTTGTTCTAACAATTTGGAGGCACCCACCAACAAACTCACCCTCATCAATTCTGCGTCTTCCTGAAAATGTACTTTTAAGCACCTTAATTGCATTGCAGAGATAACCCTGCAGGCAAAGTGACAGGAAGAGAAACCATATGGAGCAGTTTGGCGGTCGGGCTCTTTGTTTTAAATCAATCAAACATCTGCGGCTAATGTAGCTTTGGGCTGCTCCTCAGGAAACATTAGCCCTATTAGTCTGGGCTGGCAGGAACACAAAATAATATATTTATGGACAAAGCACATGTACATTACTGCTGGAGAGCGAGCAGAGGAGGAGGAGGAAGAGAAGGTCTGTGCTCAGCACTTTGCCTTCTCAGGAGGTCAGCTCCAACACTCAAAGAGCAGGGATGTGCAGTCCTGTCTCCTTGCCCCAGCCCTGTGCTGCCCACCTCCCTGTCTGGTCACAGCCTCAATACTCGCTGCCCCAAGCCCAAAAGGGAAATGCCACCAAAAAGAAGCTGGATGGCTTCTTCCTTAGAGAAAAAGAGGTGGGACAGTGTGGCAGGATATGTTGCCATCTACAGGGGCAGCACTGGGAGAGGAGCACTGAACAGTGGAGGCACTTAGACGTGTACACAAGGACTGTGTGTGTGAGAGCAGTAGGGTCTTAACATGCTGAAACCAATATCACACCAAGGGCTATGAAAGCTGGAGGTGGGCAGAACTTCCATGTAGCATTCTCTTTTAAAACTAGACAGCCCCAAATAGGCTTATCCCATTCTCCTCCCATGTGGTGTCTTTATGCGTGCTCACATAACAGCAGCAGTCCCAAGGAGGAGGTAGGAGGTGGAAAAGGTAACATGGTGGTTTTCATTTACACTGTCATGCATCAAATATGTGTGTATTTGCACGTGCATCCGTAAATGAAAGGCACGAGGAACCTCCCTACTGCAGGCATCCACCCACCCATACTCCAGTTCCCTGGGAAACTGAGAACCATGACTGAGAGGAAGAAGAGCAAGAGCCTTGGGGCTGCTTTGCAGCTGGCCACTGTCCCAGTGTGTGAGTGAATTTGCACTAGTAAAACCTTAAAATGTGTGAAAATACTGTATATAATTTTAATTAACTCCCCAACCACAGTTTCAGGCTTCCTCGTTTCTGTTCCCTATAGGGGAAAACTAGAAAGCCTGTGACATTGAGTGGGATAAGGTAGAGCATCCATATTTAAGGAAAAGTACATAGAATCATAGCGTCATTAAGGTTGGAATAGACCTCTAAGATCAGCCCAACACCAGTGTGTCTACAAAATCATGTCCCCAAGTGCCACGTCTGCATGTTTCTTGAACATCTCTGGGGATGGTGACCCCAACACTTCCCTGGGCAGCTGTGCCAGTGCCTCATACAGCGACACAGTAATAATTACAGTAATACAGCAGTAAATAATAATTAATAAATAAATAGCAAATACTACATCATTGGTGGGTTTTTAATCTGCCAGAAAAAAATGTGGCAAATAGTGATAATACAAATAGCTGTTCAATTTAAGAAAAATGCAAGCTTGTTCAGAGTAAGGAGTTGTATATTAAGTAGACAGAGACAAATCTTAACTCCGACCTTTAGTGGCATTATGAACTAATCATATAACTATGACATTTCAACTGAGTTTTCAGTCCAACACCAGATGATCCTAATTTCCCAAATATAATCTAATTAACCCTTTTTAATCTTTTTCTGATGTTATCAGCACTGGGCAGATTCAGGGATTTGGGGATGCCTTAATTGTGACTTTCCAAAACTTTTAAATGTTTTATTCCATCTTTGCACTTGTTCAGATTATAATGGCAGGGATTGGGGAGAGGAGGACGGCAATAAATGAAGGCTGACTATTCTTTCTTTTAACCGTGCTTCCATGGATGCATTTAGTATCAGTGTTCATGTATCAGTTTGATGAGTTTCCTCTTTTCAACAACTTGAAAATGTCACATTTGGACAGTGACTGTGAAACATAGAAAAAACACTATTACATGCAGGAAATGTAACAACTTAAATCTGAAGAATACCAGTTGTATTTACATTTCTGGTCTTTCATGAGATTGCTCATTTGTAAACTCTCTGTTTCTTGCAGGGCTGCAGACAAGCTAAACTGGTTTAGTAAAGCAGAGCTCCCAAAGCAGGTAATTAGCATGCCCTGCAGACCTCCCTGCTGCCTCTGCAGCTGACATCCCCTCACATGTCCTACATCTTCCTCCTGTCCATACCCTTTCCTCAAACCTCTCATACACGCAAGCCCCATGCAGGCATGTGGGTGACAATCCCCCCCGCCCCATCCTCCTACTCCTTTCACAGCCCTTGTTCTTTTCCAAAATGCGTGTCAAATCTCAATGTTTTCAGTGGCACTAAGTCCATTCCTGTCCAAGCAAACAGCCCCATTTCAGAGCAGACACAAACTTCCACCTTCCTGTTCTCTAGGGATGGCTGAATTGTACCAACTCATGACCCCACTCTCCCAAGAGGAAGCTCCATCTGTATGAAATGGCTCAATCTCTGGGACAGCCATTGCTGTCTTTTCCCTTCCCAAAGGCTGAGAAAGCTTCAGGTGCTCAGCTGCGGGAGAGGGACTCACCTACCATCCTTTGAGAGCTCGTGAACGCAGCCTGTGTGAAATACTTGGCCTCTAAGGGAAGGCTGGAGAAATATCCACACATTTCCTCTGGTGCATTCATGAGAATGCAGAAGTCTGAAGACTGCTGCTAAATTTGTCAAAGGACGTATTTTCCAAAGTGCTTCTAACTCAGACAAATTATCCAATTTATTTGCAAATTATTTGAAAATCCATCCTCTACTCAAAAGAGTAAGTGCTGTAATCATGCCAGAAATTCGCTGCATCTGCACCAGTCACTCACCACCTTCTCCAAGTGCAAAGAAACATCGTAATTTTCAACAGCATTCCCATCAAGCAAAACATACCAGTTTGGTTTGAGTTTTCCCAGCATCACAAGAAAAAGGTTTTCTTCAATCATTCAAAGTTGGTGGGCTTCAGGTGGAAACTGAGGGATAGCTCAGTTGTGAGGACAGGGAAACTGCTGCTGATGGAGCTTCGCGGTGTGGCTGAGGGCCTTCGGGAAGGGTGGGCAGCATAAGTAGGAGATGTTTCTAGGAAAAATGGTAGAAGGGAGTTTGCTTTGAAAATAATGTGTACCTCCACCCATAGGCCATTTACCATGATGGGGAAACACAAGAGGTAACTGAGGTCTTGCAGCAGACCTCCTTGAAGCACCAACTGCCCCATGGTCCCCTCAGGGGTCAACAGAGCTGGCACTTGTGTTTTGTGGGTCACAGAGCAGGATGGGGTCTCAGGCAGTACATCAGGTTTGAATTGACTGAATTTCCAGAGCTTCCTACAGAGGATGTTATTATTAGCAGTTCCTGGCCCATGTGGTCGGAGGCGACCGTGAGATACAGTATATATGTAATCATCAGCTGTAACAAGGGGAAGGTTTTTCTTTCTTGACCCATACTTTGTGGAAACTCTTCTTCCAAGGAAAGGGTGTGGAAGCTTCTTATCAGCAATGACAGCAGCTCAAAGCAAGGGCGACAGTCCTTCCCTGCACGACTGAAGGTCTCTCGTGACCCCGGAGAGCTGATACTGCAAAAATAGGTTTCAGAGAATAGTCAGTGTAATTCCAAGTCTGGTTTGTCCTGTCGCCAGCTCCTTGAAAAACTTCAGTGCTAGACCAATGTCTGAAGTGAAGGACATGGAAAGATAACGATGCAAGGAGAAATTAAGTCCTTTGGCATGAAAGTTTACTGCTGTGTGGAGAGGGAGGAGGTGGCTACCCTTATAAGAAGCATGTCTCACAGTTGAAAGAGGTGAGAATCAACATGGTGTTCACATGTACATTTGAGGATGGTCTGATAAAACTCTGACCCATGTTCAGAAACAGATACAGGGGAGGGATGTGACCTCAGCAAGTTGTTTCACTGCCTTCAAAACCCTTTGAATGAGATCCGTGTTGTCCTTCCTCCCAAGGGAAAAGGATGTGCAGGGCTGGTACCAAGTGAGCTTTGGCCTGTGACCTCCAGGCTGTGCCCCGTTTGCCTTTTGCCCATTTATTAGTTGTTCATTGACGAGGCCACGCTCAGGTGGGTTGCGTCAGCCCTTTGCAAAAACGAGGAGAGGAGGAGCCTTACCCAGCTCACAAAGCGGGTCACCAGATGAGGTAGGCTGATAGTGGTTCTTTGCACCTTCACCCTGACCGGCACCTCCTCTGTGAACTATGCAAGACCCATTGTCTGGGAACAAAGAGAGCGTCCCTAACCTTCCCCCTAGGTATCAGATCAAACAGTGCTTGTTTTCTTTTGCTTTAAGCAGGTTCTGTGATTATTAACCTTGCAGAAGGGCTTAGGGTTTACTGCAAGGGTTTCTGCAGAGCACCTTGCTCAGAGAAGGTGCTCTGCACAAGCTGGGGGGCTTGTTTGCTCCTTGGTGCTCCTGCAAGATAAGAAAGACATCAAACAATGGGGAAGCCAATAGTCTTCCTTTTCCCTCTTGACCATTACTTTGATTCATGGTACTTTTTGTTTGCCGCTGATGAGTAATGAGCTATTTCATCTTCACTTCAGATCTATGCAGAAATGATAGGTACATATCAAGCAATGTAAAAGACATATAGATTTAACCCCATTGCCCAACAGTGTGCTGCTAATAACATGTGCCTCAGAAACAGTGCTGTGATAGCAGAGGGGAAAAGTCTCTTTTTTTTTAAAATCTACCTTTGATTAGGGATGTACATTTTTGGAGTGACGGCCTGCCAGAAATACAGTGTTACACAAGCTCTCATCATCTGAACCAGCATCCTGGAGTAGCTCATTTTTCTCTCTCAAGGTCATTTTGTTATTATGCAATTGCACAAGCAAGACAAGGAGCAAAGGGGTAAAAAGACAACGAAGGCTTTGACGCAATCCCAGGAACACAGGGCCTTTAGCACTGTCCATTTAAGTATAAAAGTTCGAAATATTCCCCATGCTGTCTCTCAATTTGGCCATTTTTTTCTGCAGGGGGCACAGAAGCGCCATCCAGCCCTGCACGTCTTGGGGTCCCACTCTCCCCGTGCCAGGCTGAAGCCATGTGAGGAGGGTGCTGTGCAAATGCCCAACTCTCCTTCCCACGCATCTATAGCATGAAGCATCTGCTTTGGTCTCGCCCTGAGCAGTCACAACCAGAAAACTCCGCACCACCTTAGCTTAGTGGTCCCTGCAGGCCAATCCCCTTTCTCCAGCAACGTCCAGTACAGAAGAGGCTCGCTGCCACTGGGACCAGTAAAGGTTACAGGCAGTGGCACCCTGGCTGGCAGGCAGCCCTCGCTCATGCTCCCCTGCCTCACTCCAAGTGCCAGCAGGAGAATATATGTGCAGGTTAATAACGGTGCTGAAATGGCCATGGTTTTCCAGAGCCCTCTGGAGCTGACTCATAGGGCATAGCTGAGCCAGAGATGACAGGGGCATAGGAATCAGGGCCCTGATGAGCTTCTCCATCAATTATCTATTTATTTTGTGCACCATCTTCTCCTTCTGCCTGTTGGCAACGAGGAGAATTCATAAATGATGGTAATAAATGCGAAATGACAGCTAATCTTAATTGACAAAAGCTTCCCTCAAAAGCCTGGGTCATGCTGGATGTAATAGGTTCTAAACGTAAAAATATAAGCCAGGAAATTGCACAGGCAGTTTTACGTGCTTTTAGTTGGGTGGGTTTTATGCTGCCAAGCAACAAAATCAAGGTGGGGTCTGTTTGGGAGGGGATTTTTTTTCCCCAAAACCGGGAACTCTGCAGTTCAGTGGCCTCGTGTTGCTCTGCTGCCCTGCAATCTCTGCTTCCCAAAACTGAAAAATTGGGCTCCAAAGTGGCACCACTTGGTAGGGGGTTTATTTTCTGCCTTATCAAACCTCACTTTTCCAGGCATCCACCACCTGCTTGGTGGAACCACTCTGCTGAGACACAGCTGAGATGTGCCCTGTATTTTGCCAATGATATTTTACCTTAGTGGATTACTCATTTTCTCTCCACCTATAATGCACCATGCACTGTTATTTTTCCAAGAAAACAATTTTCCTCCCAGGAAATGGATGTTGATAACAAGGTGTCCCCTTACGTCCCATAAGTTCCAGCACATTTCTCTCTGGAAACCAGCACTGGATGCCTGGAGGGTTCATTGGGGCCAGGGGTGAAGGAGAAGGAGACCAGGAAAAACCCCAGCTATTACCTTCAGGACAGGCAGGCAGTGCTTAGTGCACCCCTGGCAGACCTCTCCTCCCATCAGAAGGTATCCGAAAACTCTGTTTTCCATGGCTTCCTACAAAAGCTCTGCATCAGGGAGTCAAACTTACAGCAGATGCTCCTGCTCCCATCCTGGGCATGTGGCACCTGCTTTCTCCCCAAATGTATTGACTGAGTGGGCAGAACCCAGGATGCTGGGGCTAGAAAATGTGAAGGATGAGGGCCAAAGAGGAAGGGAAGACTAAGAAGAAAACCTGAAGACAACAGCATTTTGCAGTCCTGCCAAGATGCTCCTTCTTCTTTGAGGTTTCTTTCCCCCTCCCCAGCTTGAGTGGGTCCCCTCCCCACCACCTCCCCTGCCTGCCATGCCAGCTGGGCTGGGGTTGTACTGCGGCACTTTTATGAGAGAATCCCAGAGACTTCGAAACCTCCTCCTTGTCCTGGCAGAATGACTTGCAGCTTTTCTGAAAGCTGGCAGGCAGCCTCAGTGCTTTACCATGGCAAGAGGGTTAACCCCTTTCCTCCTTTCCTCCTTCTCTCCCCTTTCCCTGGCCCAGTGCATTGTCCTGCTGGTTTGACTGGGAACTGGCTGGGAGGAAGGACAGAGGAGGAAACAGTTTATTTTTGAAGGCATTTAGCCCTGATGGCTCCGCGACTCAGGGTGATGGGAACGGAGCCTTGCACGGACAGCCTGAGGTTTCATCCATCATGAGATAAAATCATTTGCATGTGATTTTTGAAAGGGGCAGTTATTGAGGGTTTGGGGGTTGGTGGGTTGGCTGGGCGGAACGTGAAACATTTAGAAGTGGGAAGAAAAGGTTTATCCTTCAGGCATTGCAGGGAGGAGCTGGCAGTGGCTCAAAGGCCTCCCAGCCCTGAAGGAATATTTGAAAATTTTCTTATTTTCTAGCTCTGTGTAAGAGCAACCTGCAGCAATCATACAGCAGGATCCAGGACTCCCTCCTCCTCTTCCTAGTTTTGCCTTGGGCTTTGTGGCATTGTCTTCTTCAAGAGCACCCAATTTCTTGGTTAATTTTCTAAAGCGTTACTTTTTTTTTTTCACAGGAAGCTTTACAGGTACAAAAATCTTTGTAGTCCAAATCACTGCAGCTGCAAACCCAGCTGTCCACCCAGCCTCTCAGTTTACACCCAGTTATAAGGTCTGCAGGGAGATCTTACAGCAGCCTTTCAGTACTTAAAGGGGTCCTATAGGAAAGCTGGGGAGGGGCTCTTTATCAGGGAGCTCAGGGATAGGACAAGGGGTAATGGCTTTAAGCAGAAAGAGGGAAGATTATACATTAGGAAGAAATTCTTCACAATGAGGGTGATAAGGCACTGGCACAGGTTAAGCTGTGAATGCCCCATCCGCGGAGGTGTTCAAGGCCAGTTTGGATGAAGATTTGAGTAGCCTGGTCTGGTGGAAGGTGTCTCTGCTTGTGGCAGGGGGGGTAGAAATGGATGATCTTTAAAGTCACTTGCAACCCAAACCAGGCTATGATTCTACTCTATGATTCTACAAATGTGGTACCCTGGGATATTGCCTCCATCCCCCTTTGCCCCATGGCTCCTCCATACCGTGCACCTCCATGGGACACCCCTTGTCCCCCTGCCACTGCTTAGGTGGGAATAATTACCCTTTGTCCCTGGCAGAGGCTGGCTGGAACTGCCAGAGATCTGTAGGGAGAGAGGTGAGGGCTCAGGAAGCAGAAGGCTTAGAGGCTGCCACACCGAAAGGATCCAGCCCAGTAATCAGGACTTTAAACTTTTTCCTGCTTTTGCAGACATGATTCCCATTTCTGCGATGCCAAGACTTTAGATTATTGGGAGGTAAATTTAGAATAGATCTGAAAAGTAATTTAGAGATCTAAAAATAGCCCGTGAGCCTGTCTATCCTGTGACTGTAACACCAGGAAGGAGGATAAAGGAAAAAAAATTGACTGGGAGGTGGAGATATTAGGAATAAATAATCATTGTAGGAGTCATTCTCGACAGAGAGAGATGCTGAGTGCATGTATGCTTCATTTCTGGGATCAGGAGCCAGACAGCGAGTTATTTTAACTTGTCCCTGCACATATTGAGAACACACAGCCAGCTATTTTGATACTAAAATTGAAAGATGCTCTTTCATGTCGCAGTGGATGGCCCCATGCAACTGCCCGCTGCTTTGCCTTATGCACCCTCCTCTGATGTGGGCATCACCAGCACCCATAGCCCAGTGGGACACCCAGTGGGACATGATTCCTTAGCTTCTTTCTTCCTTTCTGTGATAAAGAAATGGGAAACGTCATTTGCCCTGGGTACTGAGCCAGACATGGATCCAGCGGAAACAAATAGCGAAGGGGAATAGAAAACACGGGGGGATTTGACATAGGAGGGTTGGTCTTGGGGTCCATTGATAGCCCCTGGCCTGGTGAGCCTGGTCCAGGGTGCTCCAACAAGGAGCAAAAGGAGACAGGGATGGAGACAGGCAGCAACATATGAGCAAGTTATCCACACAGGGGAGAAGCCACCTGTAGGGCCATGGTCCATGTTGGAGACTACGCCAGAGGCAGGCAGTGTAGTGTAGGCAGGACCGGGTGCCTCAGCTGGAGCTGAAACAGTTCTCCTGGTCCCCTGTGAGAAAACGACCCAGGGGATCAGAGTACTCACGCCCATCACAACACCAGACCCCCTGGGGGGAGCACAGCAGCCCTGGGGAGGCCATGAGGAGGGGGCAGCGGGGGCTGCAGATGTTTCCTGTGCGGTGAGCACGAGCTGCGGAGAAGAGATAAATGTCGGCACTGTGAGCTAAGCCTCGCCTCATATCGCGCCTTGCTTTTATAATCTCTTCTTTTTAATATCCTGTTGAGACAAACAGCCCATGCACGTATGGTGGGAGGACCTGCAGAGCAGCTGAGCGTCTCAGAGCATCTCAGCCTGAAAAATGCTCAGATATTCCAGAATTTCTTAGACCATCTCAGCCTGAAAGATGCTTTAAGAAATTCAGTATTGCAGGAAGAGCTGGGCTGCCAGATTGCTCCTATGCTTGACCTCTGCACCCACAGACATACATGACGTGGCCCTAGGGTGTGGGTTGGGCACTTCGGTTTGGTGATGACAGACCATGGAGAGCAGGAACTGCAGTGGGACAGGGAGATAAATGTTATAAGTGCTGAGATTGTCAGTGCAAGGACTGATAGAATGCCAAGGACATCTCCCACATGATCTTTTCTAATGCCACCCTGAGCATTATAATGCTTCTGTTTAGCTGGAGCTGGCATGCACAAATAAAGGCATCAGGCAGGTGAAACATGGCTTTACATGTGACAACATTGCTGGCTACCGTGAGTCCATGTCCTTAAAATGCTACTGGCTACAGTAACCATCACTTCCCATCACAGCCCTCTTGACATACTTCTCCTCCCCAACCTCAACACAAATCCTTGTTTCCAGAGGCTGTCTTTAGATGTCCATGGAAGTGAGGAGGCAGAGAGCAAGAGCCTCTCCTTTGCTTACACCCATGTTGCATGATCACTGATGCCTAGGATGTGGTGGCATTTCAGTTTTCCCCTTGAATTCTGCATCATGCCCTGTTTCTGTAACAAGTGCTTTTGGGGCGGACATGTCATCCCTCGTGCAGTGTGTCACCACGCTCCCACTGCTGATCGGAAGGAGGGGCACAGGGAAGGGTGTGGGCGTGGACAAGGATGCCACCTCTTCTCACAATATCACCACTCAGACCAGGAAGGCAGGTGGTCCGCAACCATGTCCAGCAGAACAACATCCACGTGGGCTTGGCCATGATGCCCAGCACCCTTTCGCAGCTCAGCCAGCCCCGTGCTCAAGTCATAGCAGCACCAAATCCTGCTCCTCACCACGGGCTGGTCACCTTCCTGGGCGGAAATCTATGTGAGTGAAGCAGTCTCACCTTGCCCCAGCTCCCATGGTCACAAGTCCGACCAGTAAGGTCTGGCAAACTGTCCCTTCCCCTTGGCAGCAGTTGATGCAGTCCCAGTTTCCTTAGTGAGGGACTGGACGGGCCGAGAACAGCCAGAGGAGCACTTCCTATTCCCCTGTCCCCAGTTATCAACACCAGGTTCTACTTTGGTGCCTCTCCCGGGGGGGAAACCCCACCCTTTTTATTAAACATTTAGCTCAGACTACTCATTTCTCCCACTTTGAGGACAACCTGGTTTTGCATAGGTCATTAAGCCTTTCAGCTGCTTTGCCTCCCTGGTCGAGGGGCCCTGGGTGTTGGATTCCCGCAGCCCGTCTCCGCAGAGGTGATCCTTACAATCGGGGACTGCGGAGTCTGGTCACACCAGAGCTGCGCAGCCCTCGGGCCGCCCTTGCTGCATCGCTCTGTCCTAACAGTGACATGCAGTGGCGGCTCGCTGAAACGGAGGCTGGAGATACCCCTGCGCTCAGTCAGAGCTGCTGGTGCCACTGACGGCACCCAGCAGCTTTCTGTAGGTGTACCTGTATATTTTATTTACTAACAGGTCAATATTATCTCGATAATGAATTGTGTTCTTGTTTTGTACAGCATTGTTTTCTTTGAGCTCCCTTTTTGTTGCACCCATGCATGCACAAAAGCAATCCTACTACAAAATTTTCTGGGAAGACCCAGCCAAGCGTCAGCAGATCTGCCACCACTTGTCGTAGGGCACAGCCAGCAATGGACTGCTGCACCTCCCAGAGTGAGCAGGGTGTACCGAGAGGAGAGGCTGGCACAGGCTGGGGGATCCCGGTTGCCATACTCACACTCCCTGTGCCCCAATATCTCCCTGTCTTTGGGGGTCTTGACGCCTGCCAGTGACAGACTCACAGAAGCAGAGGGGGCTTCTCCCCTGCCCTGCAGCCAAGGGCAGTAGCAGCCCTCCCTCTCCACAGGCTGGCAGGGTGCAGTGCCCGTTCAGCCCTGGCAAAACATGCCCACAGCCATGCCCCAGCACATACTTCTGCACTGCTTACCTGCTGCAGCTTGCAGATCGAGTAGCTCATGTCTAAGCACCCCATTTAAACCCACAATCCAATTACAGGAACAAAATTAGAAGCCAGACTGGAGCCACTTTAAAAGTTGCTCCTTATTTAATAATTCTGTTGCAGTTATTTTTCCTCTTATTGCCATTTATTCTCATTCTGAGGCCAGTCTGTAATAACAGAGGAGGTCCATTTCTGCTCCCTCTCCTCTTTCCAAAGTCTAGTCTTTCTGTGTGGGTTTCACTGCTGCCTTGTGAAAAGACATTAGGGTAAATAAAACGATGACACAGTACTACAGAGATCTACGTTAATGGGATCACACCACACTCACACCTTCCGTGACCTCTCCTTTCCCATATGAAAGGGCTGAATCAAATAGATGAAATTCCTATTTCATTGCTGCCTGCACCTATAGGTATCAGCCTATCAGGTGTGGAAGAAGAAATTGCAGTGCAGTTCTTTCCTTCAAGGCTGTGCCATCCAGAAGCAGGAACTCAGATGAGCTGCCAGAGTGGTTTGGAAGCACGATCTCCCCTCTAGCGGGATCTCCATAGAACCAACTGAGGAAAGGAGGTGAGAGCCTGCCCATCACTCCTTGCTCCAACTGGGCCCCTGCATGGCTAGCGGTGGAGACAGGGGAATATTGGGGTGGTGGGGACACACAGCCCCAGCTGGAAGCTAGTGTGCACCGAAGGAGCAAGGGAAAATGCTTTAAAAAAGCATTTGCCAACTAATTAAAGACGTGACTTGATTAGAGTTTGGATTCATTCACCTGGCTTGATTTTCATCATTCCAGATGTCGCCGGGAAAAAAATAAATGCAACTTTTCACTAACTTTTCAGCAGTTTAGTAAAAAAAGGTATTAGATCCCTTTTAAAAACATATCTATAGCCAGTCTAAAATAGGCAAACACTGCTGTCTGGTTAATAGCTGTTGTCCTCCAAACTACTACTGAAATCTGCCAGTGTTTTTTAAAAATAAAATTGTTTATGCAACGTTTTGGTGGCAACTGCCTCTGTAGCACACCTGAACTCGTCTTCTATGCCCCTAACTCATGGTATGTACTGACTTAGGCATTTGCTGGCAGGCCCCATGGCAGGTGTCACACAGCCTGAAGATGTTACAGGATGGTGCAGAGTCCCAGCATGGCCTGATCCTGTCTGTGCAAAGCAATGAGTTACCCACAGACATGCAGGCTGAAGCATGAGAGGTCTCCAGGATGGAAAGGATGAGGATTTGTGGCCAGGGAGAGGTGTTTCCCAAGTTGGGGATCTTCTGCTTGCCAGGCGTGTTGCATGCCATGGAACAGGGCTGAAAGTTGGGCAGCAGTTAGTGCAGGGGGATGAACTGGCTGGTGGGATGTGTCCTCAGCTTTCTCTGCACCTCACCTGCACCCCCTACTAACCTTCAAAGTTTCTTTGCAGAAACAGCTGTGTATTCCTGAAGGCTTCAGCTGCAAACAGGCTAACTCTGCCAATGAATCTCTTGGACAGAGGTGTTCAAGATGCCCAAGAGGGTCAAAAGTTTCATCCTGCAGCTCAGGGCAGCTGGATGTGATGAATTGAATTGTTAGTCAGCGCTGTGAAGCAAGCAGAGCTGACAGAGGCACAGTGCTTAGCCCCAGCAAGCCAAGAAACAGAACAGAGACAAGGGCTGGATGGGGCTCACCATCCCACTGCTCTCAGGAGTCATCCTGTGCTGGTCCTTCTCCCCCACGCATGACCCCACTATTGGATTCTTCCTTCCACCTTCCCACTCATGCTAAGCAGAGTGGTCACAGAATGGTTACCTTCCTTAACCCTGTGTTTATCAAAGCATCTGCTGGGGGAACTCATGAGGCAAAACTGGCCACCGGCATATGGCCAACATCCAGCAGGATGATCTGAGGGAGACCAATACCACTCCTGGCAGGCACTGAAAACACAAGCCTCAGGTAAACATGAACAATAATCCCCTTTTCAGAGGGGTGCTCTAGCTGGGGGATTTGCATCCACTGAGCTGTTTAGTCTCTGTTTTAGATTTGAGTGCTGAGTGAATGCAAATAGCTTTAAATAAAGTCAAAGCAGGAAGGCTGCTGGATATCAAGCAAGCACTGAAATATCATGAAGCTGCAAAGGAAGTGATAGCCTCACATTGCTCCACATACAGCTCCAGTCACTTGCACATCAAGTAGGTGAACTCAAGAGTGCAGAAATAGACCCGTAAATATATGGAGATTCTGCTTTTGCAGGAGTTCAATTTCAAAGCACATCTACTTCTTAGCGTACTGTCGCGGTCACACTCCACCACCTCACAACTCTCACCCAGCTTTCCCAAACCAGCTGTTTCAGCTTGCTAGCTTCCCCCTACAAGTGAAGCATTAAATACAAGTAAACACCTAACTTTTAGTGTTGTCACCACTTTGCATCTTGCTAATCACTACTGTAAATTATGTACATATCCAAAAACTTTTTAAATGTCAGTACACTAGTATATCCTCATTACTTGGGATTCTTATTTTGAAAATATATGTGACAAATATTTCCGTATTTTATATGCCTACATTCTACTGACCAAGTTAAAATCCTAAGGTAGGATATTCCTATGGTCAAAATGCAATGAGGCAAACTGGAATATTGCCAAGGCATTCCAGTCCTCTTTTCAAAGACGGATTTATGATCTTTAGCAACAAGTCTTGTTGTACATCCTGATTTTTCATTTTACCTCGGGCAGTCCCTCACCTCATGCTTTGTCATCAGCTCATTTTTGACTTGTAAGAATCCCATTTCTTATGATTTTCCGAGCGCTGCAGGAGACAGCCATTCTTTAAATGCTTCCCATCCAAGAATCAGTCTGAGGCAATGGTGCCCAGCTTGTGGAACAGCCCTTGCATTCAGAGGACAAGTTTAGTCAAAGTAGGGATACCAAAACTACACAGTGCTCTACGTAGCACAGACCCAAGCTTGCCAGACAGTATTCCCTCTAGCTGATGTACCAGATATCCTCCTCACCCTGGTAAGCTGAATCATTGTGGGAGAGCCTTAGCTAGCCCAAGCAAAATTAAAGATAAGGGAACTGGGAGATAGAAACATTAACTTGCTGTCTCATTCCAGAATCCAGAGAAAAAGCTACAGTTAAAGATTCAGTGTTTTAGGGAGGCAATATCAGAAGATACTTTAGTTTAGCACAGCACAGATGCTGGCTGCCTGGAGCTTTGTCATCTCCTTGCAATCGCTCCCCCATCAGCAGGCTACCTTCTGCTCCAACCCAGAACTTCACACCTGCCACAGACGTATCAGCCAGGTTCTCCCCTCTCCTTGTTTGCCAGCCCCAGCTCTCTCTGTGCCCTAAGCACCCTGAACCTTTCCCTCATCATTTCCCTTACCCTCACGCAGAGCTGAACCGACTCTTGAAACAAATGTTCACACTCCCTTGCTCTTCAGCTGAACTTTGCTGTTTTCAGCTGCCCTGTTCCTTTCTAGCTCTTACTGTTCCTTGTGGTGTATGCTGTCATTTCAGTTACGCACTGGTCCATCCATCACCTGCCTGCAAACCCAAAGCCTCTCCATCCATTTTCATTTACTGCCACAAATACCAGAAAGCAGCTGCTTGAATGCCTGTGTCCTATTCTGACCTTAGAAGTCCCTCTAATACACTTCTCTCCCCAGTTACCTTTAGTGACCCATCCTTTGACAAGTTTCACTTGTATTTCCTACAAAATAAATCCCCAGACAAAGGCTTCTGGCAACAGGTGCACTGCCACGCTTAAGCATCCCAGGATAGGCTGACAGTGAAGTGGCCAAACTAAAAGCCAACAAAATCACAGAATGACAGAATGGTTTGAGTCGGGAAGGACCTTAAAGATCATACAGTTCCACCTCCCTGGGCAGGGACACCTTCCACTAGATCAGGTTGCTCAAATCCTCATCCAGCCTCACCTTGAACACCTCCAGGGATGGGGTATCCACAAGTTCTTTAAGCAACCTGTGCCAGTGCCTCACCACTCTCGCAGAAAAATTTTCTTCCTAATATCCAATCTTTCCTCTTTCAGCTTCAAACTGTTACCCCTCGTCCTACCCCTGCACTCCCTGATAAAGAGCCCCTCCTCAGCTTTCCTGTAGGGCCCCTTTAAGTACTAGAAGGCTGCTCTAACATCTCTGTGGAGCCTTCTCTTCTCTAGGCTGAACAACCCCAGCTCTCTGAGTCTCAAAGGGGAGGTGCTTCAGCTCTCCGATCATCTTCGTGGCCTCCTCTGCACTCGCACTAAAATATCCATGTCTTTCCTGTGCTGAGGACTCCAGACTGATTGCAGGTACTTGGAAAAGTCCCAAGAAATGACCCATTCAAACAGCAGTTGACTATCAGCCTTAGGTTTCTGGAGACTCATATATTAATGAATGCTAGAAAAACAAGCATTCCTGAATATATCTGCCCATACATTGATTCGAAATGTTTTTATTGTATTTAATCTTGTCTTATTCCCAGTCAAAAAGCTGAATAACTGACTTAGAAGGGTGGGAATTTCAGGAATAACAGACCACAAAGAATGTTTAAGAGACTGTCACATCAGTTTGGCACAAACAGTTGTAGCTACCTTAAAAAGATAAGCTTTTAAAAGTAATGCCAGCATTGATTTAATATGAGTGAAATCAGATGACCGCATTTCTCCTGTTTGGACCCATTTTTCCAAGCTTGACGCCTACGAATTCAAGTTCTCCATTTCCATTTCACAATCAGATATAAACAGGTACCTTCTTGTGATGTTTGTGAATGTTTTATTATAGAATCTTATCAATAAATTACTTCTCTGAAAACCAGTTTTTCGGAACCAAAATCTAATCTGGCAGGGTTCAATAAGTAACAAGATGAACTCAGCCATGCAAACAAAATATTACTAGGTTACTTTAATAAAATTTTATCACAGCTACCTCAGGAAGAAGAGCGTGTCCTGGAGACTTAGACAGCTAATCTTGGATTTTTATTAATATTTTGGATTCCTTTTGTTATGCCCCAGCCTCTGCTACACAGCTGTCTTCATTTTGATGCTACAACAGGATAGATCTTTGGGTGCCTTTATGCCTGTGATTCTTGTCTTGTTTTACAGTGTTGTAATAAAAATAGCACCATCAGTGTTCAGGACTCGCCGCCGTAAATTTAAGCAACTGGTCATCGCACTGAAACAGATTTTCCGGAGAAACCGAGCTTATTCCTAGACAGTAATGGCCCACAAAAGTTCTAGCTCCCAAGTTTTTTCAGTATGTGCCATTCATTTTCTGTTCAGCACCTCTTACGCTGTTTATTAAAGTAACTTTATTGGGTTATGTTGCACACAACAGGATATTCACAATTCCATCTTGACCTTCACAGCAGTATCTAATACTGCCTGGAAGATAACCAACAAACATTTTCTTTCTATATACAATCAGCATTCTGAGCCTGCAGCTACTTATTGACAAATGCTTACCAGTTTCAGTTAAACACACAAAAACCTAAGGACATCAAGACATTTGAAAATAATCATTACCGTATTTTTAATTTGTTCTGGATGGTTAACTCAACTTATTAATTACTCTTGATTTCCAGGGCTTAATTACACACAATTTTTACAAAAGTAACATCATGTCTTAACATAAATCAAACATAATAAAGATTTTTTTTGTGCAAAACTTAAGCAATAAATCTTATTAGTACAATAAGCTGAAAAGCAAGGGATATTTAAAACAGTACTCACATTCAGTGTGCAATCCTTATCCCTACTTCTGTCTTTTGATGTGGAATTTAGAATTCCCATCAGTAAGTGCTATATGAAAATACCAATAGTTTGTTTCACCTTTTGTTATTTGGGGAAGACTCAGAATATATCTTTGCATTAGTTTTTTTACACACAATTAAAACAGCTGTTTAAGTAGACACATGTGAATTAGACACGGAAAAGGGTGAAAAAATACCTACTGAAGGCAACAACCTAAATGGTGGCATAACTGATAATTTATAGCTTATATTAAAAAATATAACTGATATTCTGATTGTCCATTTTGAACTCAAGATTTCAGGAAATAGCCCAAAATTTTGTTTAAAAAATCTGGCATCTTCAATAGTTATTTTTAATTAAAATCTTTAGCTTGTTAGATACTAAGTGCTAGTGGAGTCACAAAGACTGTTTGATGTTTACACAGCAACATACAGTTAAATCTCTCTTTCAGAAAGAGAGAAATTATTTTCAGCTGGGAACATAATCAGAGTATTTCCTGAAAATTTTGGGTATCTTTTCCTTCCACTTCATAAATGTGTGCAACAATTCCTTTATTTGTGTAAAAATGCAGAGAATTCCACTCAAGCTTTAAGACAGTGCTATCATTAATTCAAATTCTCTCTATAAAAGTATCGAGAATTCTTCAGTAGTTAATTTAATACTCAAAAGTAAATCAATAGTTTTATGTAAACTTGTTAAAAAACAAACCACCACATAATTTGGCTTTAAAGTGGCAAAGTCTTTTTACTTTATATTAATTACTAAGCATGTGAAGAACTAACGTCAAACTACGATTTAAAAAAGATGCGGACTGGATTATCTCTGATATTGAAACACTCAACTAAAATATATAATTATATAAAGAATCTCCAAAATATAGAATTAAAATTTGTTACAGTGGTCTTGTTCATTCCAGCAGCAACCCCTCCCATAAGGAGGCTGCATATTAACTAAAATACATTAACCTGTTGTAGTTCTCAATTAGAGAACATCAATTTCTCCCTCTGCCTTGAATTTACTAAAAAGCAGGCTAGGTTTTCTATCCAAAAAGACAGTTATGCTCACTATCAAGATGGCCATCCCCTAGCCCTAATCAAAATCTTGTCAACCTACCTATTACTGTTAGGTTTAGGATAGTAACAAATCTCAGAATTAAGTGTTAAAAATAGATGGATTAACTAACAAGCCACCTTCTTCATTTTAAATTACTGAAATCTACATATCAAAATATTTCTTGAAGCATGAGTGCTGGTGACATCATTGACTCTTACAAACTGAGCCTTCCGTGAAAGTTGCACAGACGGAAAAAGATGCCTTGAGATAAATGGAAATAAAGTCCAACAGAAGAAAGATTTCCTAATATTGAGCTCCAGTTCCTTAACAACTAACACATATATTTCAGTGACAGACAATGCTCATCATTTTGGCCCTGTCTCTCTCTAAATCAACTTTCCAAGCTCCAATTATCACTCCAATTAAAAAAAAAAGAGCTTCCTCTTAAAATATAGTATATGGAGTTCTGGATTCAAAAAATAAAATATATAAACAATTTCATATTCTTGCTACGAAACACCAACTAAAACCCACAAACGTTTATAAAGAAATCAAATTGCATTTTAGACACTGTATCTTTATCGACACAGTTCTCTGTGTCACAGAATTCCGCATTTTTAGAGTTTCAAACGTGCAAATTCAACTAATTTTGAAGAAAATTCCAGTTTAAAAAAGTTTCATGTAACTTCACATACAACAGGCCAATGATCAAAAGATCGACTTCAAACAAGGCTGTACAAAGTTTGCTTCAAATCTCCCTATCCTCTCCCCACCAAAAAGGCACTCAGTGGTTTAATTGTGCAAATGGCTTCTTAGAAGAAACAGTGTGCAAATAGAGCCTGTTCCATTAGCTCTGCATTCTTTTGTGATTTCCTAGAGAGTATTGCTATTAAATGCTAACTATGGGATGACTTTGTAAAGGACAGAAGGGAGTCAGTCCACAGAATCACAGATGTCTTTCACCTTCTGGTTGAAGTCCTCAGGTTGATCAGCGTACACATAATGGCCCGCGCCAAGGATAGCCTGGAGGACAAAGGTGAAGAAACAGGTCAAAAATCACAAGCATGTAACAAACAAAGAAATAAATACTGGGACACACGAAGAACCTGACTTTTACACGTTGTCTACTTGATACATTATTACTTGAAAAGAAAAATATCATAACTGGAGTTGATCTCTTGCATCCAGCCTGCGCTAACGCAGTCAACACGGCTGCGGCCAGGAGGTGGTACCACACAGCCTAAAAAGGGCTGTCAACATAAGGAAAAGCTGGTTTCACCCATGGAAGGAGCTTTGATACACGGGAATAGAGGGTGAAACTACTGTTTATTTAACTACACACCTTGTTAAACAAAAAACACTGCTCAAGCAGGCACAAGTCAGTGCAAAACAAACTTAGGAGAACATGTTTTACATATCAAACTTCTGATTCATCTTCACCCCCTTCATTCTCCACCCAAATAGCTCTGCCAAGTCGCTCTTTAGTTCTGTGTTTGTATTAGAGAAAGCATCAAATACTTTGTATTCTCTTATTATAAAAACGATACAGAAGAGGCTAAAGAAGGTGCTAGGATTAAGAACTCAGACGCTTCAATGGCTGGGGATTTCCTAGACTTGTGGAAGCAGATTTCAACCCTCCAAATTAATGACTACTATGTTAAGCAGGGACAAATAAAATCCAGTTGATGCAGTATATGGGGAGAACCTTACGTTTGTGACCCAGTTTATTTCACAGCAACTATACAACAAAATTAATGGCTTAGTAACCACACACAGGGTGGTTACTCTGTTTCTATAATTTATTATTCTCTGTCAAAACTGGTAGGAAGCAAGCCAACGCCACAGTGCACAGCAACGGTACTTGACCTATTTTCTTCCTATTTTATAATCAGTCCAAGATTAATTTCTATTTAAACCTATTTTCCCCTCCCTCCATTCAAACACTTCACTTTAAATCCCTAACCCAAGCCCATAAAAGCATGTTATTGTGTTAAAAACTCCCACAAACTCAAAATAAAAATTAATGAGAAATAAACACACATAATAAAAGCCCCGAATCTATGTGCATTTTACCAAGGAAGGGACTGCCAGCCCATGTCTCAGGCCCATGAGAAATCTCTCCCTCCTATGTTTTCTGGAATGCCCGTATGACTTCTACCGCCCCAATTTACCTTTCAGAATCTGTATTGAGCTTGACAAAATTTTAACCTGGAATACAATAACATTTTCCAAAGTCCCTTCTAAAAGCCATTGTCCAGACTGGAAAGATCTGCCTGAATGGTATATGTTTATCCTAGGAATCTATTGTACACTTCTTAACAGCGACTTTTTACTACAGTTTTCTCTCTGGTGAAGCACTTAAGTGACACTTTCAGCCTGGATGCCAACATTTATGAAGTGTACTTGTGCTCTTTAACACACAAACAGTTCAATAACAACGTTTTTTCTCTGAGTTCCAGCTCTGATGCCAGCTAGATCAAGTTTATAGAATTTTATTTGAATGACTTGTTGTAGTATACTATTGACATCACATACTGTACACTTCTGTCCAGATAGATCTAGACACCAGTAAGAAGACAGCTGGTGTATTCCAACATTTTATCACCTCAAAGCATTGTAACATATATGCACATTCAATTATCGCAGCTGACGGATGTGACAATGTGTGAAGAATACTTTCAAATTAGGGTTTTTTTAAAGAAATCAACAAAAATGCAGGGTGCACATTTGCATCAAAGCTGCAAGTACACACATTTTAAATGACAACGCCAAACTGCTCAACAGGAATGTGTCAGCTAGAAAGACAACACTAAGTATTTTTTTAATGACTTAACTTAAAGAAAGATGCTTAAAAGAACCTAAGCAGGAGGAACCAAACACTCTCTGATCAGGGAAAGAAAAGCACTATACAGCAGTAGAGAAGTAGTGAAGTAGTGGATTCTCCACCCTTGGAAGTGTTCAAAACCAGGTTGGATGAGGCATTGAGCAACCTGACCTAGTGGAAGGTGTCCCTGCCCATGTCAGGAGGTTGGAACTGGATGATATTTAAGGTCTCTTCCAGCCCAAACCATTCTAAGAATCATTTTATACACAGAGATCAGAACAGTTCATGAGAGCCTCCTCACTATGCCATATATGTATGCAGATATTAGGATTGCTGTGGTTTAAAAAAACCCCAATACTTACCAGTGACCACAAAACCTACTTGTATTAGCACACTGTAGAGCAAAATATTTTGTAAAGCTGAAGAATGACCTTGCTCAAAGATCTAATTCAGCTTCTAGTGGTACAGTAAGCTTCCTTCCTACTCTGGGAACTCAATACTCTTTTGTTTGGTTTTCTCTGATTTAACATGTTTGCTCTCCATTACAGAAATCAGAAGTTATCACTCTGAGCCAGCATTTCCACAGTTGGCATGAAAACATAGATACAATCTAAACAAATCCACACAATAAACAAACAAGGGCTTTAAAAGTCAACTTACTATTGTCTTCACATACGAATTTGGTCTCAGAGACTGGATAGTGCTGCCAGAATTGCCATCTATACATGAACGTGCTCCATACACTACAGTGATAGGAATGTTTGGATCCATTTGTGAAATCCGTTGCAGCATTGGCCTTTTTGCCCATCCATAAGGAATAGTCATGTTCTTGAAAGCTGTTTCACCACTTCAAAAGAGTAAAGACAATTAAATTTCCATTGGATCTGTCTTTTTTCTAAATCGGAGTATCTGTGTCTTTGGGTAGCACAGAATGCAATAGTACATGAAGCTGGGTTTCTTACTATTAAGAAACGTAAGTTTTCAAGGTTTGCATGTAACTTTCAACAGAAAGAGCCTATGATTTTACGGAACTGAGTGATAACACTTAAAAGAATGAAATGCCTCACTTTAAGTTTTTTAAGACATTCTTTACAAAATAAACCTCTGTAACAATCTTTTATTAAAAGTTAGTGCTCAAACTCCCTCATAATTAACACACAGCTAGTTTGGAAGAAATACAGAATCAGGGTAGCTTTTACATTTTTCCTTTTCTGGAATTCAGAAGATGTGCAATGCTATTTTTTCTTCAATGAATACAATAAATGTTACAATTAAAAAAAAAAAAGGCATGCACACTGTTGCCATGGCCATTGGAGGGAATAGCAGGCACTCAGTAAATGAAAGACTTCAAAACATACACTGAAACACTCATAGCTCACCTGGGTGACTGTACGTTGCAGTGATAAATATATTCGGCCACAGTATTATCATCAAACATTGATGAATATTTTCGCTTGAAATCTGGTCTTAAACGCTGAACAAGGCTTAATCCTGTCAAAGCAGAAAACGCTATTAAAGGAGGAATTAGTTTAGATAACTTTATCAGATTGCCTAATGCTTTTCCTTACAACCCTCCAAATATGTTCCCTTAAAACTTGTGGCACAGCTTGATGACTTCTAAACTAATGTTTCATTTCACTACTTGCCTGTCCTAGGAAAAATGTTGTCATCCCACCAAACAGGAATGAAACAAGTACTCTAAAGGATTTTATGTTGCATCCAAAGAGAGGAAATTCAATCCCTGCTGAATATATATCGGGAATGTTTAAGAAACAGAAGAAACATTAAAAGGGATCAGCAAAAGGCTAAGCAGAGCACCTTTCTGCTATCAGTTTAGTTTTTCATGATACCAACACTGTCTTTCTTGCTCTGAGAGCACTGGGTGGGCCGAAAGTATCCCACCTTTCAGAACCAGAAGGCACTTCTGATAAAGCTGGGTTGTTTTTCTACCTTAGATATAACTCTGTGCTCTCCTTTTACAGAACAGATTTCTCAAACTAGCTCATCTAACTAGCATTTAGTTGAAAGAACAGAAGTTTATGCTGAAAAACAGGTGTAGAAATCTCAACATAAGTATAAGACAGAAGAACTGGTATAAAGTAAGAGAGTTAACCTAGGAAAGCTATTGTCCCCATGCTCTCTTAGCAGCCAAAGCAGAGAAGCATGTCCCTTAAGGTACCAGTTCAGGCTTTCTAAACTTAAGCTTCTATTGTGAATCACTTCTTCAAGGAAGAAGCCTCCTCTAGTTGACCAGACCAATCTTTGGGACAAGAGCCTAACCAAAGGCTACTTTAGGATAAGAATATTATTCATCCCTGAAGAGATAGGCTCACAGTTTACCACTTAGGTTTATCAACTGAAAGTGCTGTTGTTAATCTGTGCAATTAAGATGATGTCACTTTTTCCCACCTGTCCCTGGTCAAAGGCTGGTACTATTTATGTAGACCTTGTTACAGTGATCTATGTTTCCGTAACCTTGAGATTAGACTATTGCAACGTGGCCTAGTGTATCCTTTAAATCAGTTTAGAAAACTAACACAATGTAAGAGAAAATAATTCCTTTATGAAGCAGTGATTTAAGTCCTGAGGTGACCAAGATTTTGGAAACATTCTGCAATTTGTTCTGCTGCTTGTATGTGCTCTATAACAAGTTCAATTGACACCCTTTTGTCTTCTTCTGTCTGTTGGGGTTTTTTTTGAACACAAATGACACAGCTGACTTGGAGTAAAAGTATCTAGAATAGAGAAACTAATTCTGTACCTTCTGGCGCTAGCAGTATAGAGGCTACAGCATCCTCATTTCAAATAAGCAGAGGACTAAAAGCTACCCAGAATTCACTCTCCGTTTTGATAAGGTGTGTTTTGTCTGTGGGTTCAATCGTAAAATCGTTCTCCTTCCCCAGTAATTTACAGGCCAGAATAGGACAAGGAGTCAAGGAACCTTGGAACAAATTTTGGAATGAAATCACAGTGGTTTGTTCTTGTGATCTTTACTGAAGACACTTCCAATTGTCTGGCTGATGTTTTTCCACAGTGTCTATGGAATTGTTACAAGAAACAGTAATATTGAAAAGGCCGAGTTCCACAAAAAGAGTGCGATCATGGTGATGTTACTGCTGTCCTGAGGGATTTCGAGCCATTCAGCTCTAGGAATGGAATTCACAAATCCAATCTAAGCACTGAAATCCCTATACTGTGAGCCTCCTCGATGACTGTTCCAGTTAAGCGAAGGAAAACATGCAAATCAACTGGAAATCACTCAAACAAAAAGGCCTTTCTTGATCCCTTCCAGGTTTAAGTATCTGCCTGCGGGTCTGATTAAATATCCATGTGATATCTTTGTGATATCCCAAAGAAGCTGGCTCACGTTTAAGTGCCTAACTCATACCTTTGAGCAAGAATAATTTGCTTTACAGTGAGTATCAGACAGCTATCCTGCCCAGTAGCTTAGGTACACGTGCATCTTGAAGGAAACCTGGACTGGTTCAGCACCTTCATCAGGTTGGGTTTGATGCCTACTCACAGCACAGTGTTTAAACTTACTCTTCTCCAAGAACTACGCTTCACCTGTCAAGAACTGCAGATTAAGTTGATGACAGAAAACTTTTTTAACACATGGAGTGAGAAATGGATGAAAAAGTTTGAAAACCACTGCCCTCCACAGCAACCTGTAAGCGACGGTAGGTTGAGGATACCTTGCCATGCAATGGTCTCCTTCTGCAGCATAGCTTTGACTGAACTTACTTAAGGAAAGTAATTTCAGCTTTGAACTCTTCCACATGGATTCACTCATGCATACATTTGTTATTGCACAAAAGGCATTAAATGAGTGTTTTTCACTCCATATGCTTCAGGTTGTTTTGTTAACTGAATTAGCACTTTAAAATAAACATCTGTTCGTACAAAACATGTTGCTTGTCTGAAAAGCTAATTTTGTCACACTCCCCAAAACAATCAAATAGATCAGCATATCAAAACATATATATACTATAGACAGTTAGAAAACAGATGTGGTTTAAATGTAAACAAAGCCTAGAAATACCACTAGTTTATCTTCAGACTGAATACTAAAAATCATGAAGAGGTGACTTAATTGTAAGTTCTGAGAGGCCCGAAGGATATCTTTTTCCAAGCCCCTCCAGCAGATATTCCTCTAGTACTGAGTGTAATCGACAGATAACCTCTTTTCCTTCTAGAAGGAATACATATGATGAATTCAAGATTTGATCACACCCTTCTCCCCACTCCCCACATAAACTAAAGGCGTAGTATTTTGGGTCATCCCTACCTAGTCCTAGTATGAACCTATACAGAGTTTATCTAACATCTCATCAGTGCTAGCAAAGAAATGTAGACATAAGAAGGACAGGCTGTCACTGTAATGCAGGACACCAATAAGACTCACAGAATTTGCTAGAGTAATAAGAAAATGGCTAACGGGAAGAACCCAGTTTACACTTCTCTAAATTCAGGCCAAAGACACATGATTATATGAGAGACTGCCTTCTAATGTTAACCAAATTTGAAAATTCTGTTCGCAGTTCGAAGAGAAACCAAATAGACTGTGACCAGAGGCAACAACAAAAAACCTTTTCACATTCATGCCTCTTTGTCAGGCTTCCCCAACAGGTCCACATAATCTGACTCACTATAACTGTAACCTACAATAAAATAGTGTAGCTTGCTATAAACTATCATACTAGCATTTCTAATAGAAACAGCTTGCCCTGTTGTCCTAAAGAGTTTATGTTTCTTCAACCCATTCTACTTTCTCCTCAAGCTCTTTTCTCTGTGGGTGATACGGGCTTTCAACAAAACTTATCTCAATCGGGCATCTGGCTCATGTTTATGATTCAATGAAAACAGAAATAACATTTAAGAGCAGCTAAAACTCACCAAAGGGTCCTGCTATCCTCAGCCCAGCTAATGGATTAAACGGACTCAATATAGCTCCTAGTGCTCTGATCCAGATTGGAATTGGTCTTTCGTGATCAGCATTGTCAGGCCGCTCTGGAAAACCCCATGGCTCCACTAAGATAAGATGTTTGACCCTGTTGACAAAAAAGGTTCAGAGGTTGAGTGCATTAATTTTTCTTTGACTGAGTACAACAAAAATGTGCTATCTATGGATTATGCAACCTGTCTTAGTCATTTCTAACATAGTGGCTTATTACCTAGTTCCTGATTCATCAATGGATTTGCTTTCAATTGCTAATTAGAGAGACTGAATTGCAACTAATTATACACATGAACACCAGAAACTTGGACGCTCATGCCACAAGGAGAAACTCGGTATTCAATAGATACCCACTGTCATACACATTTGAGAAAAAAAGTTAGTCTTGTTTCTATTTTTAAAAATAGCCTAATCTATATGTTCAGTCAATATTATTTGAAGGAACAGTTTGAGAGAAACAAAGATAACTGCATCTGTTTCATTTAAGTAAACTTGCTGAAGTCTTTCCTTTCCAAGCCATCTAAGATCTCAGCTCTAAGAAGGGATACAATTTACCTGAAAAATCATCTTACCAAAGTAGAATTTGAACTGAGAGGCAGAGCAAAATTAGTAGATGTCTTCTAAATTTATTGATTTTAGATATTGAAAGAAACATCAGAGAGACACTTTATAGAATTTACTCAAAAGAATCTCAGTACAGAATCTCAGTACAGAGAGCACAGTTGGAGTCTCTAGCACATGCAGTCATCAATCGCTTCATCCTGAAATTCCCCCTCAAGCAAAAAATCTACTTCATCTTGGTAGACTGGAATTGTCCATTTCTGTTTAATCCCATAAAAACACCTACTCTAACTATCCTACATACTGGTGATCTCTGAAAAAGTAACTCTTAAGTATAGTTTTGCATGTAAAAAGTGATTTTTCCATTCAAGCTTCATCATCTTTACTTTCTTCTTCATACCTTCCTTATTTTTCAAAGATTAGATATTTAATACAGCAGAGTTCTTAGTGCCTAAAATTATGTCAGAAGTGATTCCAAAGGCTATTTCTGGACTATAATCAGTTGGGAAACCCAAAATCTGTGCTTGAAATGAGGGGTTGAAAAGGATTAAGCTCACAGAGATGTTTCTTGGCTGTCAGCTCAGCCATGAGCGCATTTGCACACAGAGGCAAATACCAACAGTGAGAGAGGACTGGGTAGCATTTAACTACACAAACCAAGGAGGAGAGATTAGAAACTAAGAAGTGCAAGTAATGAGGAGCCGTTCAGGACAGGCACACACTCTGTGCACAAACCACAGCATTAAACATAACACAGCAAACACAAGAATTAAAAAAGAGTAAGCTTTTTCATATTTCCTTTCTTAATAATTTCCTTCCTATTTGACATTTCTCCTTTTGGTAATCAAGGCTAAAAAATAACCCAGGACAATGCGAAGTTGACCATGAGAATAATTTGAAAAGTAGCTGTCCAAAATTTGCAGTATTTGTAAATCATGGCACATCACCACCTGGGAATAGTCTAAATGGGAAACTTTTTGCATCGGTAACCTCAGCTGTGCCATGAACAACTTTGATACAACGTAGTAAATTAATGGATCATCTAAGCTTGGAAAAACAGATTTACTTTCCTAACAATGTGTATCCAGAATCCCTTAAGCCTCTAACGCATTGTTAGATAATCTGGCTGAAAGCTCTGCTATATTTACCACTTGATTCAATGCTATCTTAAGATCCTACCAGTCAATTTGCTAATTTGATGGTGTTAGTTTAATTTCAGGGAAACTCTAGTAAAGAGCACTAACGAAACACCTCTAAATTAATTAACCCCAACTTAAGCGCAGTGAGGCATGAAAATATAAAGTGTCACTTTCGATCTAAGTCAGCAGGGGGCAGAAACAATATCCCATCCCACAAGGATGGGACAGTGCCACTTGGAGATACTTCAGAAGAAGGGGTGAGAAACTTCTAAATGATCCCTACAAGAAACTAACTCCAATTAGCTAGAAGTTGCTTTATGCCCGAAAAGATAATAGGTTTACACCTTTAGAGCAGAGGATTATAATTCTGGATTTAGACACATGCTTACTTTCACGTATTGTTTCCAGCTGCAAATGCCAGATGCTGTCCACTTGAAAAAAAGAGGCAAAGTGTTGCAGGAAAAAAATATGTATGAATTTATTTCAAAACCTCCAAATGAGAGATAAAGAAACATATATTGATGTGATTATAAAAGAATAAGATGTTTTGTATAACAGAGAATCTGCCACAAAATGTGGAAAGCTAAACTTTATATTCACAGTTTTTCACAGGAGTCCACTATGTGTATCTAAACAAAAGCTATGTCCTTTTTTTTGATACAGAATGACCTCAATTCACCAGGGACTATATAGCCAGACTATGTCAAAGGAAGAGACAAATAATTAGTTTAAGGGGAAAAAAAGATTAGCTGTGACCACAATGTGGTACAGAAAACTCTGACAAAGTACAGTTACAAGACTGCTGCAGCTGAGTTGTTTTGCAAAGAAGAAATATGAAGTGGCATACAGACAATTTAAATCAAAAAGTCACTAAAATCATTTTTCACATCATCATGCTGGCACAAGGCTGAGTGCTAGCATACAGGCATAAATTACCTAGGGTAATTGCATTAAAAAGTTTTGGTGTTATCCGTAATAATGGGAAGTTTGGCAGAAACAGGCCTATTTTCCCTTCACAAACCTACCAAACCATCTACCTTCACAAACTATCAGAGATGCTACTAAACATTCACCCATAAATATGATCTTTGCAATTTCACCTTGTAATGTGGCAAAGGAGTACTGAATAAAGACAAAGACCTACAGAAAAGTACACAGAAAAGTATGTTTATCATATCTACTTATTTCTGCTCACCTGGAAACAAACCATACAATTAATACTTAGGGCAAAAAAATCAGTATCAAGTTTATCTACAACAGCAGAGTCCTTTACTTAAAGATAATCTATAGAGAGCCTGATAAAATAAAATATCCGTTAGTATCACTAGTCAAATACAGAATATTAATTCCTTCATTCCTTTATTTTCACATACCTTGATGGGTATTTTAATGAGTAAGCAGCAGCCAGGAATCCACCTAGGTTGTGTCCAAGTAAAATCATTTTTTCTAACCCCACCTCCTTTCTCCATTCTTCTATGGACTCCACAAACTGGTTTTCTGCTTCCCGAGCATCAGTGTCGAAGTGTGGTCTACTGCTACGTCCAAATCCCAAGAGGTCAAAAGCATGAATGGTCCTGTTTTCACAGAGGTCTTCAAAATTGAGAGCCCACAGTCCAACACCTCCTCCAAACCCATGCAGGAGAACAAGCGGAGTTTTATGTGAAAGGTCTGAAGAGAAGGTCAGCGTCCATATTTTATTTCCATTAGATATATACACATATCGTTTATTGTATGTGCTTGTAATACCTGAAGAAAGAGTGTGAAAAAATGATGTTGCCAGACATGTCTGATAAAATATAAAGCACATTCTACAGAAATTACTGGAGCTGCCTTTCAAAGCAGAGCGCCTACAATCAAATATCTAAATAAAGGAACAACATAAATCTATACCTAAACTTGTTTATTTCATTACAGTTCAAAAGCTGTATTTAAAAACTTCTTTGATTACATTTAAAACAAATGTATAGAAAATCTAGTTATATCTATAAATCTTATTAATAACCAAACACTTACATTTTAGCATTTTGTCCTCGGCCTCTTTAAGATGTAGCAGTGATGTGGGACACCAGGCAGGAAGCCAGCTGAATAACCATCCTAACCTACAATACCAATACAGAAAAAAAAATTCTTGAGCAGGATGGTAATTTTTTTGCACCATTTGATTCTTTGAAGACATTTCTTTTGCTGCTCTTCATTGAAGAGCCCAAATAAATTATAAGTTGCGTGGGACAGGAAGGACGGTGGGAGTGAATTCACTTTCTCCTGACTTTTATAGTGGTGCCACCATCTCAGGGGCGTCCTTCAAACAGTCTCCACTGTGCATTCCTTATCAGAGTGTACCGATCTATCTCCGTCAGAGCAGGCTGCTTCTAAAAATCCAGAGATATCAGCCCTCAGCCGACCCGACAAGCCAGGGAGAATATATAACAATCTCTATGGTTTCCAGCCTGCTCTCAAGTTCCCTTGGAAGCCTGCCTGCACACACGTTACCCTGCATGAACCTACTATTTCTAAAAAAGCAACAAACCATGTGCTCGTAAGCCTAATCTGAACAGATTTAAAGACAAATTTAAAAAGTGAAAAATAAGCAGGTTTATTCCAGCAAAGAAAAAACGTAAAGCCTTCATCACCAACTTAGAAACAAAATCCCAGAGCAAAACAAACCAGCAATTTCAATTCCCCCAATAGAAGCTGCTTTTCCAGCTGCCAGTTACTATCTTGGTAGCACCGGCTTGACCACAAGAGCAGGGGAATGACTCAGCTAGCAGCACTGCCTCACAGTGCTTCAAAGGACACAGCAACTGGGTGCAGCTCTTCCTGGGTGCTAATTTATCCCTTGTTTTCAAGATGAAATCCTGTTTATCTCTCTCTCACCTGTTTTTGAAGTGGCTCAGACTACCAGTGTGAGGTGCGCTACTGCAGCCCGTGAGACCATTCCTCACAGGGATAAGGAAAGGTCACCAAATTCACAATCAACTTGCTTTCTTCAGCACTTTTTTCTTACACTGAACTGTTTTCCAGTTAGTTACAGTATTTTCAGGACTGAAAACATACTTCGAGTATTAGTTGTACAACAATTAATGTTAAAAGACTATAAGGTTACTAACGTCTAGTTTTTCAGAGTGTACACAATGGATCAATAAGACATCACAGGTACGCCCCCCAGTTTTTTTATCCAAAGGATTTTCTCCTTGTCCTTTTAAGGAGCTGAGCCACTCCCGCTGCACAGCTACTTAAGTTTATGATACAACACGGAAGATTTTCTGGGGATGCACAACGCAACCACAAGCAGCACTTTTGAGATTCATAGAAACATATTAAGGGATATCAGGAAAAAACTCCAAATCATACCTGATCAAAAAGGATTAATCATCCAGTCCCCCATGCCCACTGCTATTCAGTATTATTTACTCCTCTGAGAAACACACTGAGATCTGGCTGTTCTGTAAATCAACCGTCCAAACCACCAGACTGTGGGAATCCTTATGATGCTGTATCGAGGGACTGGGAAGGGATGGTTGTCTGTCCTTCCAGGTCATGTCCTCATGCAATCTAGGAAATGAAGGAACTCGGCATCTTACAGGAATGGCATCCAAATGTTTTGCTTCCACATAATATAGGCATTTACTTAAAAGTAAGATCTTTAGGAGGTTAAAGTTGGCCCAAGTCAAAAGCAATTTCACCAGGAAATAGCTGTGAAATCTGAGTTTAGCAATAACACCAATTGTGTTCAATGTTATGAATTACTCTGGTAAATTATTAAACCATAGCTATGTCAACACCTTTCTGAGCCAAACTTCCTGCTAGTTATATGCTCAACTAGGCATTTTCATTCATAACTCTTAAGCCAGAAGCACAAAACCCAGTCATTATTTCCCCCATGCCTAAACTACACGAATCATAGAATGATTAGGGTCAGAAGGGACCTTAAAGATCATCTGGTTCCAACCCCCATACAAACAACTTCTTCTTAGCAAAACCACTGATTTAGCAAAGAAGCTTCTTTAAAGAATATTTTTTTTTTCGAACAGAAACATATAGCTGCAACATGTCAACATGAAGGCGGTGCAGAGATACAACCACAATGAAATGAAAATGAAATCTCCAGTTCACAATCCCATATTTTTATGTCCCGGTCTCAGGGAGACACCTGGATACTCAGGAAAATATTTAGAAAATCGTATCAGCATAGGAAAGTGGTTGCACAGATGTCTATTCTTTCTTTGGTTAGTCATCAGTACTGTTTATAAATATAGAGATTTTCTTTCAGAAGAGACATCACATACACATAGCTTAACAAATCCAGTCAGCAAGCTGAAGCACTTAAATTAAAAATTATGTTCGCAATTCATTCTGTACTTGCTGAACTAAGAGCAAGTGAAAAAGGCTTTCTATCAAAAAAAGTGACTGCTTTCTAGAAAAGTTATTTTAAAAAGAAAATATTTAGCTATCTATATTCAAGGCTTAATCCCTTGGCTTTCCCTGCCTCCTTCCAAAAAAGATTTACCACACTGCTAGACATTCTCCACATGTGGAGAATAATAAACTATTTAATCTATCTGAATCAGTTATCTGATAGCTTTTGAGGACTGTAGTGTGGCTTTCTTCAGGCCGTCCATGCTAAATGTGTCTTCTAAATGCACACAAGAATGTTGACTGCTTACACAGCCTATTATTTTTATTTCTGTAATATAAAGTTAAAAGAACTATGCAATGTCAAAAAAGAAGCAATGAACCTTTCAAGGCAGTGTGCTCACCAATAATGGAGATAGGATCTACAAAACCATGAAAGATTTCAACAGTAGTTTCACATTTTAAGTGAGCTACCAACTGCTAGAAGAGGCAGACCCCACTCTGCTCTCATCACTCACCATTTCCCAGACACGGTTTCCTATACTGATGACCAAATACAGTAATAAATAATGAAAACAAAAGAGACATAGGCACAGTCACGTAGAGCTGCAACCACCATGCACAGGGGCCAAGCCATCATTCAGGAACTAATATGATGGTTGGATGGAACAAGTGTTCTGTTTCACTTGGTCCAAGCACAAGATAAAAATAGACAAATAAAATAGTAATTTAAAAATAAATAATGACTACTATTTTTAGACAACCAAGGAGTAAATAATAATTGAATATTCTGTAAAATGTAACTAAGGCTAACATCTAATCCTTAGATGCTTGAATGTTAATTTGAACCAAGAACTTGCTGTCACAGCACAGCTTAAATTGCTCAAGGGCGACTTTCAAAAGATCGGAGAATAAAATACAGGCTGAGGCATAGCAAACCTGACCCACCCATCCACCTCCACTGATTAGGTAAAACTGAATGAAGAAGGTGGCAAATAGGTACCTCAGATACTACCATTCTCCCAGCTCAATTAATCCTATTTAGCTTGGTGAAAATTGATTACATGCAAGACACCTGATGGATCTGTGGCCAGTTACAAACTTGACATACTCCACAAAAAGCTCATGAAAGCTCAAATAATACTGAAGAACTGAAAACATCAATTGCAACACTGAGGTACACACATTCAAACAGCTGAATTTCTGGCTTGTAACGTGGATTTAAGGCATGAAGCTCTACTATAAAAAGATATTTAATGAATGTTCAGCAGAAGTTGGTTATAACTCTTACCTAGGAGACATAAATGTACATATGCGGAGCTCATTCCCTCACTTTTCAAGCTTACAATTTCCTTACATTAGAGTTATATGAATGCACGGTTTATGAGATGTATTAAACTCAAAATCATTCAATGGAGATTACTTTCCCATGTACTCTACCACTGCAGAGCCAGCTGTAATAACCTCTGCAAAGCCTGTGTGGCTAAAAAGCAGAACAAAAAAAACTATAAGCAACAGAACTCCACTAAATCAGAGTAAATGAAAGCAACACCATCTTATACATGATGATTTGTCAGAAATTGCTGACCCAACAAGACAGAAATCTTTCTACAGTGCTGAATATAAAAATTACCTTTTCTCCCAGAATTTTGAAGTTGGTAAGGTAACCAAAACTCTCAATATAGACCAAGAAACAGATGCTGAAAGGTGCATCAGTGACAGAAGTGTGAAGCGTAGACTTTCCTATTTAAGCTATTTGGGCTTAAAAATTATATTAGTAGGGAAGCCAAAGCTCAGGGGATACAACAACTGCACAGTAAGTCACAAGCAAAGGATTAAGAGAATGTAACTGAATGCACGAGCAACAAAGCTGCATATCGGTTTTTGTCTTGCTCTCAGCAAATGAAGATATGTAATATTTTTAATTGAATTAGTGAAGACAATGAGGCAAACTACCAAGGTTTTAGCTCGGGAACAAGCTCAAAAAACTTTAAAAACTGAAACACTGAGTGAACTCACTGTAAGACCACTTCAAGTTTTACCCTTTACCCTTAAATCTTGCTAGAATCAAGCTCATTCAAAAACCCTTCCTCTCCTGACTCTCAAAATTAATTCCAGCTATTTATAAAGAAGGAAACAAACTCGAATGCAGAGAATTTGTTGTACTGTTTCTGCCCAGCACCAAGAGGAATAGCATTGTGACCTTCAGGGCCAGCCAGCCAGAGTGACAGTTATGAACATCCAGCAACCCGAGCTAGCCCCAAATTAAAAGAACTTTGGAAAGTAACATAAAATCAAGAGCAAGCTAATGGAATGACAGCTCAGACTCTCCCACCTTGTACTTTTGAAGTACTGTGCTAGCAAAGGAATTCAGAAATACGAATGTGTTGAAATCTAAACACAATAAGCATCATAAGGTTTACGCTTCTAAGGTCTCATCTAACCCCATCACATGAAAACAATTCAGCACTGTAATTCTATGAAACTAGTCATATATTTAAGTGTTCTGGCGAACTGAGGTTAGTGCGCTCAGTGTTTTACCAAAACAAACTTTAAATACTTAAATATTATCATTAATCTATAAGCAACACCCAAAACATCAAGAATTAAAAGAATGGAGTAACCACCTGCAAGAAAAAGCAACTCACTCAGCCCTATCAATTGTTACAGAAATATTAACAGAGGGTAAAACAGGAGGTGTGAAAAGGAGGATCAGGTATTCATAATGGGGCAAGAGGTCAACATACCAAATTCAGGGCAAAGCACCAATTTTAAAAGTAACACTGTTTGACTAAGGTGGTTTAGGAACTCTCTACAGTTAACGCAAATTTTGTATGGATGGATGTTTAAGTGAAATAGAGATACTTTTTAACCTTTTTCATTATCTTTTTTTTTAAGGGGAACAATAGAAATCTCTGTTTACTGTTTTCTGCATTTTTCTCAGCATCAGCAATAGTCTACGCAAAGCCTAATTGGTAAGGAGGATGTGGTTTCTTTCACCATCAACACCACCAAGTTTCCAAAGCAAATTCTATTTTTGGTTACTAAATTTCAAGCTTCCAAGTAATAACCTGAAACAATACAAAGCAAAAGAAACAGTCAAGAACGACACAATCAAATAGGACTGTGTGTGTCAAAATGTTAGAGAAAAGCAGCACATTTATATCTGCCTAACTTATGTCCAAGATACAATTAAGGTATAATAAACTTTTCCTTTCAGATTTCATCAATGGCCTGCAACACCACAATACTCAGTGCTATTTATATGACTGATGTTTCTTTATCAGCAATGTATCCATTTACAAAAAAAGCGCTACTATTTAAGCAAAGAAAAACATTTTTCTTTTCAGCATTCACAATATCCAAGTTCCATCTTGTTCTTTATTTACTCCCAGGAGAGTTTCTCTTGAACGTAGGTTGTTTAACAAATCATTGGGGAAAAAAATACTTTGGAGAAAAATGCAATAAACCTATTTCAAACTACTGTGTGAAAAAACAAGAAAACATGTTTCCAAAACTCCAGTAAACTGAAAAGTAAATTTGAGGAGATACAGAAGTGGCAATTACTTTCAACTCAAGAAAATTTTAGAATTATTACACATTTGAATTGCATATCTCTGAAGCAAATTTGATAACATTTTTCTGTTTGGTAACAATATTAGATGACTAACAGTGATAAGAAATTTAAAATGCATAAGGTAGTACTTCTAAAATTAGGATGTCACAGTCATTGTGGATTTAATTTTATGAAGAAGTTGTAGCTGTCCTATATGGTTTTAGACAAGCCAGCAGTCTTTTTAACATTTCAACAACTGTAAGTGTTTAAAATCCAAGAAATTACACGTTCAAGCTTGGTGTGAGTTTAAGGGAGAAAGAAAGTTGGGATGGAGACAGTTTTAATGTAAAGTAGTAAATAAAACACTTTCTTAAAAACCAAGGCAAATGCTCCTTCTGGTCAAAGAATTCAAGACTATAATAGTGAGATTTTATTAATTATAAAATGAAATAAAAACTATAAAGCAAAGCACATTTAATTGAAAATGCCAGTATGCATTACTGATTAGCATGAAAGAAGACTCAAATTTCCTAATTAAATTTGGAAAGTTTAGGGAATTAGAAAAACATCTCTATCGGGCAAAAGCAACATGCTCTGCATGAAACTGAGAACAAGAGGCAGCAAATAAATATATATTAGACTGAAACCTTTGACAGGGTAGTTGACTGCAGTTAATATTCAGTGTTAGTCTGTTAGGTCAAGGAGAGCCAATTTTTAAAATGAGACAGATAAAAAACACAGAGAAGTCCGTGTGTTAGTCCAGCTCTGAGGAGCACCCTACTTCTGCATTTTCACTCTTGCTCGTATCAGTACATTGTAAACTGGAGAGTGTAATGCTCAAATCTCAGGCCATCCTCGCTGCCAGCAGACCAGCTCGGATCTAAAAGCTTACTATTCCCTCCACCTTGCCAATTCAACTGTTCAGCGGTTGCTCTCTCCACCAGATTTGTGAGATGATTTAGCTTTAAAAGAAACTATTGTTTTAAACCAGATAATTATGGAGCTGCAGCTACAGAGACACCAAAACAGCAGACGTGTGGGCTAACAAGGTGAACCAGCGAGGCAAGGTAGAGGACGTTGAGCTTTTAAGTCAAAGCTGCCACTGACAGACAGTGACAGGTAATCATGACCATGGTCAGCCTGGATTTAACTGAGTAGGGATGTCTCAGGAACAGGGCTTAGGATATAATTTCATGAGAACTTTAAGAGCATAAACAATTTTAGGAGTCCTTGCATTTAGGAATCCCTCATTCCTGTCCCCAAAGTACAGTATGTTCTTTAGCACTTCAGTTTTCTGAAAATAATGAATACAGCCAGAAGCATTCAAACATACACAACCTATGCACAGTAACTGCTATTGCAAAGGCTGTATATCTAGGGGCAGAGCTTCTGCAATGACAGTACAAGTCAGACGTAGTAACCTCAACAACCATTTGAATGTGATGTTCCTAGGACAAAAATTAGGCTCTGGCAGTTGCAAATATTAGGGAATGAAAAATATTCCATGTTTCACTTCATAATCATTGCATGAAAAGATCAAAAAATATTACAATCCTCAGGGAAAGACCTTGAGGAGCATACTGAAGAGGTAAGACCCAGAAGCAAGAATTAGGAATACAGTACAAAATCAGGAATGTGGGAGGAAAAAACCTCAAGCCTTTAACAAATGTCTGCTTAGCATTTCCATGCAGTGACAAAAAAAAAAAAATGTATGAAACTGATGTGAATGGGTTAAACAGGGAACATTTTTCCCCCCAAATGACATTACAACCCTGCCTATAAAGTTCTGTTTAGATGAGCTTTGAGCCAAGATGTTCCATGCAATTAGATGTTGAGAAACTTTTGGATACTTCATTAACATTAAAATAGAATGTTTTGAAAACCTCTGCATAATATTTCTAGGAAATGCAATATACGTCAGCCTCATTCCAACAAAAAACCGATGATAGGTTATTTCAGAATATTGCTACATTAGGTCAGAGGTAAAAAACAATGCATTTCTCATGTACTTACTGCATCTTGAACTCTGTATTCAGAACATTCAACATCAGAATTAATGTAAAAATTCAGAAGCAAATTTAATTACAGCCTCTATTTATACTGCTATCACTTATCAAAATTAACCTGAGAATGCAAATAATGAATGTAAATCCACAACCAATGAGAATTTTCTTGCTATTTTAGTGATATTGAAGTTTATCCTGCTATTTAAATTCACTTGGGCCACCTGAGCATTCAGAGTAGTGCAGAGAACCTACAATTTTCCTCTCTCCCATGCTGAACCTCAGCCATATGCATGCCTTGCTGTAGGCCTTGCATTATTGTGGCCCCCTCCCCATTTCCTCTTCTATCTTCCAGTACTGCCTTCCTTGGTTTTTTTATCCATACATATCCTTTTTATACGCTTACTGTCATCTCTTCCATCCCCTTTCAAGCTATGTCCAAAGGTGTTCATTTCAGAGTATGGGCTTTCTCAGCATCTCAAGAATGAAGTTCACCCATGGACTGCCACCCAAGCCTGCAACCTGCAATGCTCATACTGCTTACAAAGTACCTGTCAAATCGTAGAATGGTTTAGGTTGGAAGGGACCCTAAAAATCATTTAGTTCCAATCCCCCTGCCATGGGTAAGGACACCTCCCACTCGACCAGGCTGCTCAGAGCCTAATCCAGCCTTGGCCTTGAACACCTCCAGGGATGGGGCATGCACGACTTCTCTGGACAACCTGTTCCTGTGCCTCACCATCCTCACAGTAAAAAATTTCTTCCTAATATCTAATGTAAATCTCCCTTTTCAGCTTAAAACTGTCCCCTTTCATCCTATCCCTGTACTCCCTGGTAAAGACTCTCTCCCCAGCTTTCCTGTAGGCCCTCTTTAATTACCGGAAGGGTGCTCTAAGGTCTCCTGGAGCCCTCTCTTTACTAGACTAAACAAGGCCAACTCTCTCAGCCTGTCCTTGTATGGGAGGTGCTCCAACCCTCTGATCATCCTCTTGGCCCTCCCCTGGACCTGCTCTAACAGATCCATGCCCTTCCTGTGCTGAGGACCCCAGAACTGAATGCTGTATTCCAGGTGAGGTCTCATAAGAGCAGAGTACAGGGGGAGAATCACCTCCCTTGCCCTGCTGGTTACACTTCTGATGCAGCCCAGGATATGGTTGGTTTTCTGGGCTGCAAGCACACATTGCCAGCTCATGTTGAGTTTCTCTTCCACCAGCACCCTTTTCTTCAGGGCTGCTCTCAATCTACTCTCCACCCAGTCTGTAACTGTCCTTGGGAACTCCCTGTCCCAGGTTAGCATCCAACAAAAGAAAACATGAAGCATGCGTGCAATAATGAAGAAATCATACATGTGGCCATACAGCTATTACTGATTCCTATTACTGTTCACTGCTATATAGGTTCCAAATCTGCAAATAACGGCAGTGTCCTACCGTTCTTCAAAACATCACAAATTCTTCTCCACAGTCAAGTTAAAGTCAGGTCACAAGTACACTACACAGTGGAGAACTAATTAATTATAATTAGCTTTCAGAAACACTGTACCTCCCTAACTTAAAATAGACACCCTAACATACAGGCATTTCCCCTTAAAAACTTTACAGCCCACTAACTGCTAACAGTAAGCAGCTAAGCAGTTATTCCATCCTCCATCTCTACTAAGGACTCACTATTTTATATTTTGATTTAAAGGCTAAAATCAAACACAACTTAGAGAAAAAAATTGTATGAGCAACTACAGACGAGGTAGAAGGAATACAGAATACAGGGATAAAGATGCAGATGCAGAGGAGAGGAAAGGGGATAGCTAGCTGCACAGTTCCACCTGAACTACTCAGCCTTGTGACAGAGATCACATGTGTAAGACACAGGTTTGGTACCACTGAGGACCTGCATCCCTTTGCCTCCTCCGTAGCAAACTTATAACTGAGAGAAATTGGCGTTGCTACAGCTGTTACGCATTTTTTTTAACAAACAACACATTGCACATTGCATTAAGAATCTGTGAAGAGAAGTAAAATTAAAATAAATAAAATTAACATTTCCTCTTAGTGCCCTTCAAATGTCACAGAACTTTCCATTAATTTTATTCATCCAGCTACTGATGTACTCCTGATGCATAACCTCAACCTTGCTTAAACCTTATTTACTAGCCTTCTCATATATACCATGACAGAGGCCCACATTTCAGACTGTTCCCAAGATCAGTCAAACATGACAAGAACAAAACACACATGTAACAGGCACCTCTCATAAATCTGCACCCCTGCCCGCCCACCCACACTCTCTGCCATTTATCTTTTGTTTATACTCCTCAGTGTATTATGCACAATTTAGATGACAACTTACATATGAAACGGATGTTTTCATTTTTCCATAAGGAGCCATATGAGAACAAAGACAAAAGACTATCTAAAGCACATGATTATTTCCCTTAGTCCCAAACACACCATCCACAAACTCCGCTAGTGCTTCAGTGTGAATACCCGCTGGAGATGGGTTGTTTTACTACAGATCATTAGAACAGCTTCTTGTGTTTCTTCATTGTAGTCACCTACAGTGACTTAACAGTAACCTATGTCAAACTTCAAGAATTGGCACCCAACGTTTTGGGCTACCTAGCCTCATTTCCACATCTTGAAAACCTAAGAAGTGCACAACCTTTTTCATAGCAGACCGTTTTGTGTACGTGCCTACATTACAAATGCTTCCGATGTCAAGGAAGTGTAAATAGTCTTAAAAACAGGTAAGAAGTTAAGTGGGTCTAAAAAGCCATTGCATCAAATGTCCCCTGATGGAAAGGTATGATATAATTAATAAGCTGTTAATGTCAATATAACATTTAACAAATGTAATCCAGAAAAAAAATCTACAATACCCTGCTAGCACTAATCCACCCTATTTCTTTTTTCTTCCTCATTACAATATCCTTGTCTTCCTCATTTGAGTATATGAATGGACTTTCTCAATAGCAATAGGCGCTCTTGCACCATTTGTTAGTGAACACATTTTTACACGCCTGTATGTTCCCCTCTTTTCTGTATTCTCCTATGATACTGACCTTTCTACTACAACTCACTCAGAGCACCTTCCTCTTCTGCCATTCCTCACCATGTTTTCTTGGTGTCACTTAAAATCCTCCTCTTTTACCCTCTTAACCTCATTCCAGACTGACCTCATTTCCTTAACACAGCTTCACTGACTCACAAATCTCTCTTCTCCTCTGACCTCTCTCCTGCTTCTCTCTTCAGCTTCTCATCTGGATCTTTCAGAGCCAATGCAAATGCAGACACTCACCTTTCCTCCAATTCCCTCTTCTCTGTGGTTGTCAATTTAAATCATGTACAAAAATCTATCCTGAAAGAATGTCCTAGTTGCAAGTAAATACTCAAAAGTTATGAAACATGAAAATCAAAATTTCCTCAACAATCTTAAAAAATCACTATAATAAGAGGGAAAAAGAAAGTATGTTTTAATAACTTATCAGTTGGGAAAGTTGTTCAGATTTCCCCATGAAAGTTCAGAAAAGTTAGAGATCCTCCTGGCACAGTCACTGCGCCTTTTGAAGGCATAGGCCTCTAACTGGGTCTGCCAGCCCTTAGCGGGCTCTAGAAACATTTAGTAGACCCAGATGCATGCAATACTGGCTAAAGTTTGCCTTCTCCAGTGACCCATAGTCACTAACACTACTCCAAACCCACAGCTAGTTGCCCTTCTGGATTTATGATTCCACTTTCACTACCACTGGGGTTACGACCTTCCTCACTCACAGGTTACCTGGAGTAACAGCTTTTGTAGTGGAGTCTGCTTGACACCTCAAAAGCTGCCACTTGACCCACACAATTAGTAGCAGACTTTCTAACGCTGCCTCTTTAACCTGCCTTAGACCTCACCAGTAAAAAACTAAACATAAATTAAAAGCTACTACATAATTGCTATCTTCCTCCCTCTGCATCTCATATTTTCCTTTAAAGACTTGAGCCAGATGGATGATAAATCTAGTTAGATTTTTTTCTTAATGGGGGATTTCTGTCATAGCAGATGACAGCCAGGTAATCACTGAAGTAGTGCCATCTTGTACAGGAAGCAGTAGAAACCTTCAGGCCACACACTGGAAGTCTGGTGATGGCATCTGTAAAAATTTATGTCCATCTACTGCATACGCAGAGTGTGACACACACATAGCATGGGATCATCTGCATGCCTGGAGGTGGCAAAGGAAACCACGCACTCGAATCCTCCTTCACCAAAGGTGGCAAGCGGTGTTCCCACAGGCCACTGGAAAAGAAAAACTAAGAGGATGGCCTGCTACTCCAAGAGAAGGGAAGATCTTCCACAGCTCACTGGAGCATGTTGGTATGGCCTCTCCTCCTACTGTCTAATACAAGAACAAATTTCAGAAAGAGCGGAGAACACCTCTCAGTCTAGATGTGTCCAGCCTGTGGCATTCAAACCTCTAGACGATGTTTCCTAAGGCAATCTGCCTTAGGAAACATAAAGAAGTTCAAAGAACTAAATAATTACCTGAATAGTCACAAACATACTCACTGAATTATAAATTAAATGCATGGGATGCCCTAATTTTACTTGGTTTGTTTTTAAAATGTGGAAGAGAGTCCAGGGGCCTCACTACCACCTTGAGAACAGATTCTGACCAAGGCTCTGGTCTTTTGGTGACTCCTTGCCAGCAACTCTGTCATCTGATTTCCTGCTAAACTAAGGGAGCTTGAAAAAGTGGTAGGTACACATATAAATTTAAAAATCCCCTTCGCACAGCTCAGTACCTCACATATAACTATGGCTAACCAGTGCAAAATGCATGAAGCAAATGAAAAAAATTAACTAATAGAAAACTCTTTCTCTGAATCTCTATCCTAAGCCCGAGTCAAAGAATACCCACAAGCAAGAGAATCCAAAGAGTAGTCAAAATCAGGTAAAAAGAGCTGAACAGTTCATCAACGTCTATTATATCCCTGCATTTTTTTTTAATCTTGTTGCATAATGTTTGCCTACAGTTGCCAGCCGGAAAAAACCTGAACATTACTGTTCTACCTCTTCCAGTATTTAATCAAGCCTCTCATGGGAGCATTTAGACGAGATTCTCCCTCGTCCAGGGATAAGGCCACGATCACACTGCTATGACCATCTTTCTTCTCCCACTGGAACAAGAAGATAGCTCCTATTATATTTTGCCATCTTTCCCTCCCTCCCCTGAGCCAATGTTGAGGGAGAAGAGAGATCTTCCTCATCACCACAGATTTTCCATTCCCAAATTCATACAAGGACAGGAAAACTGTTTGAAAAAATCCTATAAATGCCCCAAACCCTGGTCATATGTATTCTTTCAGATGAGCACACAAATGTAACACAAAAGGCACTGAGCACCAAACCTATGACTTGACACAACCCTGCCAATGAAAAAGACAAACTAAGAAAAAAGGAAGGAAATGTTCTTTAACCCTTTCCCACACATGCTTACCACAATGCACTTATATCTTACTTGCTCTTTAAAGCTGGAATTTGTAGGTCCCAGACCTACTGTCTGTTGCTTGTGCTACAGGAAAGGCCCTTCTAAATAGTGTCCTTTCGCAATGACATGTAAGCAGGACCCTGCTTTCAGCAGCCTACCCACTGATATTGCTTTAAAATCCAGATGATGAAACAAGCAAAAAAAAATAATCAAGCAGACAGTCTCTATTAAGCGTAATAAACTATGCCTCTTTTATTAATCAGTTAATTTTAGCTTTATAAAAAGAATTCTGTAACACAAAAAAGCTTGAAGGAGAGTAATAGCAATTACTGGTGTTGCAGTGTATGTTTTTACCTATTACTCCAAGTCATTATTTTGGGAGACAAGCAATTTGTTTTAGCTTCATAAATACACACCCCTGAAAATTTGTTTTGAAGAAAGCTATTCCACTTATCTCAGAGGGGAGAAAAGCCAGCATTCTGCTTTGGAGATTTTTTCCATATATATACAAATACATTTATTAGTCACTGCTACTAGTTTTATTACAAGACATAAGCAGTCCCACTGAATCCAGAGTGACTACAAGTGAATTCAATACTGGCAAAAGGTTTATGCTAGGCTGTTTGCCTCATAGGCAGAAGTCTACATCTGAAACTTAAACACAGAGCATGTCCAAGGCTGTGAAGAGGTCTGGAAATCGTTAGCGGGTGACACATTAACCAAACAATTGCTTCCATGATGAATACTAAAACATTTGTTTAGTTAATCTTCCCATTCAAAGTTAGGACAATGTCATGAGTACCCTTCAGCTGGTATCTTCTAGAAAGTAACAGCCACTGATATTCCGTTTCCACCATGCTTTACACAGCTACTGGACTGCAATAAGCTGAGTGTGTTGCATAACAAGTTGAGTCACCCTATGTTTTTCAAAGCAGATAAAGTAAACTTCATATTTATTCTTTGTATACTCCTTTCACTAACAGGTTAATCTAGAGTCTGGATGGTATACTGTAACTCTTCCATGGAGTTTTGTCATGGAGTTTTAAATCAAAAAATATTGAACACAACTCACTTGTTTACAAATTTCCTCTGGGTACTGAGCTTTGCTCAGCTTCAAAAGATGAAAGAAATGTTAATTTTGGCTACTGTTAGAAACAGGCCAATAAAAGCACTAACAACTTGGACCACTAACATTTCATCAAAGCTAATGCGCTTTCTGAATTCATGGAAAAGAAGGATGAGATTTTGGTTTTAGAAGTCTTTAGTGAATTGGGAAGCTTACTCTGAAAGATTTCACATTAAATAGTCTGATTGTTCAGAAGGGGCACACTGACAACATCCTGAAACACAAACCCCATTTAAAAGCTATCCAGCTGAGTAAACCACGATGAGGAATTTGTCATAATCCTGATGAAAACCTAGCCTACGATTCCTAACCCTGTGTCCAGATCATCGACTGTTACAATCCTGCAATTCTGACAGGCTACTGAAGTCGAGGGCAATTGACACCCGCTCAGCAGCACTCGGTGTGATCAAACCAGACAGCTAATACAGTTCATGCTAAAGCACTGAATGAACACAAACAAAACAGGTTGAGACAAAGCTATTTTAAGACTATTACTTGGAAAACCCACAAACCATCAACCAGAGGCTTTACAAATGACAAGTGGTTTATGAATGTGAACAGGTCAGAACATGGAATGAAGAAGGGAACTGCAGTTTAAAATGCGTAACGTTGCTGAAGGTGGGGTGAGGGGCAATTAACATTGCAAAGCTATTTTGAGTTTGAGGAAAGGAGGAGAGCACAGTTATCAGTAGACAAAACCGCACAGTGCTTTGAGAGGGAAGCCTTTGAATTTTATACTTGAAGAGAATGCTGGGTATATATGGTGATAAAGGCATAACAGGGAGTTCGGAAAAGACGGATAGTCCAGTTCTAGGCAGACAGAACTGCCAAGGGAGCAAAATATGAAATACCAAAGCTGGAAGTTGGAAAAAAAGACTAGTAAGAGAACAGGCCTGAGAATGCAGATAGTTTTGAAAGATAACAGTATAGACATGTAACACACAACATGCAAACAGTAACAACCTTGATATGAAATTATGAATGCACAATATAATTTTCATGCAAGTAGCTAAAGAATTTTCAGTGGAATTTCTCAAAATAATATAGATTTATAAAATTATGAGAAGGGAGAGGGAGAAGAAAAGGCAAGAAATGAGTTTTTGAGGGACAGCAAGGAGATACACAATCTGATATTTAAAGGATTGAGAAACAGGAAAAAATAACGTAAACAGTGCATACAAAGCACATTTACACATCTGAAAGAGGGATAAAGCACACGTATGGCTGGAGCACAGCTAGATACCTTCTGATTGAGTATTTTTTGGACTAGAACCATAAATTGTAACAGAATGAAACAGAAGAGAAGTGACCAACAGATGTGTTAACTACATTCAGTGAACAGACTCAGAGATAGAATGACTGTATTATTCTATAAGTGGGACAAAGGAGGGCAGGCAATATATCTGAGGGCAATGGAAGGGTATAAGAACAGTTTTGTACTGGAAGCTGAAGTGTACAATGAGAAACAAAACATACACTGAAAGACAAGATATGAGAAGGCAAACAGAAGTAGAACATGTGAATAGAAGAAGAGCAGATCACTGATTAATAACTTGATTATTATGGAACCATCTGAATGTACAAAAAAATATAGTGTGAAACTACGTAATTTCAGGCAGATTAGCGATTAAGAGCTATAAAAAGTCATCTATCGACGGTGTGAACAAGCAGTTACAAACAAGTATTAGAGATATATGTTAAGAACAGAGGCAGGATAATTTATGCCAAAGGAGTTATTTTGGTAGACATGAATGCCTTGGGACGGCGAAAGGAAAGAGAAGGTTAGCAGAGGTAGCTGGAGATGAGGTATACAGGTCGTACAGTGCTAGAAAAGTGAAAAGTTAGAGCAAAAGCATATGTTTGTAATTTAAAGATGTGCTCTCTTCTCCTGCTTCTGGTGCTCACCTTTTCTCTCTGGCGACCAAAGACAGGACTTAAGGGAATGGCAGGAAGATGTGCCAAGGGAGGTTTAGGTTGGATATTAGGAAGAGATTGTTCACTCAGAAGGCGAAGGAGCACTGGAACAGCTCCCCAGGGAAGCAGTCATGGTGCCAAGCCTAGCAATATTCAAGAAGCATTTGGACAATGCCCTCAGACATACGGTGTGAATGTAGCAGTTGTCCTGTGCAGGAATAAGAGCTGGCCTCGATGATCTTTGTGGGTCCCTTCCAACTCAGGTTATTCTATGATTCTCTCAAGCATTACGCAGAAGGATGGTGATACAGGGGCACAGAGGCTCACAAGCCTTACTACGTGAATGTATTGAACGTATCGAAGGACAAGATAGGGAACGTGTATGTACAGGCAGAGCTGCACAGGCACACAGCAGCACGCATAGGGGACTCTGGAGTGCACAGTACGAGCACAGTAAGAGTGTGCACATAGCCAGAGCGAAGCAGACAGCACATGTGTGTCTGTGTCCGTACAGGCAGATGTGGAGTTACAGCAGCAAAGCAGACACCGTACGCGTGTGTGTCCACACAGACAGAGGAGCAGCTGCAGCAGCTGGGACAGCAACCATGGGGCTCGCTCGCAGGCAGGAGGCGAAGCACCAGGGATGCCGAGCTTGCAAGGAGCCGGTGCCAAAACCCTCCGGGAGCCCTGCCCGTGCCAGGAGGAATCCGAACACACACACGGATCCCAGGAAGGATCTAAACATACACGCGGAAGCCGCGGCAGGAGGGCGGGCTGTGCAGCAGGAAAACACGGCAGGCGCCGTGCCCGGCCCCAGCGACAGCGCTCGGGACACGGCGCAGGAGCTCACCGGGACCCCCGCGGGAGCCCCCTCATCTCCCCCAGCATCCCGCCTGCCCAGAGGGGCTGCGGCGGGCGGCGGCGGGCAAGCCCATCCTGCAGCGGTAGCTCAGTTCCCTCCCATGCCCTAGAGGGGGAACGAGAGCCACCCCGAGCCCGCTGCACTCACCCTTCGCTGGACGCCTCCTCCTCGGCCATGGCGGCGGCGGCGCGGCGGCCGGGAGCTGGCAGCGTCGACGGGGACAGCGCGACGACGGCAGCTCCGGCCATTACGGGCTCCTCCCCATCCCGCCCGCCGCATGCGTCATCGCCGGGGCGGCCGCCAGCGCGCAGTGCCCCCTGTCGGCCGGGGAGGGCGACGCGGGGAACCCCCGCGTGGGGAGGGCGCTCCCCAGCAGCCCTGCGGGAGCAAAGCTGATGGGTTTCTTGTTGGTAGGCCCTGTGTCCCCCCGGCTGACCCCCCAGACAGCGGGCGGGTTGAAGGGCTGGGAGTTCCTGGCCGGGCAGAGGGTGAAGTCATATCATCAAATCACACAGAATCACAGAATGACCAGAGTTGGAAGGGACTTCTGTCCCGTCCAATATCTGGCCCTGTATACCTGAGCCCCGTACGTGCATCCCCATGTGTGCAGCTGTGTGCATGTACAGACACATTCCCTATCTTGTCATTCCATACATTCTATATGTTCAGTTAGCGAGGCTTGCCAGCCTCTCTGCCCCTGTATCACCATCGTTCTGTGTAATGCTTGAGAGAATCCTAGAATGACCTGAGTTGGAAGGGACCCACAAGGATCATTGAGTCCAACTCCTGTCCCTGCACAGGACAATCCCAACATTTAATCCGTGTGCCTAAAGGCGTTGTCCAAATGCTTCTTGAATATTGTCAAGATTGGCACCATGACTGCTTCCCTGGGGAGCTGTTCTAGTGCTCCCATCACCCACTGAGTGAAGAACCTTTTCCTAATACCCAAACTAAACCTCCCTTGGCACATCTTCCTGCCATTCCCTTGGGTCCTGTCATTGGTCACCAGAGAGAAGAGATCAGCACCTGCTCCTTCTCCTCCCCTTGTGACGAAGCTGTAAACCTCACCGAGGTTCCCCCGAGTCTTCTCTTCTCCAGGCTGAATGGACCAAGTGACTTCAGCTGCTGCTCATACAACTTCTCTTCTAGACCCTTCACCAGCTTGTGGCCTCCTCTGGACACTCTTTAGTAGCTTGATAGTCTTTTCATACTGCAATGCCCAAAAATACGAACAGTACTCAAGGTAAGGCAGCACCACTGTGGAACAGAGAGGACAATCATTTCCGCTGACCAGCTGACAATGCTGTGCTTGATGCAGCCCAGGACACAGCTGGCCCTCTTGGCTGCCAGAATCATGAATAATAGTGATACCAAAAATCACAGAATCACAGAATTGTTTGAGTTCAAAGGGATCTTAAAGATCATCCAGTTCCAACTCCCCTGCTGTAAGCAGGGATGCCTCCCACTAGACCAGATGGCTCAAGGCCCCATCAATATGGGCAATACCAGCAAAGAAGCTCTCTAAGACTCGTTTTGGAGCAAAGCTGGTGGGATCGTGTTGACAGAGCCTGTGTCTCCCTGCCTGATCCCAAGAGAGCGGGGAGAACCCGCCTGTGAAGGGCTGAGTATTCCTGACCAGGCAGAGAGTGAAGTTATAGAATCAATAATAGAATCATAGAATCATTGAGATTGGAAAAGATTCTAAGATTATCTAGTCCAACCATCATCCCAACATAACTGTGCCTACTAAACCATGTCCCATAGTGCCTCATCTACATGATTTTTTGAACACCTTCAGGGATGGAGACTACACTGCTTCCTTGGGCAGCCTGTTCCAATGCTTCACCAATCATTCAGTAAAGACATTTTTCCTAATATCCAACCTAGGCCTTTCCTGGTGCAAGTTGAGGCCATTTCCTCTCATCCTATCACTTATGACCTGGGAGAAGAGACCAGCACCCACCTCCCTACAACCTACTTTCAGATAGCTGTAGAGAGCAATAAGGTCTACCTTCAGCCTCCTTTGCCCCAGGCCAAACAACTCCAATTCCCTTAGCAGCTCCTGATAAGGTTCATGCTCTAGACCCTTCACCTAGTCCTGTAGGAGTCAGAAGTCTCTGACTTCTCTATGTTGATTTTCAGTGAGACTTGTATCTGGCCATCTCATTGAATTAGTTTAATGCCATTCTTTTTAATAAGAGATTGCTATTATATAGAAGAACTTTATTTTGTTGTGCAGCATCACCCTGTCCTGAGAGCTGCGTGTCTGCAGCATAATGCATGTGTACGTGTCCACTGAGGGAAGCCCATCTCTCCCTGCTGTGGGAGAGTGCAGTGTGGCAGCCAGGGGACCACTGAACACTATGCTGTCACTTCAAAGGGACAGTGAAGCTTCCCCCCAGACAAGTGAAGCTGGAGTGGGAGCAGGGCCCAAACCAAAATCCCAGCCCTTCTATAAACAGATCGTCTGCTGCTCAGCTGGGATGGCAGAAATGGGAGCCAGCACTAGGTTTTCAGGTTTGTGTTTGGTTTTACATATAAGAAGCAAATTAGGAGTTCTGGATGTAATCTAAATGTTTTCTGTCCCTAAAGCGATTATGGGTGGAACACCTATTGCTATTTTCATTTTCAAGTGTTCTAAAAGATTTCAGAACAGCCATACCTATAGGGAGGAGAACGCTGGGGGCAAGGGATGTGTTTGTTTTAGGGAGCAATTAGCCTCACGACACAAGTTGTGTTATTAAGCTGTGTAAGAAACGCATTAGGATTGAACAATCAAGAAACCTGAACTGAAATAAAGCAGCAAGGTGCAGTGAGGAGAAGGAGTGGCAAGGTTTTAAGTCTTGCATTTCTTTTGAGTTTTGTCACTGAGCCGAAGCACTTTAGAAAAATAGATTGGAGCCTGACAACTGTTTCTTTTGACTTCTGAAATCCTTTGGTAAAAGGCATAAGGTTAATTTGGTAACAGCTGAAATTCTTCTCAGCTAAAACCATTCTGCAATTTTAACAACAGTGATTGTTGAGATTACACAATCTCAGCTAAAGTTTGTTTGTCTGTGTCACAGTGGTTTGGCAATCTCACATTTTTCTCTGAAAAATGTATTTTTTTTATTATTGCTCTAAAAGATTTATTTACCAAGAGACATGAATACTGATGAGTGCAGAAGTTTATAATCACTGACAAACAATTGCAATGATGGTCTCTAGAATTTGCAAACAGCCTGAAACTATAGCTTTGAATGTTATGATATTTTTCTTTTTAATTTCAGTGGAAAAGTAAGTTTAAAACCTCATAAATAATGTTTACCCCCTACTCCTGGAACCGTGTTCAGACACAATTCTCTCGGTAATTTTAATTCAGTGGTACTCAAGCACTAATTGGTTACTCTTATTTAAGAATGCAAGTGTACAAGTAGCCCACTCTGACTTTGCAGTCCCTCTTTCTCTTACTTTCTCAGACTTTGATAGAAATAACTCGATTTCTTTAGAGCTGATTTCATTATGTAGATAAATCAGCTGTATTTTGCTCATGAAGAGATCTCTGCAATAAGGCTGATGGTTATGTGAAGGAAGGTCCTGCATCAGTTGGCTGATGTTGCAGTGGAATCAGCTGTATCATAATGAGAAGCAAATAGTTTAGATGAGTTTTTCCATTTTTGTATTTCAGAGAAATTTCTGGACACTGAAAACATCTCTGACTCTAAGGGAATGGTCCCTGCCGCTGTTTAATCTCTGACTTCTCTATGTTGATTTTCAATGGGACTTGTATATGGTCCTCTTTATTGCATTAGTTTAATGTCATTCTCTTTAATAAGAGGTTGCTATTACAAGCCAGAATTATATTTCTCACACAGATAAGGTTAAAATAGACTTCCCACTCCCACGGTGATAAAATAAAATAAAAAACAACAGTTGTCTGCTTGCTTTCTTGTTACCATTCCAGCTTCCATTGTTACACATTTTTTCAGGACAAACATCTTTTCCTGCTAGCATCAGAAAGAAAAAGAGGTTCTCTTTGCTGGGAATCCAGCTGACCTCACAAATCCTCCTTGTCCTGGACCGAGATAAAAAAAATCAATCTCTATGGTATAGAAAAGACTCCAGGTGACATTACAGAAGTTTGAGCGTCAAAGCCATCTTGCTTACTCTGGATTTCACATAACAACTTTGAGACTATCTATGTTAGAGGTTCACAGTAAGTGTTGTTAGCTGTTTAAGCTTAGGGTTGTACTATCATCTGTATCAATATTCTTTGAATACACAGAATTTCTATATTCTTTCTGTTATGCTTGTAATCCTACTTTTGATCCAACAGATGCAGGTACTTGTGATTTAGAGTTTGTTGCTTAACGAAGCGTGAAAAGAGAGCAATAGTCTTTAGCATCCATGTTTATTATAACAACACACTTAGTAAGCTACTTCTCCAAACTGCATCACAAATAGGTTACTAAAATCAGTTTGAGCAACAAACCCAGAGAAGGCTGACCAGGCCAAGTACGTACAGACAGCAGGGAAAAGGTTGTTTATGCTTGTTATTTATATCAAAGTGATAAAACTGACAGTTTGATGAAAGGAATGTTGTATACCATGGTAGCAAAAGCTAAGCTTGTTGTCCAAAATATGCATCTGTTACCTAGTGTGCAATAAGCCAATAACTACATCACCAAGACAGAAATTGGTTTTTTCAGGTTTGCACAAGTCTTGGGTGCTTGGAGGTTTTCCTCAAATCAAAGCACACACCAAGGGGTTTGTCCCTTTCATTTATACCCAATTACACGAAGCCATACATTATTCATTAAGCATGTAATGATATTTACATGTAATTATAAAAAATGCCAAGTCGTTCCTTGCACCTTCTGTGCTTTCTCCAAGGGGGTCTTTAGGGGTGCTGAGTGGTTGTCACCCCAAAAATCACCTGCCAAGTTCACCCATTGGTCAACTCCTCCCAGTATCCTCTCAATTATTGGCAGTAGCTCTCAACCATGAAATTTCTTAATTTAACTAAGTACCCAGCTGCCCACCAAAAAATTATGCTAATAAATTTCACTATTATTTAACCGTACAGCTCAACAAATTTTAGTCTCATACCACAAAAATTACAGAAGATAATAATTAACTGGGACCCATCTTGCATAAGTCTCCTGCCTGTCTGATGATCCTAAGATATTTTTTAAAGATATTAAAAATACTACGGGCTTTTAACAATATTTTCCCCCATTTGAAACTTTTGAGACCACTTGTCTTATTTTACAGGCCTCATAAGTCCCTCTTAAGTAACATCACATAGGTTCCAGCAGTCGCCTGAAGAATCAATTGTTTGATACAATTTAATGTAATACAGTTAATTATTAAAATCATTATAACAACAATAACATTTTTCAAAAGGCTTGCCAACCATCTGGTCAATCAAAATCCAAGTCCATTCAATAGCTTATTCAACCATCTTCCTTCTAATCCTGCCTGTAATTCCTGACTGGTCCTAAATACTTGTTTAATTTTATCCAATCGAACATTTAAATTTTCTGTTACATTTGGGATATGAACACAGTAACTATCATTTTGAAGCCATTTTTGCCTGTAATTAGTCGTTTAATTCTGTAAACTCTAATTGTTTTGCATTTGCCTTTTGTGTTTCCATTTGTAGTGTTAAATTGTGTATGTCAAACATATTCCTAAAAATTGATTGCTGAGGTGTTCCTACTCCTGTTCCCGTACTTGGATTATTGCCAATCCTCTGAACTCTTAACTTGCCCTCACAAACTATGCCCCAATGGGGATCTTTTCCACAGAGGACAGGAGTCCCAATGTCCAATATTTACTTTCTCCAAATAAAGGGAGGTGAATTATCCATCCAGTATTTCGCTGATTATTAAACACTGTGCCATTATTTTTCCTCCAAATTCTATAAGAAGATTATTGTGGATTATTCCACCCCACAGTACTGTTTTTCCACATGTGTTTCCAAGTTTCATGAAGATCTATCATTAAGACCCACCAAGGATTTGGATTTTCTGGATTCAGGAGTAGGCAAGCAAGTAATACTAGAAAAAACAGTTTGCACTTTACTAAAATCCTGAATCAGTTTCAAAACAAGATTACTTTCTCTAGTTATTGTCCATTTCACCCAACAAAAATAATCACCTGGGCTTTTAGTTGATCCATGATAGCCCATGAAGTAACTATTCCTTTTACACAAAACCCAGAAATATATAATAAACACAATTCCTATTAAGCTGAGTATAAAAACCTCTCCCTGAATAAAATGCAAATGAAAATTAGACTCTAATTAACAGTGGTTTCTTCATGACTTCTTCAAAGTCATAGGCCCAGTTTGTGCTACTTGCTACTTAGCAAGAGGAGCCTTCTTTATCTGGGTACAATGAATCCAAGGGTCCACTCCTTTCAGTTTCACAGCAATGTCAGTTGTCAGTAAAACCTCATATGTTCCTTTCCACTTCTTGGTCAAAGGAATATGCTTCCAAACCTTTGAATACACTTGGTGTCCTGGAGTAAAAAGGTGTACAGGCAATTCAATTGGAAGTGGTGCTTGCACAAGAAGATACTGCTTCTGAAGGCCTCATGAAGTTTTAGCCAAAGATAGAAGGGTAATCCGTTAACATTTTATCTCCTGCTACGTGGATCTGGTCAGCCCCTCCTGTTAAATTTACATTATGTGGTTTTCCACATAATATTTCAAAAGGACTTACTCTTTCTCTGACTCTAGGGTGAACCGGATTCTCAAGAGGGCTGTTGGTAACACTTCAATCCATTTTAATCAGGTCTCCTGACAGAGTTTAGCAAACTGCTGGCACCCCAGCTCACACCAGTTGCATCCTTATGGTGTTTCAGTATGTGGTTGCCAACTACGCAGTCTCTACAGGCCATTTGTTTCTTGCTCACACAGATCCCCCTCCTCTGACTGTCTACTCCATGTGTTCTCCATCTTTTAATTCAGGCACAACTTCCAGCTGAAAATTTGAGCCTCGCATCCCAGATAGCCCAAGTTGAAAAGGAAAAAGCAGAACGAGACTGATATTGGTTTCTGCAAATGAACTTGTTCCTGATGGCAGGAAGACCCTGAAGCCATCACAGGATGTTCGTGGGAGCTCCTATCTATACCTTGCTGTCACTGGAGGACTTAACTGATCTGCCATTCTTCTAGAGGGGGAGAAGCCTAATGTTTGTCACTGTCTCAGGGACTAGAGCTGCAGGTGTTGGAGCTAGCTGTGACTGTGCCTGTGCAGAAGATCAAATAGGGCTGGATGACTGCAAATTTACACAGGTCTCAGGACATCTAAATATGGAAGTCTGCCCAGAGTCCTGTGGTCTGTGTTTCTCTGGGAAGAACTGTTGTTGTTGCTGAGGTGGGGGAGGAATCCTGACATCAGCTGAGCCTCTGCTGCCTTGTTCTGGACCTCAATAGCAGCTGGATGTTTCAGCCTTGGATAAGTCCCTGAAGAAAGGAAAAGTCATAACCGTGACTCTGTTAGAGTCTGGAGGTTCATATTACTGAGCACTCTTCAATCCCACTGGTCCAGAGGGGCCTGCAGCCCACAGGCAGTTTGTACAACGTTTTATCTGTTGTCTTGCTTCATAATGTCTGTCACAGTGCTCCCCTGCAAAGTGGAGTGGCAGTCTGACAACGAGGGCAGCACACTTGCTATATTCCTAGTGTGACTGTTCCACGTTATCCTATTTCCTAGGTGTATCTGGATGTGGGAAGAGTTTAAAATCAGTATAGGTTTACAAGGAAGCGTTCAACTACTTGGAGGTCCTCCTTCACATTCATTTTGCCAACATCTTCTAGCCAACATGTGCCTGCCTCTGGTGAGCATAAGGAGGCTATTTCTACAGATAACTAAAGTCTTAGAAGCTGTAAGGAATGTGGTAATGTGGGAAACCCTCCTTGAAGCAAGGCTAGTGTTTTGCTATGGTCCCTGTACCTGAAGCCTGCCCTGCATAGGGAAAAATCTCTCTCAGCCTCTTGGTCTTTCACGGTCTTGCTGTGAAGGACAGCAAGCTTTCTTGTCTTCTTTCCAAGACTCATACCTGCTCTGAGTACAGTCTGTGTGTGAACTGGGAAACCTATGACATTGTGGCCAGGACTGTGAGAGGACAGTCCTGGAGTGAATGGCTGGGGCAAAGGAGAGACTCTGTGAGCCTGGCACCTGAATAGAAAAGGTGTAGTTGAGCAGAGCTGCAAGAAGAGTTTTGCTGATTTCTTCACCAGGGTCATGAGATGTAAGGAAAGTCAATAACAGTCCTGACTGAGTTGCTGGTTACATCTCAGAGGGGGGTTGCGTTCAGAGCCCCTGTCGCACCATTTTGAAACCGTGCCTGCAGCAGTTGCAGTAGGAAGTTGAGTAACTGCGTGCAAGAGTCAGCTACAGGAGGCCAAGAGAAGTTTAAGTGCTCCAAGAAGCAAGTGAACTGCAAAGAGCAGTGCCTACATACAGCTTTATTAATATATCAGTATCAGCAACAGCTGAGGCCCTGGCAGGCTGTGTTGCTGGCCAGAACTTCCATCTTGTCACACTCAGCTGTTCCACAGTACATGACTCACATTTGATTAACCAGAAATTCCCTCCTGGATACAGGAGTGGCTGAGGAGAGACAAGGTATCTCATTTTCAGGTGGGTGGAAGGCTGCTTCTCTCAAGGGTACTGTGACTGTGTGTGCCTGGGTCATATGTGCTAGCTGTGAGAACCCAAGCTGATGAGACATTCAGCTGCATGGGACAGGGTGTATAATCTAAGCAGTGTCGCTGTGCCACAACCTTCTGTTTTCCTCAGCTGTGAATGTGAACACCTACATGAACACGCAAGCTGGAAACAGATGAGCCTTCCAGGCTTTCTGGAGAAGTGGAGACAGAGCAATGAGGCTATTCTAGTTTTGATAACAATCAAGAAAAAGGAACTAGCTGAAAAGGTCAAGGTAAATATTATGTGAGACTATCCAAGAAATAGCAGAGTGAGTTGGTTAGTTGGAGGACCAGAATGAGCACTAGGATCACCATGAACCCAATAAAATTCAGGAAGGCAGCCTTCAATGAGAACTTGGAGAAAAGGAAGACAAGGGTCCCCTTGGAAGCTTGTATAACATAAACAGAAAAAAAAGAGTGAATTCACAGGGACTGCTAATATTAAGAGCACAGATACAGGTTTTCGTTGTGAAGTAAAGTCAGCAACTTTAGTTAGGAAACTAGCTTGGCTAAATCACATAAACTCAAGAAACAAACCTATAGGGAATGAGGAAGCAGGTCATGCTGTTAGGGCTGAGAAGAAAAGCACAACAGAAGCATATAGGAACAAAGTCAAAAAGACACAAGCATAAAATGAAGTGCAACTAGCTAGCAAAATAAAAAACCCACATCACTCTGGAAGCTCACTAATTGGCTGAGGTACAAAGAGTTCTTTAATTGTAAAGTGAGAAAACGAAAAGGTGTCAGGAAGGCAGCATCTTCTAGACTTCACCAGAAAGGATCACTAAAATAAGGAAACTAATGTACTAGCCTCAGTTAAGAAAAGGGTAGAGTAATCATGTCAGGTATTTTCTTACTGATCTTAGGTCTCTCTAACTTTGTCCTACCATATTTAAAGATCTTGCCAACAGAATCTCAGTATCAAACATCAATATCTCTGAGAAGTTATGAATGTTAGGTAGGACAGAGGGAGGCTGTAAAGTGACAAACATGGTGGAAAGGAGGGAGGAGAAAAAGGAGGAGGCATGAAATTATGGATTAAGCAAGTTAATTTCAAGGTCTAGAAAAACAGTGAAACAAATAAATATATTTGTACATGCCTGAAAAATAACTTAGGGATGAGTAACTGTCAGCAAGAAACCATGTCTCAAAAATCAGATTGTCTTTATAACAGGATCATATATCTTCTGGCTAGGGAGGAGCTATGGGTATGATAGGTCTTGATTTTCAGGTAACTTTTCCTGTGATTCCCATAAACAAATTAATAAAGTGTGTTCTACATTGATTTGCAGCTAAGTGCTTGCAAAGCTTGTTGGAAAACCAGAGTAGCAGGATGATTCTCTTTAAAAATGGAAATGTGTATCAAGTTGGATTGCACAGATCCAGTATCTGGTGACCTGAGGAATGCTTACAAGAGGGAAAATGCTTATTGAATTCACATATGAATTGGACTGAGAAGGAGTAAGTATGCTGCAGAACAGGAAGAGAATAGAAAATGATCTTTAGAAATATGAAAAAATAAAAGGGAAGCCAGTCAACAAAAACAGCTGCAGACCTAGGCAGGACTAATCAGCTGGTAGGGAAAACTGGTTAGGTAGCAGTTCTGTACAACAGCACATCAGGCTTTGAGTGGTCACAGACTGGGTGTGAGTCAACCATGGCTTGTCATTGCAAAACAAAATAAGTATCCTGCTGGGATGTATGAGGAGCATTAGGGTTTACAAGACCTGGAAAGGAATTCTGCTTTGCTCAGCAGTAGTAAAGCTAGTTTGGGATCTTGCATGTGAAGAAAGATGTGGACCACCTGGAGAACAACCAGAAAGTCCAGGGGCCTAGAGGAAATACTGAATTATTTCAGATTGCTTAATCAGGGAAGAATAAGTTCTCAAATCTGTGAGAAGTTACTGATGAGATGGAAATGTTTCCTGTTATTCACGATGGGCAGAAATTGCAATCAGGATATTTTAGGTTAAACATTAGGACAAATGTTCTTCAAGGGTAGAGGTACTGGAAAAAAAGATTGCCAGTGGTATGGTCAATGTCTGTCATTGGGGTCTTTGAGGACACGCTACATATATCTCTTTTCCTTTCTGAGGACACTTCAGCCCTATGTTGCTATTGTTGCTAATGTCACAGAATCACAGGACGGTAAGGGTTAGAAGGGACCTCTGGAGATAATCTAGTTCAACCTCCCTGCTAAAACAGGTTGACCTAGAGCAGGTTGCCCAGGAACACGTCCAGGCGGGTTTTGAATATCCCCAGAGAAGGAGACTCCACAACCTCCGTGGGAAGCCTGTTCCAGTGCTCTGTCACCCTCACAGTAAAGAAGTTTTCTTCCTCCATCAAGGCCAGCTGTGGCTGCATGATGGACTAGGGTGGGCAGGGATCATATAAACATAAAATAGTTTGAGTTGGAAGAAATCTTAAATATTGTCCAGTTCTTAAACCCTTGCCATGGGCAGTGACACCTTCCACAAGACCAGATGGGTCTTAAAGCCCCATCCAACCTCGCCTCGAATACCCTCAGGGATCCACAACTTCCCTGGGCAACCTGTTCACCACCCTCACAGTAAAAAAATTCTTCCTAATGTTTAATCTAAATCTCCTCTCTTTAAGTTTGAAAACAAAGAGCCATGTCGTATCACTACAAGCCTTGGTAAAAAGTGGATCCTGTCCACCAGTATACACATTGTCCTATATCATGTCCTGGATTCCATGCCACTCTACCTCATAGTAGTTGAAGGTTTCAACCCCCAGAAATCCTCCTCATAATCCTACTCCTAGTTGTTAATTTACCTCTGAAACACAGTACAACTTCTCTAGTGTAATTCTAACACATTGTATGTTGTAAATAAAAACTTGTGCAATGTTTTGGAGTTTTCTTTTTACATAAAACTACATCTCTTTTTCAACCTTAAAAAGTATGTTGCAATACAAACTGGTGAACAATCTCCAAACACCTGCCATGGGTAAATACAGGAAGTGTCTTGTGGCCATTGTACTTCATATCTGGTAAGGTCCAAACCCGAGAATTTCCAGTCACTACTCTTGAGAAACAATTTCATATTGCAGGGTTTTTTTTGTTAAAAATATGAGTTTTTATGCTTCTCTATATTTGAAATAAAAGAATAGATTCTTAATGTTTTCAACCAGATTAGAAACAATAACTTATAGTTTTCCAGCCATGTTGAGTCTTAGTTATTTATGTATACAACACAAGTAAAGAATTACTACCTTTACTAGTGAAATATTTTGCTTTATATGTATGAAGAGAATATTGAAAACAATACTTAAAGTCAGTAAACATGTTTGGTTATAATTTTTTAATTTTTATTTCTTCTTTTGAGAGAAATTGTTCTTTCTTCTTTTGTTTTCTTTTGATAATAAATCTTTAGGGCTCAATAAGGCAAAAATAAATATTTGTTATGGGTACTCATTCTAGCTGGTAGAAAATAGTAGAAGTAAGTAGTAGAGAGTGAAAATTAATTCTCTTCTTGGCATTTGGCCTTTTTAACATCAAGATCAATTTTGTAAGGCAATGTCAAGATAAGTGCTTAAACTCAGTTTTAAAGGTTTTAAAGTCCCCTTTTTTCTTTTTTTTTCTACTTTGTAGCTTCTGTTCCTGGTCAGATTCACTCTTGTGAGGGTTTTGTTATTGTAGATTACAGAACACAGTGACAGAGAATGCAGTTCTGTCTGTGGTGCTTTGTTTTTATTTACAAGAAATGTACAAAAAGTCTTGTTTCCCTGAAAAAATAAAGACTCAAACAACACGAGACAGATTGTCTGCTTTTAGTTTGCTCTTTTGGCTTTCTCTGGGTGACATACAACTGTTGCTTCTCTTGCTCTCTGTGGCTTGCTTTCTCTATGCTTACTGGGTGCTGAAGACACACAGATAAGCACTGTCACTCCAAACAATACTCAACCTTTGCAATACCATTCAAACCACAGCCCTACCACATATCTTTGTTTCTACCCCAGCCTTGTCATATTTGTTCAGATTTCAGCCAGTATTTTTTCACTGTGTCAGTAATTGATAAACAAAGGCAAATTTAGCATGACTAGATAATTCTGTTCTGCCTACTATTTTCAGCAGTGCACACAGAGCAAATGGCTACTGCCAGAGACAGCAAATCTATGGAATGAACTTATATTAAAAATTAAATATGTATTTATGTAATCTTAGTGTTCAAAGTGCTGTGGTATATGGCAGTATGTGTGCTGCATTTGTGTCTTTTTTCCTTCTGGAGGAAAATATGCTATTGCTTTTGAGGGAAAAGGTCTCTTCCTTATACTGGTATTTCCCATAGGACTTCAGGAGAAGTGGCTGGCTTTGAAACTGCTTCTTCCCACTGCAATAGAAAGGTGCAGAATAGTTGCTGTGAGAGGCAGGGACCCCCGGAGCACAGCTCCTGCTGAGTCTTGAGCTAAGCAGGAGGAAAGGAAAAGTAACCCTTCTTGCCATGGAAGCAGCCCTCTCCTTTCTTGGGTACTGTGAGTCTTAGTTCCAGCTAAGGTCCTTATTCAGCCATCCCACAGCTACTACCTATCACGGCTGCATGAGCTGCCTCTGCGTTGGGCAAGGAGTACTCCTAGAGTTCAGAGCTTGTCCAAAAGTGGGAAAACCTGCAGTTCACAGGAAGAAATGGCTCCTGTGAACAGCAGTTGCTGCATCTGAAGTGGCAGAAATTCCACTATTGCAACAAATGCCATCCGTGAGCATTTGAGGATTTAACAAGACAGCCTCTGAAATAGTGTAAAAATGTTTTGAGGAGGATATATTTTTTTTTCCTAACTGCCTGAGAAGCAAAGTTATTCTTTCAGCTTTACCACAGCTGTGCCTCAAGACAGCTAGCTGTCACTCACACCTCCAGGTACGCTTCTTGGTGAACAAGTTCTTCAGCAGAACTGGCTAGATCCAGATGGGATGCCAGCAGCAAGCCAGATCACACCTATTCATTAAATCAAGCATATGATTCTGTGTGATGTCGGGGAGTTTTGCCATTGACATAATTACGAGCAAAAGCAAATCCTAATGGATGCAAGACCCTGTGATGTCAGTAAAAGTTTTGCCATTGGACTTTTGTACTAGCTTCTTAACACATCATGACTTCTATTTGCATGTGCATAGAAACCCAAAGCAACAGTGCTCATACTTTTTGAATAAAGCTGATCAAAAATAAAACACTGGTCCAAAATCTGCTTTGAGTTATTGTAAATTTCTTACAAATTTAACTCCATTAACTGTCATGGAATTTCTTTCCAGTTACACTGTTGCAACCAGGTGCAGAGCTTTTTCCTCAAATGTGTCCCACCTCCAGAAAATGTTTTGATCAGGTATCTTTTAATTTCTTTCATTTTTCTTGATGTTGAAGTTATTTCACTAATCCTTCTTTATCTTTGCTGCTGAATATACATTTGATTACTAAATTTAGTGCTTTTCTTCACATGACCTATTTCTTTTGAGTCTTAATGCTGTTGCTTGGATACGCTTCTCTCTTCTGAGGCACTTGGTTTCACCTTGCTTTTTTCTGTGCTTTGGGCGATACAAATGGATTATTATTGAATATTTTTTCAGGTTTTTAAAAGTATTTGGTTTGTCTGGCACCTTGGTTTCAGCAGAACTTTTGTCTTTCTTTGCAAATCTGTGGTTTTATGTGTAGTATAATTTGCGTAAACTTGAACAGCTTGCTATTCTTTTCTTTCTTTACAATTGGTTAAAAAATGACACCATTATGCCAAGTAAAGGTTAATCACTACATAATTCATGGGAATAGTAGTATTTATAGATAAACAGGGATATATTCAATTTCCTTTTTATATGTGTACTGTAACTGCAAGTAAATTCCTGGACCACATTACACGAATTAATCTTTTTGTTTTAGTTCTGGGCTTGTAAAAGTATACAACAGGAATAAAATATTTTAATTTGGGCTGAAGTATTTTTATTCCTGTATAGAGTTTTCTTACACCATTTTGAAAAAGGTGTAGTAGGCTAGAACAAGAGTCGGAAAAAAAAAGATGAAGGAAGGGTGGCAGAAATTTTCAGAGGTACTGTCATGTGTGGAGAAGTTAAATACATCAGAATTCTTGGCCTAGAAGAAGGATGATGAAAAGCAATACAAGAAAAATCTTTAAAACAGGATGGTGTGGAAAGGTCCACAAGAAGCAAGCATTCACATAATCTCACAAGATAAGAATTAGGAGCACCCTGTGCATCACTTAACATGAAAAAAATCAGAAGGCAGTGCTTTTTCATGTGACAGAATAGTGGAATATGTTGCTGTTGTAGACTGATGAGCCAGTACTATAAAAAAGGGAGTAGGCAGGGTATTGGAAGGTGTCTGTTGCCATTGAAGACAGTGGCCAGATACAAAGTCCATCTCAATCCTTTGGTGTCTGATTGCTGTAAGGTGAAAAAAACTTATCACAAGAAAGTTCTAAACATGGGATGTGTTCTGATTTATATAATGTGTTGTCTCGCTTATGCTACTGCATCTTCACTGCTATTCATGACTATGCTAACTGGACTAAAGATAGCACATATATACCTCAGTATGCTACAGGCACATATTGATTTTGCCATGTAGGATGTTTTGGATGTGTAGAGCAATTCTGAGAAGAAAAGGGAAACTTTGAAAGTTTACTCTTGTCAAAAAATTCCATATGCTTGTTGCTACGTGGCTAAGCAATCACATTGACGTGAATGTTTAATACGGTGTATTTTATTTTTAGGTGCACTCAAAGTTTCATTATGGTTTGTACTGCTGGAGAAATAATAGAAATCAATGAGTTAGAATTCTGTGAAGGGAGCAGTAATTGATGGTGATGTATTGTGGAAGCACATGCCTGAAATGAATTAAGTACTTGGACATTCCATTTATTAACAGTGTTACCAAATGTTGCTTGAAAGAAGATGACACTGTAGGGTGTGCAAAAGAAAATTAATGCAAGTGCTTGCTAACAATCAAAACGAGAATAATGTATATAATCATATTCTTGATGGGTAACTTCTTGTGTAAAGAACTGTTGGCTTTTGAGGCTGATGCAGAACACCACTTTCTCAAGAAAAAGAATAAATGGCTCACCTAAATAGAGAAGCAATAAGCTAAATAAGCTGCCTAAACATAGCTGTCCAGTACCATTTTAGTTGCCACATGGTATATCTCTCCTGTCCTTCACTTGTTGCTTCAGAAAGCTGTAGATCCATCATCAGTTTTGTGGTGTATCTGCCAGACCTTTGCAGATGTCTTTGATACCCAAGGGCATGTCAAACGGCACAGGATGATGCAGAAGTTCTCTGTGAGTGGCAGCTGAGAAGTCACCTGTGGGGGCTCTCACTGATACTCCATCAGGTAAAAGAAGTGTGTAGGAACCTATCTGGGGAACCAATTCCTCATCTAGATGTGTCAGAGCACTGATGTACAGCCCCAAAAATATAAAAAATTATACTTTAGTTATGTGGAGTCAATACAAATAAATCACATTAAAACGTCGTGTATGTGTGAGTTATGCAATAGTAGATTCCACAGCACTTACAGTACAGTACTGGGTAGATTATTTTGATTAATTTTTTTCTTGATTTTGGTATCTAGTACGGAAGAAACTCTAATACAGGTCATTTAAATGCTAATATATTGTTTCTTTTGATCTTTTAAGGAACCATAATTTCTTCACCATTTTCCTCTTTATTCAAATATGTCCAGATGCTATTGAAATTGTCCTGTACATTTAAAATAGCAAATAAATGTATATGACTTTTGAAATTAAAAAAAGCCAAACTGGTGAACTAACTTTATTATCCACTGCATCCCTCAGAGTCAAATAATGACACAGTGAATAAATCAACAATTAAATGTAACTAACACATGGCAAACAATTTAAAAAAAAATCAAACAACAAAAATGAAACAACCATAACAGATCTAGATAACAAAACCCAAGGAGATATTAATACCTAGAATAATCTGCAAAATCTCCATCAATTGAAAAATCATTAAAATAATATTACATAAATAATACTATTTCTTACCATCAGAGCTCTGCATTTTTTTAATTGATATTAAAAAAAATTGGTAAACTTATTATGTTGCTTTTTTTAGTATTTACCACACAATGTTACTTTGGTCACAAAACAGAATCCTAGGAATATATTGAGACCTCCTGAAAGATCATAGAATCACAGAATCATAGAATCATTAAGGTTGGAAAAGATCTGTAAGATCATCCAGTCCAACCATCAGCCCAACACCACTCTGCCTGCTAAACCATGTGCCAAAACACCACATCTACACATTTTTGAACACCTCCAGGGATGAAGACTCCATCACTTTCCTGGGCAGTCTGTTCCAATGCTTCAACACTCTCTCGGTAAAGAATATTTTTGCTAATATCCAATCTAAACCTCCCGTGTCGCAACATCAGGCCATTTCCTCTCATCCTGTCCCTTTTTACCTGGGAGAAGAGACCAGCATCCACCTCCTTTCAGTTAACTAAATGAGGCACAACTATTGTCTGTTGAAGGCAAAACGCTTTTCATCTTTGAATCTTAAAGTCCTCTTTAAAAATGTCAGAAAGGAATGTGTGTTTTGTTACTTTTCTAACGATTAAGGAAAAAAATCCAACGTATCTCATAACTCAATGTTTTTTCTTATTAACAGTTCTCTAAGTATGGGAGATGGAAACCCTAAGTATACTTACAACATGTCTTTCTTCTGGGTAGTCGATGCTGATATCTATAGTCTTACAGCACACTCTGTCAGCGTTGCCCAGTGGATCATTGCCTTCAGTGTGAGGTACTGTAATGACATCATCTAATATTGCCTGTACTTATCTTATTTCTGCCATTTACCAATATCCCTGCTTTTAATAATGTTAAATGCCTAGAATGTTTTATATCAGAGTGTTTCAAACTTAGGTTAGTGTGAGTTTCAATTTTCTCTGAACTGATAAAACTCTGCAGCTGTATATATTCTTAGTGGTTTCTGAGTACACAATCATATGACGCAGGAACAGGCCCAGAACAGCCTGTTCCAGCCGCTGTTGCATGGATCCATATTTCCATACACACAAAGATCCTAATTTCCAGCTGGACCTACTTATCTGTCATGTGGAGAACCATCTCTCTAAGGCACGCCTGTTGTAGACCACTACAGGCAGCCTTTCAGCCTTTACCACCAGCCATTTATAAGTGTCTGAGGGAATGTCTTGACTGTGTGTGATGCTTGTGTGCTTATACCATGTGTTATTTGCATGCTTATACTGGCTTGTTGACTACTTGTGGACACCTGAAACCACCTCACTTAGTCTGGAGGTGGGATTTCAATTAAGAAAAACTGGCTCAGCTGGGACACAGGACCAGCCCTGCTTCTTACTCTCATTTTTGTTAGTAAGCTGCCAGCTTCACAGTGACAACATATTGATGAGTGCTGACAGTCATACAGTATTTCCCAGCATTTCCAGATTATCCAGAAGAGCAGACAAGTTGCAGGTGTGGATTTAATAAAGCAATAGAGGATTTCATCCTCCCACACTTCAACATTAGCCTTTGAGGTGTTGAAAAAATACGCAGATGTGGCACTTCGGGACATGGTTTAGCAGGCACAGTGGTGTTGGGCTGACAGTTGAATTTGATGTTCTTAGAGGACTTTTCCAACCTTAAGGATTCTATGATTCTATCATTCTATTATTGCCTACTTCCCTGCTGTAGTACAGGGAATCGGTGTAATTCATATAGCACTGTGGCTTCTCTCAGAGTCTTCAGATCCATGTGCTTGGGAAGAAGCTGTGGCTATCTCTAACAGCCAAGAGATGTATCTCTCCCTGCCCACACTGCTGGTCCACACTGTTGTGTGTCCTGGCCCAAGGAGCCTACCTACCTTATGTGACCTCTTGGGGAGTGTGTTCATGCCATGTAGGCTGATATGGCCAGGATGTGCACCTCCAACGCATGGCTCTAGAGAGAAGAGAGAAGTCCTCATCTGTTGTCTTCATACAGAGCCTCCATCCACCCCAATACTGCAGTAACATATAAAGCATCATGTTCCCGTGTATTCTAGCTCCTTACATGCAAACACAAGTGGGACTCGCTATAACTCCCATACATCTTTAAGTACCCACTCACATTCAGGCTGGACTAACCAAAACTGTCTTTGCTCAGAAACCCGTCACTCTCGTTACATTTGAAGTGAACATAGACTCTTGTTTTAATAACATAATTCCAAATTAAAATTGCATGTTTCCTGAAAAAGAAAGAAACCCAAAGTGGAACCTGCATTCCATGCTCCTTCTTCAGTACATGATTCAGATCCCCCAGGAAAAACATTTTCTGGGCAATATTAATTGTTAATTTTTCTTGGCTTTCACTTGACATGACATTTGACATTAAGAACGGAGAATCCTTTTTTAATTTAATGTTTTTATTTCACTGGAGTACTAGCACGAAGGAGCAGTCCCTTCTGTGTCTTAAAAAGGGGCGAATGGCACTCCTGTGCTATTCCATCTTGACAAACACTAGACATATGCTTCAGGAGGAACTAAATGAGGAGAACAGAAATGAGATTCCTGTTTTCTACCACATTGCATTTCTAATTGCTGATTGGAGATGATTTTCACTAAAATAAAGACTTTTTGAAATTAGGTTTGTTATATCCAAGGGTGTTTCAAATCAGATTATAGAATTACACACTACGGAAACAAAAGACAAATTCAATGACCCTGATAAAATCAAGGTTTTTCTGTACAGACTTATAGAACTAAATTTTAAATGTACCACTTGATACTAATAAAGATAATAGATTAGTCTCTAGTAAGTTAGAATTTATAGAAAATTTCTTTCAATTTACATGTATTATGTCTCTGGTATTTCTGAACATATGACTAGAGCAGACAGGTCAGGTTAAACATTTTTTTCAGTTTCACTTAGAGTGCCTTTTGTTCCCCTGAACTGACAGAATATACCATATATCTTTATTATCCCATGCTCTGAACATTTGATGACAGCACTGGGACCCATGTGGGCTCTGATGGTGAAAAACTGTATCAGATTTCGCATGCACAAAAGAACTAACTAGATACCAAAAGTACATGTTGAACTAAATCAGCACATGCAGTCTTTTAACAATAGCATATGCACGCCTCCTTATTCTGTCAGTACTTTGTTTGCCAGCCTTGTAGAAGAGATTGCAAGCAAAATACTTTTTCTTAACTCATTCAGTTTTTCCTTAACAGCTAGTATTATTTTAGTGGTTGCTTTGAAGTGTTTCACTGATTATTTAAAATGGTACTATTTTAACAAGTTCAATATTGTATTCTTGGTGTTTTTGTTGGGTTTTAAGGTGTCATGTTCCATAATTTTGCAAAGTCCATTGATCACATTTATATTTTGGTAAAAAACTGAAGAGATATTTATTCAATCATACCATTTTTATTTCTGTTTTGGAGTCTTGGACCAGTAGATACCTATATGTATCTACTGAGGATCATCTGAAAACTAAGGGGAAGCTATGTTTCTGAGTATGAAGATGTAGTATGTAAACTAGAACGACATCACTAATAATGACTTGCTTAGGCCCTCAGAAATAGAAATTAACATAAATAGGATCCATGTAGTTTAATGGATTTAAATACTTTTGTAATTTTCCAAGCAAATTCCAAATGAACAGATGTATGATTCATACTAGGGGATAGTAAGTAAACAAAGAAATTATATACAGACCTGCAAATGTATCATACAACACAACAAAGTACACTCTATGAAAGGAAAACAGATCTCATTCTTTACTTTTAAAACTGTTGGACAGCTGTCAAATCTATGATTGCTTTGCCAGCAGTATGATAGTGCTGCAGCCCTTGCCTAACTGTATAAGCCAAAGTATTTCCCTAGAGTAATCAATTTATGACAGTTTGAAGAATCAGCTAGAAAGACTTGCACAACTCATCTTTTCATAAGAGAGCTCCAAAAAGACCAGTTCCCAAGTTATGTTTCAAATTACTTAAAAGTTAGAGTAAAATGGATCATATCAAGTAAAGATGTGGTATCTGCATTTTGTATAGGTACTTTTATTAAGTTTTCTGTAAGAACACATGAAATATTTCATGAAGCACAATAAAAAGCCATCATGCACACATTTGGTGTTGCTTGGAATGCCTGATAGTATTCCTGCTCTCTGATTTTGATTTGCCTTAAAGCCTCATGCTGAGGTTGTCCACCAGCTGAACAGCACTTGAATTCAGGCACAAGGGGTGCAAGACGACTGGAATCATTAACTTATTCAGCTCTCCTGCATCCATTCCCATTCATAATGCAGAACCCTCAGAGTAGAGCTGTAAGGGGATTTATCACATCATTATCTTGTGTTAATTTGAAGGTAGTGGCTGGAGGGACTTCTGAATGCTAAATTCCTGAACTTGCCCCTCCCAAAGCTTAGTTAAGCTCTTACTGCTATGATCATAATTTAGCACCCTAAGTAAGAGTTAGTATAATCTTCCTTCAGTTCCTAAATCCAGGCAGAGCTATTACTAAAATAGCTCTTTGAAAAAGTTTACTGAAAGGCTGCATCAGACGGTGCAGCCAGGGATCTCTAAGGGGCACAGCCTCAGTCATAGCATCACGGGCACCGAATCCAGTCTCTGCATGTTTTGTTAGAACATGTTATTGTAAATTCTGCTATCTAATAACTCACAACAACAAAAAAAATTGATGCACATTACTGTTTGTAGCCAGGGTCTAACAAACAAACCAAGTATGTTCTGCTGGGTGGAATGAACTTTGGATCTTAGAATCATTCAGGTTTTAAGAGAAAGGTAAATTTTCAAGTCCAACTGTTAACCCAAGTCTGCCAAGTCCACCACTAAACCATGTCCCTAAGCATCACACCTATATGTGTTTTCAATACCTCAAGGGATAGTGACTCAACCACTTCCCTGGGCAGCCCCTTCCAGTGCTCAACAACCCTTTTGTTGCAGAAATTTTTCCCAATATCCAGCCTAAACTTCCCCTGGCACAACTTGAGACCATTTTCTCTTGTCCTATCACTTGTTACTTGAGAGACCAGTGCCTACCTTGCTCCAGCCTCCTTTCAAGTAGCTGTAGTGAGTGATAAGACCTCCCCTCAGCCTCCTTTACTCCAGGCTAAACAATCCCAGTTCCCCCAGCTGCTCATCATAAGGCTTGTTCTCCAGACCCTTCACCAGCTTCGTAGCTCTTCTTCGCACACTCTACAACACCTCAATGTCATTCTTGTAGTGAGGGGTCCAAAGCTGAACACAGTATTCCAGGAGCAGCCTCACAGTGCTGAGTACAGGGGGAAAATCACTTCCTTGGTCCTCCTGGCCATGCTGTTTCTCACACAAGTCAGAATGCTGTTGGTCTTGATGACCAATTCGTGTATGAATGGTGATTGACATCTTATGCAGATATTTTACCTTTTACCTGCTCCTTCTGGATAATAATCTACAAGTGGTTTCTCTCACCTCTCCCAGGTTTAGGCAGGCTGATCCTCTTCTTTCTTATGCTGTTTCCATTCTGTTTGACAGGACAGGGTTTTGTGTGTTTCTTTTCTTCTTTAATGACCTAATTTGGAAATAGATAACCTGAGAAAAAACTAGATGTTTCTAATCAGCTAGACACAGTGTGAAATGGAAGAGATGTGTCTTCCTTGTACCTTACAGATAAAAATTGATCAGCTTCATTGCTCAGTGTTTATGAATCAAAGATACCAGACTTTGACTCCAGCAATGCTTGGACTGCCTGAACACACTTAAGCAAAAATTCCTGGCACGATGTAAAAAATATGCCAGTTGTGACTCAAAAAATAATTTCTCCTCCATTTGCAGGAAGGTAAAAACATGTTAGTTATGTTTATTACGCTGTTGGAAAGATCCTGTAGAATCCTGTAGAATCTAACCAAAAAACACCACTGAAGATTGGTAAAATGTTACTATATCTTATCCTGACAAGTACATCAATTTTAATTTCATTACAAAATTTTTAATGTAGTTACCATGTTAGCCTTAAACTTTAGGTGTCACATCATCTGTTTTATGCTCAAACCAATACGCCATTAACTTGTGAATGAAAAGCATATTTTACTGTTAATTGCTCCTCACTTTTATGATAACACAATGTTCCAGTATGCCTCAAAACCTAGGTAAAGGCAGATCTTAAGAGAATGAATGCTGTTACGTTTGACTTCAGACAAGAACCAATATTAATCTCATTTATGTGATTATATAAACTGTGGTCATCATATCGCACACACCCATATGTGTTTCAATTAATAAGGCTTGCTGTATGGAAAAGTGCTTAACTTAGGCCAGTTCTTGATCTTATCTAGCCTTTCTCTGAGCTTATTTAAATCAGCAAAATAGAGCAAAGCAATATCAGCCAAAAAGGGATCGTCTTCAGTGGAGCTGGTAGGTTGAATGGGCTCAGAGAAGGATCTGGTGAGTGACACAGCTGGTACAAATATAGGGCAGAGCCTTAGAGCTGGCAATGAGGGTAAAGGGAGAAGGAAGTGGTATTGTTTGATTGGGAGTAAGGTCTCACCCTTTTAGTAGCAGTGAGATTCTGTATGGGCTTGGCTAGTGATTGACCTATACCCAAAATGTGAGCACAGTTTCAGCCAGGTGTAAAGAGAATTTCATCTCACAGTAGGTTGATGGCTTGTTAATTTAGTTAAGTATTGTGATAGTTATTAGTACAGGGAGAAGAGGTTTAACCACTGAATAAAAAAATCCTCTGCTCTTGAAATATTGATGGATTCTTTTTGTCTCTCTCTCTTTTCTTTCCCTGCCTTACTACTGCTCATCCATTATACTATGGCTACAGCCTGCATTGTGACTAACAGAGACAAACCATGAAAACACTGTGATCAGCTAACAGAATCACAAGATGAGACTACAGTTACACATGGATGTAAGACTGGGTTTTATATTTAGCTATAGTGATAGTGTAGTTTGCAATTTTGGGTGGGCATGCTGATCCATCTTTAAATTAGCTAATCCTCCTAATGGAAAATGCCTAGTCATTACAACACTGTGCTTTTAGAACCTTTTATAAAGAGACTGTCAACAGTTAAGAATTCATTGCATAGCAAGAATGTGACACCTAGTGGATGGATGACATTGAGAAAGAGTGACAGTCTCATCAAGGAATATTGACGCTAAATGACCCTATCCGGTAGAACAATTAATTTGATACCAGAACAGACATTGATCTTGAATGACCTTATGCACAAGGCCAAATAACTAGTAAGTCCCCACTGAAAGCTCAGAAGTGAAGAAGATGTCAGAGACTGTTTTAAAAGGACTTTTTTTGTAAACAACTGGCAGATTGACGATGTCGGGCCAAGAAGGCTAGAGGGCTCCTAGAAGAGAGAGATCAAAACCCATGAAGACATTGTGGATACTCATGAGATGCACAGGAAATGGAGATTTCCAACATGCAAAACATGAGAATCAAGCATGCCTAAAATACCCTTTCGTTAAACATGTCTTTGTTATTGCCATATTATGTCTTCAGGAACTGAGTTTCCACAGAGATATTCAGTGGTGAATAACTATATGGTTAGGCCACTGGGAGTTGGACAAGACTGAGACACAGTTTAAGAAGTCTGACAAAGACATTCTGCCCAAACTAGCTGATACAAACTGTGTTTGTTTGCTGCTCCCCACTGTGTTCTGTAGTATCTGAACTTCAAGTAGTCTTATATTTCCATTTTCTGGGGTGCTGTAGTGCCTCACTGCTTCATTGACCATGAATAATAGAAAAAACTGATATTTTATGCTGGCTACAGAACACACACCAAACTTTTCACTGCAAAATTTACAAATTTTAAATCTCTATGTGTTTCCAAATATGCTGTAAAGTGTGTGTTGAATAACAGCCAGATGCTAGAGGAAGGATAAAGCTTACCCTTTGGCAAGTGTGTTCTGTATTGAGTCTATACGCTGGCTGTAAAACTGGGAGATTTTTCCTGCAGTCAGTCCCAAATGCTAGTGGATAACCCCAAATGCCTTGTGACCAACTGGTTTGCATAAGTCTTAACTGGTTAGCAATTATGAATCCACTCTCAATAGCAAACTTAGGCCATGTGCAGCACACTCACTTGGCAAAACCATAGGGAAAAACACCGCACAACTTCCAGTCGGTCAGTTTCAAACTGTAAGGAACAGTTTTTGTGATGGCTCTAGATCTGTATGCACTGTTCACATCTATAGGTTTGTCTAACTGGCAAGAAATACTGAAGGCCCTACTACTGTCCAATGCAAAAAATATTCAGAGAATCTAGTTTAAGAAAACTTTCACGAGTCCAACAGGGGAGCATGCTTCACTAGCCAGCCCTTCGCCTGCCACCCCTACGCTGCAGACACAGTTTGCCCTTCTCACCTGCGAATAGGTGCATGGAATTACATTCTCTACAAAAATCTTGGTATCGAAGTGCAAAAATCATAGAATCATGGAATGGTTTGCGTTGGAAGGGACCTTAAAGACCATCCAGTTCCAACCTCCCTGTCAGACCAGGCTGATCAAGCCTTTGGCTCCCCAGTCTGTGTGTACATCCAGACCTGCAGTGTCCTAGGTGTAAAACCCGGCACTGGTCCTTGTTAAACTTCATGTGGTTGGTGATTGCTCAGCTTTCTAATTGACCTCAGCCAATGGGAGTATCACCGCCAGCAGCCCTGGCCGAAGCCACCGACAGCCGGGGGCGATGCTGGGGCGTGGCCAGGGGCAACCGGTGAGCGAGGCTACGGAGCCTAGGGGATGGCCAGTGGCGGGCAGCGATAGTGCCCGCAGGTCGAGGAACGTGGCCAGCAGCGGGGGGGCGGGACCAGGGTGTGTGGGTGTGGCCAGCGACCGCCGGGATCTCGGGGTGGGGCCGTGGTCCCGGGACGGGGCGTGGCCAGTGCGGCAAGGGGGGGCGTGGTCACGCTGGGCCGCCCCGGCGCGCCCCTGGTGCCCGCTCCCTGGCTGCCCGCGGCCGTGGCCCGCCTCCCGCCCTGCCCTGCCCTGCGGATGTGGAGCCGGCGGTGAGTGGGGAGTGGGCGGCCTTCACCGAGCGGGAAGGGGCTCTCCCTGCTTGCGCCGCCGCCGCGAGGGGAGGAGCCTCCCCCCTTACCCGCCCACCCCGGCCGTGGCGCGGAGGCAGCGCCGAGCCGCCCCTCACTTATTCATGCCCGGTGGCGTTCGTGAGGGTGGGGAGGATGCCGGTTTCGGTTGCTCTTGGGCTGGGCCTGGAATCGGCTCAGCTACGGGAGCCGGCCCGTTCTCGGCGCGCTGCCCGCCGCAGCTCTGGGCACGCTCCCCGTTCTCCGTTCCTTCCCCGGTGGAGCTGGGCCGTGCTTGGAGCTGGGGCCCGCTTCATGCGCGCACCCCCCCAGTCGGCGGCACCGTGCCCGTCTCGCTTTCCCCGCCCCCCTCGGTGGGCTCGTGCCCGCTTCGTGCGGGCTCTAGGAGATGGGCGGGCGGCGCGGCGTGAGGGACTGAGTCTGCGCCGGGGTGGGGGGCAGAAGAGGGAGCGGCTGGTCCTTCTCCCGCCCCTGCCGCTCGCATCCCCTAAAAGGGCAGCGATGCCAGCCCGGGGCCCTCACGGGTGGCCTCAGGGTGCGGGGGACGCTGCAGTTCCCTGCCCGCCCGGGATCGCCGCGGCCCGTGGGAGCCGGCAAAGGGGCTGCGGGTCCCTGTGCGGCTGGCGCGGCTGTGTTCCCTGCCCGCCCGGGATCGCCGCGGCCCGTGGGAGCCGGCAAAGGGGGCTGCGGGTCCCTGTGCGGCTGGCGCGGCTGGGGGATTGCTGCTGAGCACAGCAAAATAAAGTTCTGGGTTATAGCAGCGACCTCTTATTAAAGAGAATGGCGTTAAATTAATTCAATAAAGAGCGCCAGGCACAAATCCCACTGAAAATCAACATGGAGAAGTCAGAGACTTCTGATTCCTGCAGGACTAGGTGCAGGGTCTGGCGCACGAGTCTTACGAGGAGCGGCTGAGGGAACTGGGGTTGTTTAGCCTGGAGAACAGGAGGCTGAGGGGAGACCTTATCGCTGTCTACAACTGCCTGAAAGGAGGTTGTAACGAGGTGGGTGCTGGTCTGTTCCTCCAAGAAACGAGTGACAGGAATCGGCCTCAAGTTGCGCCAGGGGAGATTTAGATTGGGTATGAGGAAAAATGTCTTTACTCAAAGAGTGGTGAAGCACTGGCACAACTGCCCAGGGAAGTGGTGGTGTCACCGTCCCTGCAGGTATTCAAAACAATATGTAGACGTGGCACTTCAAGACATGGTTTAGGAGGCACGGTTGTGCTGGGCTGATCTTGGAGGTCTTGTAAAAAGTCCCTCCCCAATTTCCTGTAGCCCCCTTTCAAGTATTGGAAGGCCACTGTAAAGTCTCCCCAGAGCCTTTTCTTCTCCGAACCGAACAACACCAACTCTCTCAGCTTGTCCTCACACCAGAGGTGCTCCAGCCTGAAGAGGAAGAGTGTAAGGGAGGGAGAAGAGAAGCAGGTGGGGAAGGGGAAGGGAAGAAGAAGGAGGAGGGAAGGGTATTAGCAAGCTTATTTTAGCAGTGCTGGTGTTACTGAAATCGATTTCCTTGCATTTTTCTTCTAGTTCATGTCTGGGTACTGGGGGGAAAAAAAAAGGCAGCAGAAGTGTGTGCTATATCTTTTTTATTGCCAGCAATAAAGATGCCTCTCGACTGGGAGCACAGAAAGGACCTCGTGTTACAATTCTGTGTTCCTTAAATGCAGTCTGAAGACAGTTTATTTATTTGTTTTTACAATGTACAGAACCTGTTGGCTTTGGCCATGATATCATCTGTTATCTTTCACTTTTGAGTATTTATATGCACGAACCCATGTGCAAGCTTGTAGATGTGGCATTTGGGGACATGGTTTTGTGGTGGAGTTGACTGTTCTAGGTTTGCAACTGGACTTTGAAGTCTTTTCCAACTTAAATGATTCTGTGATTTTATGAAGGTTCACTTAGATCATTTGCGTTATTTACATACAAAGCTCTGCTGATGCTCAACACTGCATCTGGACTTTGTCACACAACACTTGTTTTATATCTGTTAAGAAGCCATTTAAGTGCTTTGTGCATAATTTGCCTGCCTATCTAAATGATAGATGCCCTGCTCACCTCTTCAATGTGGTGTAAGGTTCCTTGATATGGTTAAAGCTTCACAACGTTAACTGAGGAAGTTCCTCCTTAAGCATACAATGTGTTTGCACATGCTTAGCAGGAGAAGCTTATTGGGTGTAGATATCAGTTTGACTAATGTTCTCTCCTGTTTATGTTTTCATTTTCTGACAAATAGGAAGTTGCAAGGTGTGGATTTTGATGAAGTTTCTCATTACTTTGTTTTTTTTTTATTTATTTGCTTTCTCATGATGATTAATTTGCTGTACATGGCAACAATTTTCCTGCTTAGCGTAGGGCATAAATGCCACTGCAGACATGAAGAGGAAATTAGAGTGGTTACTCAAACTGTTCTTTTCAGCAGGTTCACAGAAATGGACACCTGCCACTTTGCTAAGCACAGACATATATAACTCACTTTACTAAAATTTCGAGTTTTCCAGATTGGTATTTTGATATTTTTAGTTTTTAGTTTTTTAATTTATATATATATTTATATATAAGTAGTTATAAATATATATAAATATATAAAATTAATTTATATATATTTTATATATATTATATTTATATATATTTTAGATTTTTTTTTAACACTGGCATTTTTGTTCTTTTTTTTTACTTAGCAAGCTCTCAAAAGATGGCGGAAAGCTGGTCTTTCTTGGATAATTCTGAACCTAACTTCAGGCCCCTGGTAGTAATTGAGCTTGCAAAAGGCACCAAAGAGGAAACAATAGCGTGGTTCACTAAACGAATTGTGGACAAAAAAGGAAACGGAGGTGAGTACAGTATGAGCTTGTATAACGTACAGTGTGATCTTGTGTAATACTTTGAAATCAAACTTGGTATCATTGTAATATGAAGAAATACAGAAAATTAGTTTTCAGGTAATTTGTGACTTGATTATTGTTCAGTCAGTCCCACTCTGTTTGGCGTTTTGAAGTTGCTTAATTTTATGTAAGAGTAGAGCTTCAAGCAGGTGTCATGAAAATGTAATAATAGAAGTCTGTTAACCCAGTTTTTAGTGAAAAGGTCTCATGCCTGTTGTACTCAAGAACCCTTCCATTTTTGCAGTGAAACCCTTATAGCTCATCTTTCGATGTAGTTTTGATACTGTTTTTTGTATTAATTGTTTAGAGCACGTTTTTCTTGTTGGTTATGAGAACATTGTAAACCTTGCCAAAATGAATACACATAACATTTACTGTCCTTTCCATAAGACTTAGTACCATGTTGTAGAACAAAATTTAGTTAGCAGGAAACAACTGAATCTTGATAAATTTGTTTTGGATTTTAATTCTCTTTTTGCTAGCTTGTATGCTCTTACAAAGACTTACATTACTTTTTTTAATGTACTACCAGGAATTGAAGTTAGCCTAATAAATCTGTAATTTGTTAGACTTTTTGGTTTTTTTTTTTTTACAGTTTTTAGAAGGTGTGATTTCTGGCTATTTTAGCTTGTATCTTATGGCCAGTAATATTTCCAAGGCGATCAGATTTGTGACTACGAACTTGTTTTCAGGCTCTCTTAGATAAATCAAGGATGTTTCTATTGCAAAAGTCTAGTCTCCTTAAAAGCAAGGGGACTGTTTGCAGAGGCACTGGTGGCTGATGTGATGTGAGCGTTAGGGGAGTAGGTCGAAACTGTCCCCGTTTTTTCATTTCACTGTCTGCATGTGCTTCCCCAGAAACAGGGCTAAATCAGGGGGTGAACCCTGCAGGATTGTGAACACTCTACACTGGGTGCTGTTGAAGCCTTCTTTCTACTCTTAAAAAGATGCAGCTTCAGCACTCCTGACGCCTAGGCTCGATGTGATGGATACTAAAATACTGGGGTTTTGAGATTAATTTCTATGTATTCTCTTCCTTATTTTGCCTTTCTGTACTTTAAAGGTGCGCAACTGCTGGTTAAACCATTGGTCACAGAAAATGGAGATGAAAATATTTATCTCATTGGAGCTTCCCACTTAAGACTGTTGCTGGGAGCTGAGGCTGTGGGTTTGGTGAAGGAATGTAACGATAACTCCATGAGAACTTTTACATACAGCAGTAGAAAAACTTTCAAAGACTTCGCAGGTAAGTGATTTCAGGGCTCTTTGTCATTGCAAAGCTGTGGTTAAAGATCTTAAGCAATTACACTGTTAAATCTTTCACCATCTTCCTATTCCTTTTGATAGTAGCAGTGAACAGAAATAGGAAGAACAAGGCTTGAAAAAAACCTCCTTTTTTACCCATGGAATTTTTTTCTCTTCCACATGGCTTTCGCTTTTTGCTTGTGTTTTACTTTATGCTTTTTTTGTGCTCCAAGTAGTCGCTTATTTGGGTGAAAGATTTTTGATGAAAATAAGACAAGAAAAAATAGTTGATAAACATGAGTGCAGGGTTAACAATGAATGCTATGAATTGACATAGCAATTTATTTTCTTATTACTACCAGTGAGGCAGGTTTGAGGCTTATCAATTATCTTCTAATTAGCTGGAGAAAATAGAAATATTTTCCTCTGTTAGATTTATACATCAAACAGAATTAAATAATTAAATGACACTAGAGCGCCATTCAGTGGAATTCAGGCATGAATCGTTCCTTTTCCTCTTTTATTTTGAGGAGGTGCCAACATGGTAACATTGTCTTTTAAATGTAATGCCTTTAAGATATTTAACCTCCCTGCAGTGGCAGAACTCATTTTGTTCTCCAAGTAAACGTTGGAGTTCCACCTTAGTCTTGCTGATACTTCTTGTGTGCCTGTTTCAGTGATGCCTTTCACCACATTTTCAGTATAAGGGTTCTTGGATCTGTCTGAAACAATAATAAAGTTGAGTGTTGTTTTTTGTTTAGTGTCAGTTTATCCAACACTGCCGCTGTGTTCAGTCACTGTTGCAGCACTGTTGCAGTGTCTTTTTTTTTTTTTGTGACCTTACTTCCCTGAAATTAGTAAGCCTTGAGAAGAATTGTCAGCTCCAAAGGAGCTGTTTATGTTTTTCATGAATTTACATTGTTGATGCTAATCTGATTGTCATTGCTAACAGATTCTCTAGTAGCAGCTGGGACTCCAACTACTGTAGACCTAAGGGCTGTTATTTGCTGCATCTCCTGATCTGATCAGAGGATAGAATAATTGACCATGCTCAGATGAGGTGAAAATAGTGTCATCTACAAAAGAAACCCTGCAGCCTCTGTGGTCTTGCTAGTATCTCTGGTTCCCTAATCTAACTGATAACTGTTTTCTTATTCTTTGTCTTAGAGGTTTGTCACTGGTTTAGCTTCTTACTTACTGTATTTAGGGCCATCACTGTAGTTTCTTATTCCTAAGGTGAAAAAATTGTCAATTGGTTGTTATCTGGAGGAAACCAGACTCTGTTTCCTTGATGATAAATTGATGAGGCTGGCAATAGGTTTGTTGCTGTAGCTCTTAAAAATTTAGGATTTTTTTGAAAGGTTTACAGGTTTTACAGTGTTACCTTGTTTGTGTATTTTTATCAGAACTAATTGTCTCAAATGGCTTATCATTGTGTTGCGTGGACAATAAAGAGCAAGGTACTGTGATCTTTGATGTGAAATGTTTGCTGAAAGGGAGATTTGTCCTGATATCTTACTGTTTTTCATTATGAAAATACTTCAGGAACTGTGTGGCATGAAGGGGTATGGGGATTCTGAGGTGGGCAAATAGTGCATGCCTAAGTAAGTCTTTCAACAAAGGCGAGAGTATACTTGCTGGTATGCTCCATCAATTATTGTAGTTCTTCAGGGGTGTCTGTCTCTCTGGGGAGTCAAAATGCAGTGGCCAACATGTGCCAAGTAAAGAAAACTTCTTCCCAAGACATTTATTTTGAAAAGTGAAGGTTTTCCTAATGGATTGTGGTTGGCAGTAATTGTAATTTTTTTTTTTTCTGATTCTGGTCGTTATTTGCTGCCGGGGTTGTCTTCCTATGCTGCACAATTTCATAGTACTTTCTTTTTGATTTAGATGACAATCACGATTTCCTTACAATGGCAGAATGTCAGTATATCATCAAACATGAGCTTGAAAATTTGAGAGCTAAAGATGAAAAAATGATCCCTGGATATCCTCAGGCAAAGCTTTATCCAGGAAAATCAATTGGTAAGTGATGCAGTTTGCCTATAACACTCTGTGTTGGTGTAGGATATTGTTCATGGTGCAAATGCATTAATTTTCATTCAATAAAGAAAAATCCTTCAGACGTTGAAGTGCTGCTATTTTTAATCAACTTTGTTTTCTCCCTGCTCCACGGTGATAGGGCAAGAGGCTACGGACACACAGTACAACAAGAGAAACTCTGAATGGATATTAAGAGAATGTTTTTTTCCCAGTGACTGTAATAAATCATTGGAACAAAGTTTTAGAGAGGTTCTGGTATCTCTGTCCTGGGAGGCTTCTAGATCTTGACTAGACAAGGCCCTGAGCAGCCCGATTTAAGCTGGACCTACTTTGAGCAAGAAGTTGGACCGGATGATTTCCAGAGGGCTTTCCAACCTGAGTCTTTTTGTGGGGCTAAGACTCTGGCCTTATGTTCTTTTTAGCCAGATAACTTTCATGTATATTGATGTCACCTATTGTTTTTATAATTAGTACCAAAATATGTATTTTTTAAATTAGACAATTATATACTTGGCGTCACTGTATAAATGTTCCAGACCTATAAACTTCACGGTATGAAGGAAGTAAGTTTTATTTTATCTATTTGATTTCATTTATCCTTCTCTCTGCTTCAAGAGCTCTTCCTTTTCATGGGAAAAAGAAGCAAGGATAGCTATACTATTTTATGGGAGAGATGCTACATTTTCATAGGAGAGTTTATCTTTTAATATTTGTATGTCCTTTTAATAATGGTCGTTTTTATTCATTAGTGTTGGTCATTGAAGAAGCAGATCTGTGCATGTTAGTGGTTCAAGAAATGTAATAAATGTAGATGTCTGATGAGTTTACAGTGTAAGATATTTCCCTAGATGTCAAATTGATGCTGATGGGAAATGGTAAAAAACTATCACACAACTTCCAGTGCCTCCCATCTCTTCTTTTTGAATTTCTTTTCTTTTTTTTTTATTTTTTAATGTTTCTACGGTTGTAGTTTCTAGAGCAGTTTGTTAATTGATTATGAACACAGGTAATATCACTTTCCATAACAAAGTTAAATACAAATTGTGGAATATCTAGCTTGTTTGCAATGAAGATGTGTTGTAATTTATGAATTAATATCAATTATCATTCAGAAATGTTTTTACCATCTTTCTCATAATTTATACAACAATGGCTCTGCAATGTAGTGTTTTGTTTTTACTGTGTCAGTTTGATTTGTTATATATTTCTTTGCTCAAGTGCCAGAACCAGACCTTCCTTTACAGAGCCATGCATGGCATTTCAGTTCTGACCTGTAGCACTTCTTGTTATTCAAACTTAAACTGTTTCTATTGCAAACCTATAAAATAGTTAATAGATGTAAAAACGGTTACTCTTTCTCTTCCAGTGGACAACACAGCCTTTCTAGGGATGAGTAGATCTGTTCTCTATAATGGATAATTTTTAACTAACATGCAGATACTGTATTTGTTCTTAGGATTTAAATGCTAGATTTATTTAAAAGTGACTTTAGACTTGCTAAATATATAATGTAGCTCACTTGCCTATATGAACTTCACTGTCCTTTGAAGGAGTACTAGGTACCTTTCTTTTCTTCTGTTCCTAGTGAGAAGATTACTGACCAGTGGTATTCTAGTTCAGATTTTTCCACTGCACAATAGAGAAGAGTTGAAGAAGCTCCGTCACAGCTGGTATGGCAGAGCCAAAGTTGGTTATCAACCTTTAGGTATGTGAACACTTGCTCCAGTACAAATAAAGTGCAGGGTTTATTCTGGCATAATTTTCTCCTCAGTTTGTACGAGAAGACCAAGGGTCCTTCCTAACATCTGCTCCAGCATTTAGCCTCTGTAGGAGTGAAACTCCTGGGTAGAAGGGAAGTACTGTACAAATACTGCTGGAGGGAATGTCTCAGCCTGGGTGTGCTATCTGACATGTTTAACATTTAAGATTTAAATATACTGTTCCATCTATTCCTTTAGTTCCTTGAAGGCTGGCAAAGCACAGCTAGTCCATTTTGGCCCTGAGCAGGCTGAGGTGTATATGTATACCAGTCAGAAGCTTCAGAAGATAGGTGCCAGTCACTGTTCAAGTGTGTTTTTATGCCAGATGTCTTCTTTGCTATCATAGCCATTCATTGACAGATTCATTTTTCAAAAATGCTGGTGTTTTGGGTTCTTTCCCTCTGGGTATCTGACTTTGGTATGGTAAGCATTGAGAAGTTTGACTTCCCTACCTGCCATCTGAAAATATGTATATATGTTTCAGAGTGTATATGTGTAATGTAAAAAAAAAAATTAAATGACCTTCTGATTTTTTGAAACATGGCACAATGAGGAAAAAAATCCCAATAATATTCATTCTGTTATTTAGAAAAGAAGATTGAGCAAAGGAATTCATGTAAAGTCAAGTTTGATATTATGCTGACATCTATGTTAAGCGTAGTCTTAATTGATTAATTTTTTCTCTGCAGATGAGATACGCTGTTACTTTGGCGAAACTATTGCTCTGTACTTTGGCTTTTTGGAGTACTTCACATTTGCTTTGATTCCAATGGCTGTCATTGGGATCCCTTATTATGTGTTTGCCTGGGAAGACTATGACAAATATGTGATGTTTGCCACATTCAATCTGCTCTGGTCCACTGTAATTCTAGAAGTTTGGAAGCGTATTTGCGCCATCATGACATACCGTTGGGGGACATTGTTGATGAAACGACAGTTTGAAGAACCAAGACCAGGCTTCCATGGTGTCCTGGGTATCAATCCCGTCACTGGGAGAGAGGAACCAGTGTACTCCAGTATTAGGAGACAGATACGGATTTATGTAGTATCCTTACCATTTGTGTGCCTTTGCCTCTACTTCTCACTGTATGTGATGATGATTTACTTTGACTTGGAACAGTGGGCTCTGGATTATCACGAAGAGAACGAGTCTACCTTCAGCAACTTGATGCTGTATGTGCCCAGTATCATATATGCTGTTGTGATTGAAATCATGAACCGTATCTATCGGTACGCTGCTGAATACTTAACATCGTGGGGTAAGAAAGTTGTTTATTCTTCCTTAAAGTTAGAATCCCAGGTGTTTGTAATTTGTTTCTTTGTAGAATATGTTACTGTGAGTTCTTCAGTGGAATGCTAAAGAAATTTCCTAAAGTACATTTTTACTGTGAGGTAAAAGAAGTAGACATTTTAACTTGTAACATTTATTTTGAGCACTCTGAGACTGCAGTTTCATGTTTGGATTAATTTGATCTGAGTGTAGCATGTCATCAAAAGGGATGATCCTGCCTTCCTCCTTAGCCTCTCTGTGCCTTTGATGCAGAAGTCCCACTTTCCTGATGGAGCTCTTTGTTTGGCTGTATCAGCCATAGTGCTGGCACAAGAGGTGAGGTGAGATTGTGAGGATAGGAGCTCAGAGGCTGGTGGCAGGAAGGGCTGTCTTGGCATCTTGCATCCACAATCTATGTTTACTTAATACGTCTTAGTCTACTCCTTGCAGAGCACAGAGGCACTGAGATAATGGAATGAAATCTGAGAACATAACTAAATGCTACATGAGAATGTTTGTGTATGCTCTATGTATAACAGTGATTTCACATTCCTATCAAAATATTTTCCTCTGGGCACAGAATTATTGAGGTTGGAAAAGACCTCTAAGATCAGCCCAGCAACACTGTGCCTACTAAACCATGTCCTGAAGTGCCACGTCTACACGTTTTTTGAAGACCTCCAGGGAAGCAGACTCCACCACTTTCCTGGGCAGCCTGTTCCAATGCTTCACCACTCTTTCAGTGAAGACATTTTTCCTAATACCCAATCTAAACCTCGCCTATCACAACTTGAGGCCATTTCCTCTTGTCCTGTCCTTTTTTACCTGGGAGAAGACTCACTTCACTACAACCTCCTTACCAGGTAGCTGTAGAGGGCCATAAGATCTCCCTTCAGCTTCCTTTCAACCAGGCTAAACAGCCCCAGTTACCTCAGCTGCTCCTCATAAGACGTGCTCCAGACCCTTCACCACTGTGGCACTCTCAGAAGAGGAGGAATGTTATAATAGATTTCCTTGTTTTCCCGGTGTGTGTCACTTATTTAATAGATTGGGTCTTATGTTTTGTAACCTAACATAAGGATAGTGAAATGTTAGTGGTTTTTTTGAGTTTAGGCACCTCTACAGACGTGCAGTCAATTTCAGAGCAAGTTAACAGATGAAGCTAATAGGAAGTGTTTTGTGTAGCTCAATATGCCATATATTTACAGGATAGAATCCAGGTTACTAAAACTGGAGGCCCAGAAAGTGAACCTAAGAAAGATAAAGCAAGAAGGAGACTGATGCAAAAGACAGACTAAAAAGAAGTGTTGAAGGGGAGGTTGGTTATGCAAGCCAAAATTATTTGCTCAGCAAATTCAACTTGACAGCAGCAATAGTAAAAGCAAAAAATTTCTTCGTTTATGACTGTTCAAGGGTTTTATTTAAATAATGACTTTTAAATTCATATGGAGGTTTCAGCTGACTGTCTAATTTTTTTACTGTATTGCAAGGAAAAACCTTTATGTGAAATGTCCAGTTGTGTTGATCGAGTAGAATAAAATGTCTTTAATAGGTAGCCCATTTTTTTAAGCACGGATTTCTTTTTGTTTAAGCTGGTGTTTCATGTCCAGCAGCAACAGTGTTTATGTAACTCACTACACTGACAGCCTGTGCCTTTTCTGTTCTATTCAACGTGTTAATGCTGGCATGCTGTGAATAGGATAGAGAGCTCATGTGAATGTCTGGCATCCCCTTCCACCTGGCATATTTTCAGTTAAGATCTGCCTTAAACAGCTAAACTGGCAAAGCACAGGAAACAATCAGGGATATTTTTAAGCACACCTCTTGCACCCATTTATCATGAGAACTGATAATTTTAGTGTAAGCTAAAAGAAAAAATTGTGTTCAATCTCCTGAGCTCATCTTCCATGTGTCAGGCCCAGCTTCACGCTCTGTCAGAATAGAACTCTGCTGTTGCGTCCTGAGCAATGTCCATAGGTGGCAGTCTCTCCTTTCAGCCTTGTTGACACAGCTCATGCTACTGTACTGCCTTGTTTTTCTGTCACTGCTTAGCCAGGACTTTAAAGGTACGATCTGACAAAATAGCAAAAAGAAATCAGTAATCTCCCATTCAGTTCCCTTTCCCCCCCTCTAGTAACCAGCCTTCCTCAAACATCAGCTTCCGGCAGTTTATTTTAGATGAACTGAAAATCTTAACTTTAGAATGAGGAATGCATCTGTTGAACTCCATGTACTCTAGTCCTGCTTTGGAGCCCAGGGTCTGATCTAAATTCCTTGGAGATGGATGGGAATATTTCTGTGAGCATTTACTGGTTTTGAATCAAATCTGGTATTGATATTTTTCATAGAGTATTCAGATTCATTTTGCATTTGTTTTCAGCCAAAGAAAAAACTAGGCACAAATTTAATTGTTAAGAATAATGGGTGTTTTTTCTGTTATGAACAGCTCTTCTGAGAAAGAAAGATGTAAAAGGAAAAACCTTTGCAGTGGAAAAAATACCAGACTGTAGCCAGTATATGTATATATCTGTTGATATTGTGCATAGGATTAGCTTTATCGGTTAAGTGAGGTACTGGTACAGTATGAGGTATTTTTGCCATAATGTGTTGAAATAACTATTCCCCATGAACTATTAGTTAAGTAATTTTTAGGTGAAGGATGAAAGTCTGTCTACTCTTTGTATAATAGTGTCTAGTATATGATAAAGGCTTCTGCTTTTACTGATTAATAATTTCATTGGTATTTTAGAAAATCACAGGCTGGAATCTTCGTATCAGAATCATTTAATTCTGAAAGTTTTAGTGGTAAGTATGTAGCATAAACAGCTTTTAAAATCATTTAAAATGAGAACTTGTAATGTGTTTTATTAATGCTTTCCCAGCATTACCTCACTGACCTACAGTTTTATTCAAGGCCAAATACTAGAACAAATATCAGAGTAAATAGGATTTCTGTTGTGGTTGCAGTTAACTGTCAGACTGTTTTAGATGCTTCTTTTTATAGTAGAGAGTTGTTTTTTATTTGTATTGATTTGTTCTTTCATTAGGATTCTGTATATGTAACTTTTCCTGTTAATTGGTGTGATCCTGTCGTCTGCTGGGAACTATTCCTTTCACTTTTTGCGAGATTTTATGGTAAACCTGCATTTTAAAAAGTTCATGTATTAACTTCCACCTGTACTAACATTTAGACAACTGTTCAGAGAAGAGCGGAGATAGATGGCCATCAGTCTGCTCCTGTGTGGTTTGTAGTATATACTGATGTATTTATTTTGTGACTGAATAAGTAGCTTTTGTCTGTATATGTGTATATGTTTGGTTGTTCTTTTAGGTGTAAGTCCCAATGGAACACTAATTCTAAGGAAGTGTACTGTAAATGTTGAGTTCCCATATAAGATGTTCAGTAAAAGCAGTTGTAAAGATTGGCTTATTTTGAGACTCAATCATGTTTCCTCTTTGAAAAGATTTTGCAGTTCTCTCCTAGAGTTCCCTTCTTTCCTCCTAAACGCAGATGCTTTTTGTATTATTTTTCTAATCTGCTTATTATCCTTCTGTTACTGGTAACCTCTAGAGCTAAAACTCTTGTCCGTATCACATGTAGCTTTGTCCCTGCCTTTCTGAAGAAATAGCACTCTCTCTTTTTCCCTATAGGAAATTTATAGAAAATAGATTTTAAACAATATAAAATTTCAAATGTAAACCCTGTCAAGTTTCAATTTCAACCTATGAGTGGCTCTCTGCATTCCCCAGTATTATCTCTGTCATTCATTAGGTCCAGCACCGATAGCAATTAGGAAAAGCTTTCTCCTACTTCAGATCTTAATTATGATTTTTTAGGTACAATACTATGATTATGTCTCATTTTGGAAGCAGGGAATACCTCTTTTGACTGTAAACCACTTGAAGTGATCAAACACAAAGCTCAACTAACATTTATCCCGACACAGTTGTGCATATTGAGAGATACATCATATAATGCATATATTTTGATAAAGTATTTCTTTGGGAAAAAGGAATCACTGCACTAAACTGAGATGAATACATCCCTTATATTGCATTACTTGTGAGGAAACTGCCAAAAGATGAAAGTGAAGTAGAAGGTGATGTATTTTTAATGTCCACATTTCTTTATATGCCGTCTTTAGGGAAGCATTAAGCTTGTCAAGTGAAAATCTGGGTAGGATTGACCCACGTTTTAAAAATGGTAAAGAAAAATTTAATAAACAGTTTACATCTGCATAGGAGCCATTTGGTCAAGGTAACCATTAAGTTAGATAATACTCTGCATTTGAACTTTTTTGCTTGCGTACTAATGACGATTTTTTTTAATTGCAGTTCAACTTCCTAAATTGTTTTGCATCTCTCTTCTACATTGCCTTTGTGCTGTTTGATATGAAGCTTTTGAGACAGGTTAGTTCCAAGAATATCTTAAGAATATTGATGAATCTGGGAAAATAAAAGGTTGATTGAAATAGGACTTTAGTTTTCAATTGGTTTCCTAAAATAGATATGAAATATGAGGTCCGACACAAAAAAGTGAGACTGTGCCTGTAAATCTTTTTATTTAACAAATTAAGAAAACCAACTACAATCACCTTGAAAATAGTTCCCTTCTGAGTTGACACACAGTTGCATACAATGCTGCCAATGTTCAAAGCAATTCCACAGATCATTTTCTGAAGGGCTGTTGAGGATCTCCATTGGGTTTGCTTTCACATCTTCTACCGACAAAAAATTAGTTCCTTTGAACAGGGATTTGATCTTTGGGATCTCTCCACTGTAAACCTTAGCTAATAATTGAAAAGTTTCTGTTGCTATTTCTTTACTTTTACAAGAGACTTGATGTTAACTCACCGTTTACTCTTGCACATCGACTGAGGTTCCAACTGAGGTTCTATATTTGAAAACGCCTGTATTTTAACACACATCCACTCATACTGAGTGAAGCAATCGAGTTGAGCTTTGTCTCCCTGTGACAGATTATAACCAGCTCTTTGACTCTACCTTCCCACTCTTGGATCCTGAACTATAGGGTAATCTCTTTTTTTTTTGTGTCAGACCGTATATTCATTATTGAATTAATATTTTCTTACAAATCCAGCTTCCATATTTTACTTCCTCTAGCACAGTTGCAGAATCATAACAGAGTAATGTATCATAGAATCATAAAATGGTTTGGGTTGGAAGGGACCTTAAAGATCATCCAGTTCCAACCCTCCCTGCCATGGGCAGGGACACCTCCCACCCTGACCAGACTGATCAAGACCCCATCCGTCATGGCCTTGAACACTTCCAGGGAGAGGGAATCCACAGCTTCCCTGGGCAACCTGTGCCAGTGTCTCACCACCCTCATCGTGAAGAATTTCTTCCTAATGTCTAATCTAAATCTTCCCCCTTCCAATTTAAAGCCATCCCCCCTCATCCTATCACTACTTGCCCTTGCAAAATGTCCCTCCCCGTCTTTCCTGTGGCCCCTTCAGGTGTTGGAAGGCTGCTATAAGATCTCCTTGGAGCTTTCTCCAAGCCTGTCCTCATAGCAGAGGTGCTCCAGCCCTCTGATCATCTTTCTGACCCTCCCTCCATATAAATGAGGAACTGTTTTAAAATACATTGATCATTCTCTCACACAGATGAGGCTAGAAAATTTTCATTTCCCCCTTCTTTCCCTTTACACTAGAAAATGGTTTTCTCTGTTTTATTCTTAATCGGAGACTCTTGAGGATAGGAGAATTATTAAGTTAATGACTACAATGAGGAGCTGAGAATAAATAAAAAAATTAATTTGTAGTTGGCATTTGAAACCAGCTTTCTGTTGTTAACCTATTTTGAACTCAAATGCATGAAATTCAGGCATAAGGAATATATTTTTGCTCTAAACATAATGAACAAAAGAACAAGAATTTCAGCTTAAAAACTGTTACTCTAAAGAGTTCTCTAGCAAAACACGTGACGTATCTATACCAGACATGACATTCATGAGATTTCCTATACTTCAAGATAAAAAACAAAATGAAAACAAATAGAAAACAGTTCATTGTTGAGCTGTTATTGGTGTTGGTATAGGTTAGGTGTGTATCTTTACCCTTCGTTGGACTTCATGTACTCTTTCCAATGTACATCCAGATCCACAAAATGTTTAGGCTTCTAACTCCTATTTTGTCCTTTACGGGACATAGCAAAGAATGGGAACAAGAGCGGCTATACTTTTCGTATGCTATTGCTAGTTTTATTAGGCTGGTCTTCTTTTGTTGTTGTATAACAACTTAGAACATTCAAAATTGGAAATGATCATAGGCTTATCACAGATTTATTAATTTTGTTTTCTGTGTTTTTCTTTTTTCATGACTGTAGAGCTTGGCCACTTTGCTGATAACTTCGCAGATCCTTAATCAGTTTGCAGAATCCTTGCTTCCTTACTGGCTCCAAAAGAGACATAAGAAGAGGGTGAAGAAACGCATGTGCTCTGTGAAAACAGATACGGACGTGTCATTAGTTGAACAAGTCAGCTTGGAGAGAGAAATGGGCACCTATTTTGTACGTTTCACTGCTGTAAAAGAGTTAAAATTTTTCTGAGCTGTAGTTGACAGAGACATCAGCCAGTACAACCTAAAATATTCCTGGCTGTCTGGACTGAAAGCTTGTTTCCACCTTCATCAATTTTGCTGGTAGTATTGTTTTTAGAGCTATGTGGTGCACTGGATCAAGAAACTGATACAGTGCAGGATCCTAGATATCAGCACGAAGGGGTGGGAATGAACAGCTGAAGCTGGAGCTACCTAACCCTGTATCACTGGCAAAAGTATTTGTGTAGTATGCCTGTAATCTCCAAGGGTAGCCTGGGACCACCAGGATGAGTAGCCTGTCATAGGGAAGGGGAAGTGTGTTTCTGGTTTGGTTTGTTTTTGCAGCAATACTGGTTTAAGCTGTCAATTAAAGTACAGCCTGAGAGAGTGAGCTCTTGTCTGCATGGGGCCAGAAATGGAGAAGGCGTAAGAGACCAACTCTTCAAATCAGCACTACTGCTGGCAGCTCTTGTTTCTTGAGACTACAGCTTTGGCATTTGCTGTCTTCCTAGTTCTGTTCCTGTTCACCTCCAATACAGTGTATTTTAAGTGTATTTAGCAGACTTTGTGACATTCATTACTTGCAGTTCTAAAGGAATTTACAAACTAGGTCTTACAAATTGGCTGAAGACTGGCTTGATCAGATGCTGCTAGCATGATCACAAGAGGCTTAATACTGTATGGTTTATGCTTTTACAGGATCAAAATAGATGTTGATTGTGTACCTTTTATGTAAAAGGTAGAGAATAGCAGTTTGAGATTTGATATCAATACCATATCAGATTCCTCTTTTTCTGCATAAAGTGCCATCAAATAGGAAGAAGAAAAAGAAATACTACCTTTGCAGTTGAAAATCTGTACAAACATTAATGCTTGCATTCCTCTGTGAAGGCTGGTATTTTGCACATTTCGTATGAGGAGAGACAGATTTGGACAACGCGGCTGTTTTACAATAGCGAACACAGCAGAAATCTCCAAGTTAGTGTCTGTATGAGCTGGCAAATCAGCACAGTCCAGCACTGTCCCTGCAAATAGACCAGCTGTGTGCCAGCATCAGGCGTTGATATGCCTTTACCAGTGCCTCCACCTCTTAGATCTGAGCTGCGTTCTGCTTCTCAACTAGCACATACAAAGCCAGCGTGGTGTCTTTGGGTCACATTGCCCAGTGCTTCTTGTGCAGAGCTGGATCAAATATATCTGCACCTGTTGTACAGTTCTACCCTGAATAATTTTCCGTGGAGACCTATCGGGTCAGTTGTAGAGTTATGACTTTGCCTTGGAAGTATCCGCTACGAGCCTGAGTTTCAGTTCAAGGTGCTCTGTACTCAAACCTTAATTATATTTGCAGTCTAGAAGTTTTAATTGTGCTGCGCTTGTGAACACACAATATTAGACCACTGATCTGTTCGCAGGCAGTGAGCCATCAGCAGGCAGGAGTATTTCTGAAATTAAATCTGTCACAAGGGGGAAGCATTTGACTGTATTTAGTAACAGAGGTTTAGCAGTAGTCTTGACAGAATTCAATGTTTCGGGCTTCTTTTCTTTTCTTTTCTTTTCTTTTCTTTTCTTTTCTTTTCTTTTCTTTTCTTTTCTTTTCTTTTCTTTTCTTTTCTTTTCTTTTCTTTTCTTTTCTTTTCTTTTCTTTTCTTTTCTTTTCTTTTCTTTTCTTTTCTTTTCTTTTCTTTTCTTTTCCTTTCTTTTCCTTTCTTTTCCTTTCTTTTCCTTTCTTTTCCTTTCTTTTCCTTTCCTTTCCTTTCCTTTCCTTTCCTTTCCTTTCCTTTCCTTTCCTTTCCTTTCCTTTCCTTTCCTTTCCTTTCCTTTCCTTTCCTTTCCTTTCCTTTCCTTTCCTTTCCTTTCCTTTCCCTTTCCCTTTCCCTTTCCCTTTCCCTTTCCCTTTCCCTTTCCCTTTCCCTTTCCCTTTCCCTTTCCCTTTCCCTTTCCCTTTCCCTTTCCCTTTCCCTTTCCCTTTCCCTTTCCCTTTCCCTTTCCCTTTCCCTTTCCCTTTCCCTTTCCCTTTCCCTTTCCCTTTCCCTTTCCCTTTCCCTTTCCCTTTCCCTTTCCCTTTCCCTTTCCCTTTCCCTTTCCCTTTCCCTTTCCCTTTCCCTTTCCCTTTCCCTTTCCCTTTCCCTTTCCCTTTCCCTTTCCCTTTCCCTTTCCCTTTCCCTTTCCCTTTCCCTTTCCCTTTCCCTTTCCCTTTCCCTTTCCCTTTCCCTTTCCCTTTCCCTTTCCCTTTCCCTTTCCCTTTCCCTTTCCCTTTCCCTTTCCCTTTCCCTTTTCTTTCCTTTTCTTTTCCTTCTTGCACTTTCTCTTTAACTTAATTGTCTTTTTTATTTGTCCTTTTTCTCTCTCAGTTTTCAAATCTTCAGCCCTTAGCCCAGTTTAACATAGAAAAACATCCTGCAGTCACTTTTTTTAGTTATTTTTTTTTAATTTCCGTTTCTCTCCTCTAATTAATTTTCTCCCTGAATTTCTTTGTTTATTCTGTTCACTTGATGCCATAGCACATGTGCTGCTTTTGTGGCTGGCAATGGCATCCTTCGAAATTTCTTTAACGTCCTTTTGGACTCCTCTCTTCCTGCACAAAGTGTCTACTCAATTGAGTAGAAGAAAAATAAATACTCCTTTTCACTCTCTACTGTTCTAAAAGTCAGTAGGTACTGGACAATAAAATGAGAAGAAAGGCGTGAGGAAGTAGTGGGAATACTGGTGCAGTTACCGGAAGGAGGAATGCAAGGGGAAGCATTGCTTCCTACCCGCAACAGTTGTCTGAGAACGTAATAGCAGGGACAACTGTGTGACTGCACACACATCCCACCTTTACTGAAATTCTCCTTTTGTACAAAACATGTCTGTGGTTTTAAAAGTTAAGTAGCTTCTCATGGTCTGGCCTGCAGACCAGTTTGTCAGACCCGACTATATACACAACTTAAAAATGAATTCAAGTGAAAAATACATCTAATGACCACCCCATGTTGATTTCTGATCTTGCAGATTTCTGCTACCTCTGTTAGCAAAAAAACACCAGGTGCTAGAGAAGCAGTCAGTTTAACAGCTGTAACCACCAAAAAGGTTGGAGAACCACAAGTCTGATAAACAAAGCTAAACCCAATTTTACATGGTTCTTGTAGGAATCTTGGTTACTGTTAAGTCTTGTATTTTAATATCTCCTTTTTGAGAGAGATGAAAATGTGTGGGTCTGGGTGAATAAAATATAGCTAGATCCCAGTTTAACTTCTTCATGGTATTTCACCATCCTTTGTTCAGCAAACACCTTTTCTTTAAAAATGAGTTGATTTTGTTATTCACTTCCATAAATAACTGCCATCATCATGTAAAACTCTTATTAATCCTTCAAAACTAATATGCAAATATGCATAATAACCTACATGTGAATACTTATTCAGCATAAAAGTACCCACATTCTTGGTTTAAAGATTAGGTGATAGATGTGTTGTGAGTTTGCCAAAATAGGGCTTTTTGCTTCCATGAATTGTTTCTTTCAGGTGTCAGTGCTGCATCCTGTCATTTCGGCTTTCAAGTGGGCCTTTAATTCTGACTTACCTGTTTTGAAAAAAACAAGCAGGAATATCAGAAAAGAGTTGCCTGTCTACCAACCTACCTTTCTGGTTAGGTCTTTCATGCACAGTCTGAAATACTAGGACTTTTCTTGTCACAGTGCTCTTAAGATAATGTTCTGCCAGTTTAAATGCATGATGCTATTTTCCTATCCCTCACTGTTCCTTCTGTAACTGGTCCACTAAGATAGTCAAGAACTGGAGTGCTATGCATGTGTTTGTACAATTACTTCATGTAATAAGGATAAGAAGTGCCACTGTTGCTGAAAATGAATTAGGCAAAAGGAAAGGCCTTAGCGTCTTAACTTATTAAGAAGTTCTGAGTAATTGAATAATTCCAAATTAACTAGGTGTATTTTTTTGTTGTTGTTTTCTACCACCAGTAGTTCCCAAACAACTAATTTGGGACGAGGAAGCATATTTACAACTGCTTTGTTAATTCTGTGTTTCTTCTTATACTTTTTGTGGTTTAAAGTTCTTATTTTTGCTCTGTTTTTCAGGGTACTTTTGATGATTACCTGGAGTTGTTCTTACAGTTTGGCTATGTGAGTCTTTTCTCATGTGTTTATCCACTGGCAGCTGTCTTTGCAGTGTTAAACAACATCACAGAGATATATTCTGATGCCTTAAAGATGTGTAGAGTTTACAAGCGGCCGTTTGCAGAACCCACAGCAAATATTGGTGTTTGGCAGGTAATTTTTGTGTGTTTCTTTTTTTGTTCATTTGTTTTAAAAGAGTTTTCAACAAAGGTATTAAGCTGTGCATTTGACCGACCCATCAGTAGCTTTTAAAGTTTAGTGGGTGCTTTGTTCTCTTCACTGTCTTAGGATACTGCCTATCCAACCAAGGACACTGCCTATCCAGCTACAGTATTTGCTTTTTGACCAAGTGTCTGTTGGTTGCCTTTGAAAAGAAAACAAATCCTTGTAGTACTTGTATATGAATGTGTTGTAGTTCTGTTGCAACTGGAACAAAGCAAAGCTGCCAGATGCTACCCAGTTCTCTTTATAGCCAACTTATTTTAGAAATGGTAAGATCTGATGCAATATCTCAGAAGCATGGAGCTCAGCAACAGTTTTTATGAAAATGATGAATGATTGTTGAGTACTTGGGTTCCTGGGCCACGCTTGGCTGTGTGGCCTTGTGACTACCAGTACTCAAGCTGACTAATTTTAAAATAACCTGGCTCCATGAGCAGGAGCTGAACTGTTCAGCACAACCAGAACATTGTACTGTGTCTAAACAATTCCATGCTGGTAGTACTGGCCTAAAGGTTTTCTGTCCTCAGTTGTTTGCTCGTGCAACTGTGGTCGCACCAGCTAGTTTGGAGCCTGCTGAGTATGCTGCATCAGTGCACTGATTCTGACTAAAAAAAACTTGGTAAGACTCCTCCAAAACCAGAGATTTTCCTGAAAAGAACGAAGACTGTTATATCACATCCAGATACTTTAGCATTCTGTAATAGCAAATAAGGAGCAGATAAAGGCCAGATAAGGTGTGTGAAGTAGTTGGAGGAAATTTTTAGGAGATGGTCCATATTCTAATTTTATTTAACAACTTTTCTAATGATATGGAATGGAGACAAAGGCCACAACAAACTAGTGGATTATTTAATTTGGAGGTGTTGTAAATGTTGGCACCAAATGAAACAAATGGAAGATTATAGATGAAATCGGGAAACCTCGAGTGAAACATACTGCAAAAACATGCAAACCAAAGTATTCTGAGCAATGCTCATTAGACGCATACATAGGTATTAGTGCACTGTACTTATAGGAGAAGTCTTTAAATATTAAGTCCTTAAAATGTGTAAATCATAATCTGATTGCATTTTAACATCTGGTGCATTTTCTCTGTCCATATCTATGTTGCCAGCATCTTGATGGCATAGCTGCATTGACTATCAGTTAAATGAGACTGTGGTCATAAGTTCCAAACATAGCTGCAGGTGTATTAATAGCATTTGGTTTTGCTAGAATAGTTTCTTTCAATTTAGGGAGTAGACTAAAATCCCATATCACTAATGGTACAGTCATGTGGGGTTTTTTCTAGTGTAGGTCTTCATCTAATAGTAGAAATACATTTGCTTTGTGAATTAAAACTAATGACGTAAAAATTTAGTTTCCTGCTTCATGTGGAAAGTTAGAACATTGGCTGAGATCACTGTTAAAGGAATATTAAAATTATTTTATCAGGCTAGCTGAGCCACCAGCTTCTTGTCAAGGAGAAGGTTACTCCTGCTAATTCATTGTGACAATTGCTACGATTCAATCATAGTCTTTCCTGTTCCAGAGAGGACCTTGGAATAAGAACCATTATTTTGCAAAAGTAGTTGTCACACTGTAGTAATATTTTCAAGCATTTTGTGGGAGCTGTGTAGGCATGAGGTTCTTAGACTTGTGCAATTGCATGCCTTTAAATGTAATTCTTTTAGCAATTTTCAGCTTGTATAACTGGTTGTGATTTAAGAAAGGCATTCTGAACCATCTTTCTATTTGCCTATTACTTACTATTCAGACAAAACCTCCAAAAACGAAGTGTTGATACTATTAGTTTCTCTAGGAGTTGTGCATTTTTTTCCTTTATCTTGAAAGAAATTTATGTTCAGGAGTACAACTGTATATGAGTGCATGATCTTTTATGTGTTCAGCTTGAGTCATGAAGATACCAGGGATAAGGCTGCTTTCCTGTCCTCTTTTTTCCTTTGGGATTATTGCAAATTTTTCAGGAGGTGTTCTGGCATTACCTACATCTAGGATGTCAGTGATCTGTAAATTTCTCAAGGTCTTTACAGTACTACAGAATTGTGGAAGAATAATGTTTAACTTCTTCACAGCAAACATGCATGCACACACATAGATAAAACAAATTAGAGAAAAATTCAGGGCTGCCACATGGCCTTTGTGGTGTTGCAAACCTTGTTGCGGACTTGCGTTTGCCGGTTCCTAAACTTGATGAAGTCTGGACTGCTGGCCAAACAAGTCTTGTGTCCTAGAATTGAAAGTATGAAGGAAAATATAAAGTTAAAATAATGAGTCTTCTGAGGGTTTAATGGAGAGAGAGGTATTGTCTAAAGGAATTTGAACACTGGTAAATTAGAGAGAATGGTCATAACTATAAATATATTTGTGCTTTATTTCAGTTGGCTTTTGAAACTATGAGTGTTATATCAGTAGTCACTAATTGCATGCTGATTGGAATGTCTCCACAAGTGAATGCCCTTTTTCCAGACTCAAAAATGGACCTTGTTCTGACTGTGGCACTGGTAGAGGTAAGTCTGCCTTCAAACAGTGCATGTGTTTTTGTAAGAAATAACACAAACAACAGTGGAAATAATTTCAGGAAGTAGATTTGGGTATTTTTGGCTCCATGTATTAAAAGGAAATGAAGATTTTGCTAACAAAGAAGTGTTTCAAAGTGTTGCTTTCTGATTTCTTTTGTTTCTTTGTGATTTCATGTACTGTGAATGTTGTTGCTGTACTTTTCCATATATTTGCAAGTTATTGTGTATTTATTGCTTCATGTATTTCGAGAATTGAATAGTGCTATTTCAAGAAGCGAAATAACCATATTTTTGTGAACTGGATGTTTCTGTACTTGTATGGATGGTTCCTCTAAGCCTTAACTGAAACAAGTACATATGATGATGACAAATACTGGTGATTGCAACACCATTTGGGTTTAACCTTTTGTTAATTCTGTGTGGTAAACACTTGAGTGTCATTTCTCTTCATGCATTAACCTCAATGAGGTGTTTTAATGTAAAGCTAATTTGGCAGTTTGAATGTAATGTTATGGTTCATTACTGGACAACATATCCAGAGGGATCATATTATGAAAACTGTATGACTAAATGTCAACAGTATGGATTTATGGCCCTTTAAAGATACGGGGCTATTTTTGCTTTTGCTTCCTGGATATTTAGTCCCATCTTATCTGTTACACTGTTACACTTGCTTTTATCTAGTGCATGATGAATCAGATTAGGGAATCGATCTGGGAGAAGCTGTCTGGCCCAATTCACTGGTGGAAGGGAGCCGGGCAGAAGCAGCTCTATGTGGAAGACACACGGCAATGCTGTAGGTTTGTGCTGGATTAAATTTATGAGACTTCCACACCACTGAGTCTTTCTCCTGTAAGCATTGCTTTATCTACAGGAAGAACCTCAAAGTACCAGAGGAGCACAAATCTCATCTATTGGCAGTATTTCTGTGCATCTTTACTACACTTATTAATAGTTAAACTGTGCGGTTCAGTTGTAAACAATTCAGAAGCAGGATACATCACTCTTAAAAGCTCTAGGACAAACCTGGCCCATCTGAAGTACATCAGTGTGAGGAGAGGAAAGAATTCTGCTGGATGTGTCAGGGTGTTGATAGAAATGCATTTTAGATCACCTAGTGAGATTCAGAAACACATGACAGAGGTGAGTTATTTTACTTTTTGGTGTTTGATGCAGATGGAGATGAGAATTTTATGGTGTGTTTATGCGCTGTTGCCAAGATCAAGCAGTGTGAAAATGTTAAGGAACACAAGAAATTTCTTTTACTAGGCCATGTATGCCTTCATGTGTTCAACTGTTGGGGTAGTTTTCATTAAATATTTTTATTAGGTTTAAGTAATTGATACTGCAGTTGAACAGTAAACAGAACAAACACTTTTCTTACCAAAGCCAAGCACAGGTATTAGCAGTGTCCTAATTTTTTTCTCAAAAAGTGTGTGTGCTTTTTAGAAACAGTGCTAATATTCTATGGAAATATCTTTATATGGCAACATATCACTCAGTGCAGACTTAATGAACTGTGTGGTATTCTTGCAAGGATTCTGTGCCCGGCACTTACAGATTTATGCAAAATAATTTTTTTCATTAACAACAGTAACTCCACTGCTATCTACACTTTTGGTGGAAGTACATATACGTTAGCAAAGTAAATGTTAATTAAATAGAATAAAATTTTAAGCATTTCATAATAAATAATTGTCAGCATTAAAATAATAACACAATAATTTTTTTTTTCTATTGAGACTGATGATTTTTTGAACAGTTGACCTATTTTCATCAATTCAATGTGTGCTTCCATGGCAACATGATTTGAACTAGGAGCAGAATCATGGAACGCCCCTCTTTTACTTATGGATGGATGCTAACTGAGTGCAGCAAGCGCAGTTTTCAAACAAAGAAGCAGGTGAATGTCCTTAAAACAGGAAACAATAAGCCCTTATTAACAGAATTTTAAAATAGTTATATAGTGTTTTTAGTTCTTCAGTCTCTACATAGACACATACTTCTGGTATGAACCAAAGGTGCAAAGTAGGATATTCCAAACAAGTGTCTGTGCTTGTGTGAAATCATCTCTGATTTCTTACACTGATTTGAACAAACTGAGGGAACAATTCTGAAGAAATTCGGTGAATAGTTGGGGGAGTAGGTTAAAACAGGTTTAACCTCAATTCAGTGGTGCTTTTTTATTTTTCTTCGAAAATTATTGACAAAGAGTTTGTTTCCTGGTGATTATTTCTTTTTAATTTAGACTCTCAAAAATTTGAAGAATGCTAGTTGAATTAGTTTCAGGACTACTCTGAAAGCTGAGGCCTGGACACTGGTTTTGGGTGCAACTCTTGCTAGTGATTTCTATTTTATTTTTTAAACAGAACATGAGTAGGGGTGTTTTGAAGCAGTAACTGTAAAGAACAGCTTAATGTGAGTGTATCCTAATCTCTAAAAGTAACTCATTGTGTGTCCAGCACTCAACTGTAGTAAACTACTGGAAGGCTTTTTAGCCTGGATGTTTTACACCACATGGAGGCATTTGCGGATTAGCTTGGGCAATACTAAGTAGTAATGAAGGACCTCCTTGATGATTGTGATATAAAATCTGACCCTACAGTCCGCAAATACGATCTTGGGAAGAATGTAATCAGCTTGAGTATAGGTGAAAATGAAGATCTTAGTGTAAGGACAGGACTAATGTGTTTGTAGTAAATATAGCTTAATAAAAAACTGGGGTGTGTGGATTTGATTTTATGGAGTCCTCATAAGGACTTGAAATAGATCTTCATAACTATATATATTTAAAACTCAGTTTTTTAAGAGATATGGAGTGGAATAAGGAAAGTAACGCTTCCTTAGGCTTTGTTTTTTTCTGGGTGAGGATGAGCTGATAGTCCATTTATCACAGTGACTGGAAAGCAGAACTCATAGCTTGTTAATAAAGCTGAAAAGACAGTGGTGTTCTTTTTAAAAGTGATAGCTGATCCAGAATCAAAGTGGTTGAGAGTTGCCTGGTACATCTGCTTTTCTCTAGTATTCCATTTTTATTAAGTGTACTTCTTCATGAAAGGCCTCCTGGTGTGCAGTAGAAGCTCTTCAAGCTTCTGAGCACTCTTAATGTAATGGCCTCAACACTCAGTCAGCTCAGCTGTAAACTTGACAGTTGTTTCTGAAATAACATGTCAGAGAAACTGAGAAACACTACCAGAGTCAAGCAGTTTGGATTCTAGTAGATGAGAAAGTATACTTATCATTTGGTTTTAGGCATCATCATACTTTGCCTTCTAGATAAACTTGGCAATTAATGAGCCAATTAACAAGTCCTGAGTGCTTTTGAAGATCTTTTGAATCCACTTCCTAAGCAAAAGCAATTTCAGGTGACTTGTTGTGTCAAAATAATTTTCCCTTTAAAAAAAGTCTTTAAATGCCTTGTGACAGCTTTCAGTGCTGTCTGGTTTCTGCTGATACATCTGAGTAGAGGGGGTTACTTTTGCTTTTACTTTTACTTCTTAAGAAACTAGTCGGCATGTTTCTTAGCAATAATAGACATGACTAACATTGAAGCAGGGTGGAGCTGAGGCCTGGTTCTGCATGGTACGATGTTCTGTATGTGTGAAACAAACAGCTTTATTTGTATGGATTTCAGGAGGAGTCTGGGATTTAGAAGATATGCAAAGTACACTTACACGTTGGCCAACTTTACGTAGTAAAGAAACTAGAAAGACAACAGGAGAGAAACAGGCTGCATCAGTTTCTACAGATGTATTTATCTATTGAGAATAATGGAGTTACAACAGTGCAAAGTTCAAGCAAAAGAGCTGCACATAATGCAATTTTTTTCTGAATTATTTCTGTGTTTGTGACAGGTGCTACTTCAAAATAGAGGAGCTGCAGTGTTTCACAAGCTGAATCATAAAATAGTCTAGGCTAGAAGGGACCTCAAGTGTCTTTGTTCCAGCCTTCTACTGAAAGAAGAACACTAGATTAGGTTACCTAGGACCTTGTCAGACTTAAGCTAAGGCTTGGATAATTTGAGTGAGGTCAAGTCCATCACTTCTCTGGGCAACCTATTCCATTGTTTAATTGTTCTCATGGCAAAGAATTGGTTTTTCTTCTTATGGCAAGAAAAAAATTTCTCTGAAGGAACTCTGTGGCCCATGGCCTCTTGTCCTTTTGTCATGTATCCTTGTGAAGAGGGCACCTCCATCTTCTGTAAAACAACTCAGTAGGCATTGGAAGACTGTGATTAGATCCTCCCCACCCTCCCAAGCCTTCTCTTTTCTAGGTGGAGAAAACCTAATTCCTTCAACCATGCTTCGTATGTCAGGTTCTTAAACCCTGTAATCTTGGTAGCCCTCCAATAGACCCCCTCCTGGTTTTCAGTGTCTGTGTTTTCCAAGCTGTCAGTGCCACTTTTAAAGGAATGAGGAGTGCTTTCCATGTGTGCTTGTCTCCTTACAACATTCTGCCAGTTGCAGTGTGTATTATTTGTATTTGGATACTGGTATTTGTCCTTCCATGTGCTGATTCTTTTCTGTGTCAGCGCGTTTTTTCTGTACCGATATGCTTACTTATATGCATGCATATATGCTACGTCAAGGTGTTTAGTTTCTACATTTCAGATGGAATGCTGCTACCTCGTATGTAACCCTGGTAGTTTGTCAGTTTTCAGGTATCAATCTAAGGAGTAGTATTTACTGGTAAGTAATTGATGTGTGGTTTAAATTTCTGTCTAATAGTTTGGTTTGACCTAGAGGTGTTAAATATATAGGGAAAAAAAGATTATTTAGCAATAAGGGATAAGTATTAAATATAAAGTTATGCATAGGGATATTTTTCTGAAATGTTTCGTGGTAAGGTACAAACCTTACTGACAACCTTTCAGTTCTATTTTGAGAAAACATTTAGCAAGCTTATGCATCCGGTACTTTATTTTAGTAAAACATATCCTTACCAAGATCCATCTATGCTTGCACTTGTGATGAAAATAAGAAAAAGAAGAAAGGTAAATGAAAAAATGCACTTTATATACATTGTGTAATTATATGGTTCATTGATGTACACTTACATAAAATAATTCTTCAGCATTACTAATTCAGAATGTAAAAAAAGCTTCATCTAAGCCACTGGTGATTTCAATAAACATTTTTTCTATTCAAGGATATCTGTACTTCAGCTGTGAAAGTATACGTAATATGTACGTATACATGAGAAATCACATCTATAAGTCCTCCTTTAAAAATCTGACTTCCATATTTTCATTTTTAGTATTGCTCAAAATAGTAATCTGATTTTTATATTTTATGCTAGACAGGTGAGCCACTGCAATTCAGTTTATTCCTAGATTTGCAATTGTGAGCTATAAAAATAGTTTGAAATTTTAATTTCCAGCAGCAAGCGTGACAAATATTATCAGAAGATGCTGGGTAACATCGGTGTAAAACCAAAAGTTTCTGAAGGTTACTGTAGTATAAAGACTTAACACAGCTTAGAGATTATTTTTTTGTTTGACAACATTTTACAAATAAAGATGAACTCAGATTTCTGTGCATTTTATACACACTGCTTTGCAAAAGATTCTTGAAATTGTAGGTTTAATTTGATTATAAAATGATCAAATAACTTTAGGTAAGTTATTCTTCTGAGTAACAGGGGAACAAAGCGTTCTCAGATTTTCTTTTTCCTCACCTCAATGAGAGTTTTAATCACTGGATCAGGGGAGGGTCTATGAATTTGTCTGTACAAAATTCTATAAAGTGCTTGCTGCCAAACCAGACTCCTGGGACCATATCAATGAGGTAAAAAAAATTTCAGTTTTGCTGAATTAATACGAACCGCGTTTATTTCCAAAATCAAGTTTTATCACAGATCTTTATATTGCCATCTACTGGTTCTATTGAGATATTAATTCTGATTTTATGTAGATTTTTGGTCTCTTTGAACAGTAAATATTAATGGTAAAGCCTTGTCAGAATGAAAACAAACATTAAAAAATTCAGAGATCTAAGTAGGTTTGTAGGTTGTATTCCATAGCTTTATGCTGTTGTAGAAATGAAAATACTTATTAAGATCTATCTTAAATAGTCTGATGGCTTTTTGAAAGTCGCAGAATTTAAAACTATATTGGTGCATCTTTCTATTTGTTAGTTTAGTTTATTCCTCCTAGTTTTCTGTTCTTTTCTCAAGCCCTTTTTCAGATTCTCAATTTGCTATGTTGGAAGTTGAAAAATAATCACACAAGGAATGAATTGTACTGTTGAAGCCATGTACAAACACTGAAAAGTGTTAAATATTTGAGTATGTGTAGTTATGTGTAAGACAACAAGAAACCACTGTATTGCATCAGATTTTTCAACCCTGATAACTGAAATGTGTTGATTTATTTTACTGCTTTGTCTACCCCAACTGGAGCATTGTATTTTGACAACATTTTTCAGTTTAGGGTGACACAATTTATAATGTGATTTTTTTCTTTAAATAAATACATGTCTTGGTTGTAAAGGGTGAACTTGGTGTATGAAATACAGCTTTGCTATTTTATTTTTTTAAACAGATTTTTGTGATCAAATTGAACTTGCAGTGTGTGAGTTAAGTTCGATCATAGATATCTAGGCCAGAATCCTTTCTGCAGCAGAGGCCAAGGGAAGAGTAGATTAGTATAGCCAACTGTGTAGTCATACTTCGTCAAAAATAATTTCCAGGATCTAGTGATTTGTGGTGTAAACTGTTTTAAGGACCTGTGTCATTATTGGAAATGAGTTGGCCAGAGATGCATATGAAAGTGAGCAATGCTTTTATACAATGGCATATCCCACTTTCTAAAGAACTTGAATTATGTTATAATAAGAAGCTATTTAAGCAACTCTAGTTGTTAATATACTTTTATCTTAATAAATAATCAGTGTGTATATTGGTTCTACCCTCTTTTTTCTAGCTTTGCTCTGCTTTTTTTTTCCAGTTGTGTCTTCTGTGCAAGAGGGGCTTTTAATTCTGAATCGAATACTGCCACTGTGGGTGCAACATTATAATCGTTGGCACAGGAAACCTTCTCAGTGGGAAAGAAAACCTGGGAGGTGTCTTAGTAGAAACAATGGTAGCAGAAAGGGGATACATTCTTCTTGCCATCAGTGCCCTGGTGGTAGAAACAGGGAGTTACAAAGATATCAGGTATTGGTTAGCTGAAAGACCTGAGAAGTCTTTCAGCAATGCTTTAAAGCACGTTGGATTCCCTTTAGTAAGAAGCAGAGATGGGATTGTGCCATCCTCATGAACTTAACATTATCTGGTAGATACTACTGTCTTTTTAAATGATGCCTATACTAGGAAGGTTGAGTGGGGGAGATGCCTTAGGAATTCTTCCTGGAAGAGAACATATTCCTTAACTATGCTAATAAGTGCTTCAGAAGTGTCAACCTGGAAAAATAGCAGGTGAAGACTGAGTAGGAATATTTTTTCTATTCCTTCTGGGATTATGCAAGACTGCCAAAATGACAAAACTTCAAAAGGGAAGACAAATAGAGAACAGAGCTTTAGAGACAATTATAGGCTATTTTAAAGAACTTTATAAGAAGTTGTAACTTTCAGATCTCTTAAAAGCGTACTTAGCCTAGTATTTCCCACAGAGTAGTTTCCTTTAATGCATAAGTATGATATTTCCAGCTCAAGCCTGATCAGGATATACATCTTACTTGCTGGCAGTTGGAAGCTAAACGGACAAAAGCCAAGTTAATATCTGTTAATATCCATCGTTTACCTTCCACGTGATTAAGATTAGTAGTTTTTTAATGACGAGATTAAGTATGAACGTTCAAAGCTGCTTGGGTTCACAACCATTCCAAGGTTGGCTTAGCATTTCATGGAACCGAGTTGTTTTGTCTTGTAAATAATGTGTTGGTTTATTCAGTTAAATTATTTGAGTAATTTTCTGCAAATGAGATATCCGTAGCTGCCAGCACAACCCTGAATAATGGCATTTCTTAGAGAACAGCTAGAGCTATAGGATTCAGATACCGTATTTTCATACACCTGTGATGCAGTTTGCAGTAGTGTTCCTTTGCATCGTTCTTACTAGAAGCTTTCCTTCTCAGGAACTGTGATGTTCTTTCTATCTCCAAAGTTTTATGTAACTTTGTCTAGCCTGGTATGTTTTGGGCTGTTTGTTTTGTTTTTTAAACTGTGTGTAGCTTTAAATCCAATTGTCATTTGTATCCTCAGATGACTAACAGAGAAAATGAGTGGCTTTGAGCTGGTAAGGGAATCTGAACGTAGAAAATGTGGGGTTTGCAGCAGCAATAGGAAAAGAGATGGAGAACAGTAGGTAAGTAAAGGTGTCTCCAAATAGCAGGAGAAAGCTAGTCATAAATGTGTATTGTTGATTAGATATAAACACCTCTTTTCAGAGAGAGTCTTAATGGTGTAGTATTGTTGCTTACATGCTTTCCAGTTATCAAATTGCAGAAGAGTTTGCTATTCTTTTATTAAATTTTCTTTACAGTAACTTCTAACACTCTGGTTTGGAGTGTTAAGCCTTCTGGATTGACTTTTGTATTCATGTTGTTGACTTAGTCGCACACCTACTCAGTATTGTAGAAGTAATCAGTAGTCATTTATTGGAAACTTGTAGCATGACTTCTACAGTCTCTTACTTAAAAATGAGTGAAATTTGTTGCTGCAGTTTTTTCCCTCCTAAACCTCTTTATAAAAAGTTCCAAAGCAGACCCCACATCAAGTCCTGTCCGCAGTTTTGGGTGCCACAGTATAAAGAGGATATCAAGCTACTGGAGAGTGTCCAGAGGAGGCCACGAAGTTGGTGAAGGGTTTAGAGGGGAAACTGTATGAGGAGCGGCTGAAGTCACTTGATCTGTTCAACCTGGAGAAGAGGAAACTGAGAGGGGACCTCATTGTTTACTGCTTCCTCACAAGGGGAGGAGGTGGAGGTGGTGCTAATCTCTTCTCTTTGGTGACCAATGACAGGACCTGAGGGAATGGCAGGAAGATATGCCGGGAGAGGTTTAGGTTGGTATTAGGAAAAGGTTCTTCACTCAGAGGGTGTTGAGCACTGGAACAGCTCCCCAGGGAAGCAGTAACAGTGCCAACCCTGACAATATTCAAGAAGCAGTTGGACAATGCACATTGTGTGAATGCTGTGAATGTTGGGATTGTCCTGTGCAGGAACAGGAGTTGGACTCAATGATCTTTGTGGGTCCCTTTCAACTCAGGTCATTCTGTGATTCTGTGATCATTTGCTTTTTAAATTTTTGGTTTATAAAAAAAGTTCCCTTTTAATTTTTTTTTTGCTCACTTGCGTTGTTTTGTTTTATAAATGCTGAGAACCACATGGCACAGTTAACTGAAAACTGATTTTGGAACTCAAATTGTGCAAGAAAATGCAGTACTGAACTGAAAGGCTGTAGTAAAGAGTTAGATTTTTTTAATAGTGTCTGTGAAAACATTTATTAAACACAAGCTGAAAATGGTCATGGGTCATGCTGTAAAGTAAATGTCAAAAGGAGTGGAGATTAGTTACTTCATTTTTGCACTAAGTTTTTATCCCATACTGGAAGGAAGTGTCAATCCAGAATGTCACTCTTCTGATCGGAAGAAATTAGTGGAGTGATGTGTAATTTTCAAAGGGATTTTTCATTAACTGTGGCAGCGTGCAAGGCACCTGGTATGCTGCTGCTTTCTGTTCTACTATCTTGAACAGTCCTTTTGAAGTCATGGGAAATTTCTAATGCATGCCCATAATTGACTAAAACTCTACAATGAATAATACAAAAGAGAAACAGTTAGAAGCTGCTGAGAATTCATAAACCATAATATGTTTGATCAAAGTTAGTTTTAGTCAGAGGATTTGTCATAAGAGAAACATTAAGTGTATGTGCAAGAGTGTGTCTGTATGCACGTGTGGTATAGGGATTACAGATAAACCAATATCAAATATAAGGCATTTTTATTAAACCTGAAATATAGAATTTATGATGCTTAATTTTATCTGCATCTCAGTGTATTTTATTTTTGAAGTTCATAACCATTGCAAATTTGAATTGAAATTTGTTTTAAATCTGGTGAAATGGGAATAAAAAAATTATTACTGTTGCAGCTTAGCAAATAGTTATTGAATTCAATTACTTTTTTGTTCTTCTAGCTTCTAAAAGACTTCATTAACAGAAAAGATGGCTATACCAGGAGTAGTTTGTAACAGATAGATCATTAATGCTCCTTGAAGAATAGTATGTTAGAAAATATTGAAGTGTCAGTTTATTCTAACATTGGTTGCACTCAGTAGTCCTGCTTTGTTTCATGTCTAATTATAGGGGAAAGCTGGAGAAAGGTGATGAGTATTAGTGGAACATCCTTCCAGTGGTTTTCATGCCAGTGTAACAAAATAATTCTGGGGAAAGTGTATTACATTTTTTAGAAGCATAAAATGTGTATACATGTGAATACGAAGTCCACAACCCAGAGAGGAGAGTGTTTCTGTAAGTGCTTCTGTTTCAGTGTCACTCCCTGTAATTGTAGGATACTATAAAATTATCCTTAAATTCTGACTGCAAACTGTTATTTTAAGTCAGAAGCACAGCTGGTAGTGAGAATGGGATGTGACTTTCTTCCTCTCCTGGAGACAGCAGGTTGAAAAATGACACTGGCACCATTATTTTGTGAATAGGTTCATGAATTGGTCATTGCTGAGCTTGGATGGTCCTGTCATGGCCAAATAACACTGACTTTGGATATGTCACAAGGAATGAGTGAATCTGCCTGCTTAGTACTTCTGGTTTGGATGTTTTGGTGTGTATCTTGAAAGCCACATGTAACACAAAATGTAATTTCTGGTTTCCTAGGCAGTATTGAGACTGCAGTTCCTTGACAACTGCACAGTCTCTGTATTGGTGTGATTGAAATTGCAAGTTCTGAATTTGCTGAGTGTAGGTAGAGCCATTTTGTTTTACTGGTTTTATGAGTCTTTCAAGTTGCTCGGGCTTTCCAAGCAACCTTAGGTGCTGTGGTGGTCACACAAAGGCCTTAGTTGCCCAGAGAAGTTAACAATAACAGTGACTAAAAAAGAAATGTTAGGGTTGCACCTCTCTTACAGATGCTCTGTTACAGTATTCTAATAATTTTATTCTGATACAAATTTTTAAAACGAGAGGTTCAAAATCTGCTGAGTTTTTAGTCTGTTTTCCATGTCTCCTTCCCTCCTTCCGAACTGTTTCTGAAGGTGGAATGAGTAACAGTAATGGCAGCTTGCTCTCCCTGCCCCCCTTAATGTAGATTAAACCCAAGATATGTAGTTATATTTTAAATACAGAATAATTTGTATAGCAATGGATCAAAAGCTGCATGTTGGAAAATGTCTTCTAGAGCTGAAGCGTAAGAGTATGTATGTATGATTTCTGAAATTTTAGCTAGGGAAGCTATATGCAGGAATTGTATTTCTGACGGAAACACTGAACAAAAAGGGGGAGGGACTCCAGCTTCCTTTGCAATGCCACATTGTATTAATAATTGCAGCTGTATCTTGCTTTGCTCAGCTTTCCTCTGAAGACATCTGAACTGCAGAGATATAACAAGCAATAGGAACGTAATCTTTAACAAGCCATAAAAGAGACAGATGCTTGTTTTGATCCCACAAAGCAATTGTGGCTAATATATAAAAAGTTGTATTGTGGGTTCTTTTTAAAGTTTGGGAGAATTACAACTTTGACTCTTATTTCAAACAAAAGAAGCCTCATTTCTTGTCATTTTCCATTAGTGCATTGTCTAGAGATTTTGTCTTGGTACAATAATAATGATGTATTTCTGCTGGTGCAAACATATTCTTATGCATGTGTGTACAATTTATAGCATACACTGATAGCTCATATTTTTTTTTGGCAAAATTTCAAGACTTAAAGATTAATTCCTGTTAGATTCTTTGTGCATGCTACCATCTGCAGCTATAAACTGTATAGCTACATCTGGAAAATCAGTGTGGAAACTGTGGAGAGCCTGAGAGGGATACCTGGTGCTTGGGTGTCTACCTCGGACAAAGCTTGACTTAGTCAGAATAGGACTCAAGTGTATGTTGTTCTCCCTCTGCTCCTGTCTAGTCTGTTTTTCATCAGGAGAAAACAAGGGTAGCTGTTTGAAAGTGAAGGAGCTGCAGAAGGGTGTAACAGCTCCTCCAGTTTGGCTGATGGGGGAATGAAGTCTGAGAGTGTTTTGTAGAGCCTGCCCATATGTTTAGCTTATCTAACTTTCCTTTCACTGCTCTGAACCAGGATCATTTGCACCTTGACCAGCCCTAGGAGATGTGAGATTCCTGGTATGGGGGTTTGTAGCCTTCCAAATTATATTCATCTATACATGAACTTTCTGTTCTTGTAATTAGAAAGCTTTTAACCAAAATATCCCAAGTACAAGTTAAACTAACTGCTACTTGTAGTACAGACAAATAATTGGTTACTGCTTCCTTTATGAGGCCTTCAAACTGATAGATGTCCTTGTCCTCTGTTTTCTAAACAGCTTGAACTCAAAAAATCTTTCAGCTCTTCCTCACATAATTTTATTTCAAAATAGTTGGTTTTATTCTTACCTGGGTTGTCTTTTTTTAAAAAAAAGATACCTAAAACAAGGCGCAAGTGCATAAGCTTTACCGCTTCTGAGTGTAGAAAAGCTGTACATGACGCTCTTTTTAGCATGTCAAATATTTTTTTTTCTTTTCTGCCATGACTTTGTACTGAATCTTTTTTTCTGAATTGGTGCTAGACATGTTTCAAGTGTGTAGCTGTTTGTGGTTTTTTTGCAGAATCTCCTCTTGTTCATTAGGACTAATTCTTCAGTTTTTCAGGATTCCTGAATTCTAATCCTGCTCTTCAGAGCACTTAGATTTCTCCTTGCTTGATGCCAGATGTGCAGTTCTTAAGCAGATTTTCCTGTTCAGTCACTGAAATTGTTAATGAAACTATTGAACTAGGATCTGATCCAGCATGGATATTTGCAGGCCCCCATGGGATAGTCCTTTCAGCTTGGCAGTTGCTAGCAATTACTGTGGGAGGGATTTTCTTTTCCAGTCAGTTGTGTGCTTCCCTATTCTGTATTTTGATTTAGAGTGTTGCGAGAGTGACACAGCTACTATCAATCTTGTCAGAGTACTTACATTTATTATACTTTTATTGTTGCTTTCCCAACCCACATTTGAGGTTACGTGCATTTCTGCACTGTGGTTTCATTTGTGAATGGTTTTGCAAGGAATGTCAGAAATATACATTGATTTTTTAGAAATTGATTTCTAGCTATCAAGTATATCATAACAAAATGTGTTCTTCTTCCTCTGCCACTGTTGTCTGAATTATAACCACTTAGTGTTATATCAAGGCATGGGCGTGTCTATGTAGAAACATATGCAAGATATAGGCAAAAATCACACAACAAAGGTTCACAGAGGCCAAAATTTTAATTGTTTTTTTGTGTTGATAGAGCTTTGTTGACAGTTGCATTTCTGAAGAAGTCTTCATTTTCAGTTCTGCCTGGTAGGCTGAAGGTTTATCCTGGTGAGAAAAGATAGGGTCTGTGAACTCGTGGTGTGCTGCAGTTTCCTGCGCTCACCTGTACTCAGAACAGAAGGTAAGTCTGAGGTGAAAGTAAGCAGTGTTTTGTGGAAGGTGATCAGGGACCTCTCTCAGCATAATCTCCTTTATTATAAAAGCGTCTGAGATTAGAAACACACCAAAGTACTGTCAGTGAGTTCTTGAGTCATTAAAAATATAGTGAAAGCTCTGATCTGGCCAAACAGCAACTAGTTCTGTTTCATTAGAACTGCTGAATATGTGCAAATATGTACCCATTCAGAATGACTCAACTATGAAACCAGTTTCTTTTAGTGTGTGCAGTCCCTTTGAGCCATTGTTCATGTAATAACAATTTCCTGGATTACTGTGTTTAAAGAAAGAGGACAAGTATGTGGATGGGTGTTTTTTACCCATGCTTGCTAATCTAAAGTATAGCTATTTTATTTTAAAACTAGATAGGGTGCTAGTCTTCTGTTTAGAAATGCTAAGGTAATATTTAGGAATATTTGGCAGTGTTAAGTCTTGGCGGTGTTTGAAGCTGAGTTGCTATTTGAGATAAAATATCTGATGCGTTGGCAAGATTTTGCCAATCCGAATGTAAATCACTGCCACAAACATAGGTCAGAGTCGGTGGTGTTTCTGTTTTCAGTTTGGTGGCGAGGGTTTTGAAGTAAGTGTACCTAAGGAAGAGAAAGGAAATGCAGTGGCTTCGAATGGAAAGAACACAAACATTCACTTGTGATTCTGGTAATCAAAGAGTTTGATTAAATGCTGGAGTGTCATGGAGTTATTTTTTATGTATTAGTACACTTTTTAAAAAATCCTAAAATCTGAAGAATATTTGTGACATTTTGCTAAATTAGTTTTGTACCTCTGTTGACAGTTCTGTTCTGTGTTGATTCTTATGTTTTTATCCCTGGATTTAATAACCAAGCCACACACTCTTTCATAAGATAAGGTGAGCTTGTCATCTTCCATGAATAGCTTTCAAAAGAGGTTGCAGACAGGCCATTAGTTGTAAAACTTTAGTTAGGAGATATTAATGAGATGTTAATGATAAAGGAGATATTAATGACTTCTATCCTGGAGAGCAAGTGCATAGAAACGCTGACTATGGTAGGACACTCGATTATTTTACCACTAGAGGGCTTCTTTGTATAACGGTGAAAAGTGTGCTGCAGAAGGTTGCCTTGAGACAGCTTTCTGATGCTTCACACGGTCCAAGAAAAACAGAGGAAGGAACCACATCTGTAAGTATGACATTGAAGAGATGGATCTCAGACTACAAAGTTAAGAATATTATGATCTGGAAATCTGATATTCCCAGTTCTTCCAAATTCAGAAAATGAAATGAGAGCTTGTATCTCAATCTACAACTAGACATAAAGGCTGATTAGGAGTGAGAAAGGATTGGAGAAAATACATGAAAATATCCCATCAAATTATGTTTTTAAAGAGTTTTGCTTATTTGGGTTATGTTTAAAGCATCTCTTTGGCAGAGAAGTGCATTTTTTTACGTCAGTTGCATTATCTTTGTTTCTACTTTTCTTTTGCTGTTTATCACAGCTGACCATTTCTTCATTTATACAGTCCACACTGCAAGATATTTCCTTGGGAAACTGATTAGTACAGAATGTGCCTCATTCACAGTGTGAATGAGAATTCCAGTGCATGTATGTGTTCTTTGCTATTCATAAAGCCTGAGTATTAATGGCAGAATGTTGCATCTCTTTTGGCACTTCCCAAGAGCCTCTTTTTTTTTTTTTTGTTTTTAAACATTGTTTTGGCAGTTGTTTGGCTTGTCAGCACAGAATCTGTGAAGACAGCTTTCCTGGAAACTGCTACTAACTTTGGATTTTTGCACGCATATGTACTTCAGATTATTTTTTGCAAAACTAGAGTTGTTGATCTGGTTCTGTTCTTTTGTTTATAGACCCTACAGATTCTATTTAATGAGTCTTAAAATGTGCAGTTGTCATTCTGAGTTGAGAATACTGGGAGTAGACAGTGCAACTTCATATTTTCCTCAATGTCTTGTTTTGGTTGTTTTTTTTTTTAATAAAAAGTACATACATGTTGGCAACAAAACTGTTGGTTACGTACCAGAGTTCTAGCTGTTGCTGGTAGTAATTACACAATGGGGAGTTTAAAGGAAAGTTTGACAAGTTGAATACCACCCCTTTAAAAAATGGGGGTTAAGGCAAGATTTTTTATTTTTAAACACAAACCAGAGTAATTACCAAGTTTTTATTTCCATCTTGTTCACCCCTATTTCTTTTCTGAAAGAATCTCTTTGGAAGTCTAACCTTTCCCCACCACTACAAAACTCTTTCTGTGCAGATACTACTTGTAGTGACTCCGTATCACAATGCTGTGGTAAAACAAAGGGTGGCATTTGTCACCTTTCAGCACTAACTTGGCTCTTAATAGTTGTAGGTAAAAATTTGGGGTTGTTTTTTTCCTTTTTCTGTTTCCCTAAACTGTATACAACAGTAACTTCTCTCATGAGTGTCCCTTGACAGCTGTAAGACCTGAATGCCAAGTTCTGGCTCCCAAGTCTTGACCTCTTCTTTGGCTTCTTTTCTGGTCTCTTGGCTGGCTCCTCTGCTTGTTGCTGTGGCAGCTGCGGAATCGTCTCTGGAGCTGATCGAGGCAGATCTCACTCTTTCAGATTCTGCTTTATTGTTGGCGATGCTGCTTTTCTTAGACTTACCGCAGTAAGGATTACCCATGTTTTTAATATATTCTAAGAGTGAGAATTCTTAAAATTCTCAAATTGCTGTGATACGAATATTGCTTTATAATTTCCTTACAGTAAACAGGAAGTGTTTGGTTCTGGTTTGCTTGAAGTAAAAACAGTTTGAGTATAAGTACATAGCACAAAGAACAGTAATCCTCCATCCCTGACGTTTTTGTTTGGCACTAGCTTTCTGGATGAAAAGAATGGCAGTACTTGTATGAAATATTTCAGCAACTTTGTAAAAAGCAAGTATGTCTGAGACATGGTTGAAAAGGCTTAAAAGGGATGTGCTTATAATTTAAAGACCAGCATGTATGAAAAGTGTGTTACCTCTTTATGCATTTAATGTCAGCACTATGCATGAAGAAAGTCTAATCTGGTCTGGTAGAGGCTCAGTAGATTTATTGGGGGAAAAGGAGCAGCAAACATGTGAAGAGAGGGTGCAGGGTTGTGTGTCTAATTCTTGTTTTAGACAACTGAATTTATGAAAAGGAAACAAGAATTACAATGTACTCTTTCTTTTAGTGCAGCAAAAAGTGAAGTTTTAATGCCCAACAAAACTGTCTGTTGAACTGCAGTATCATTAAAGTCAGACTTGCAGTGAGAAAATACAAATAAATGTCTAATGATGTTAGAGGTGAAGCACTATCCCTCTCTTCAGCAAAACTATAAAGCAGGACCAAAATCAGCCCTTCCATGAGGATTATATGGCTGCATAGTTGCAGAGGACGTGCAGGGTTTTAAGAAAAGCTGCTGTAACTAGATAACCTCTTGATATGTTTATTGCAATGCCTGTGGTCATATTTCAGAGCAAAAGAGAGAGTTATAAATATGTATGTAAACTGTTTCTCAGCATTTCAATAAAAAGAGGATGGGGGGGGAAAACAGGTTTGACCCTAACTACTCACAGTATATTATAGCATAAACATTCTTCCTTAAACTGTTCCAAAATAGCTGTGAAATAAACAGATTCTGAAGGGCCAATGTCCCATCTTGCTGGAGAAAATGGAAAGAACGTATATTCGTCATATCAAGGATCATTCATGTAAATGACAGTCTGGGTATTGCTTACAAGCTGGATTTGGGTCATTCCATATGGTCGTATATTTTAGGGATTCACAGCCTTTTGAGGTAGTCAGGGATTGATTGCAGCCACAGAAAGACGTAAAATGCCAAATCCTTCTGTCTTGTTGGTCTTGTTTCCACCTTGCATCCAATGGATTTTGTTGCCGTTGCTTTTAAACCTGTTTTGATACCTGAGAAGAGTTATCCCATTTGAAAGCTTATCTCTTTGTCTGAGAGAGGACAACTAGTAGGACAGTCCCATAGTGGCTTGCAGGAGAAAATGTAGAACTGTAAGAGTGGGTAAGAAACCAACATGGCCCCAGTCTGCAGAAATTCTAGTTTAGGAAGAACCAGAATCTATTCAGTTGGGATTTTCAATCTCACAACATTTTCTAACACTACTGTATACTGAGTTAATAGTCCTTACTTCGTGAACTGGAGAGAGATAGAGCTTGTCATGGTCTCAGCTGTTTGGAGAGAGAGAATTAAAAAAAATGAAGTTCAAAATGATATGTTTCTATGAGTCACTTCAATACTTAGCAGATTTTTGCAGATAGGAAACATCAGGTGCAAGGGACTGTACAACGGGTAGGAGAAAGAAAGGACAAGATCAAAATCACTTCTGATTGGAATTATTTAAATATATTTGCATGTCAGTTAATAATTTACCATAATTTTCAGGCATATATTAACTTTATAAATCTCTCCAGAAGTATGTGCTGTAATTTACACAAGTACATTAATTCCATACTGTAGCCACTTTTTAATGCTCACCATTTAGAGTTTAAACTTTTTTACAAAAGTAAGAATAAATAATATCGTAAATGTTAATGCCAAGATCTAAGTGCAAAGTGAATCCAGAACAGATTTAATATTGCTGATTTGAATCTCTTAATGAATATATAATTTTGTGAGACCTTGAGTTTTAATTTGTAACGCATTGATAGTTTTCTTTTTATTAGCCTGTTGTAAATATATATTCCCAATAAAAATTCTCTCCAGACCCAAGGTTCCAGATGTTCCCTTAATAACCTAAACCTTTATCCTCTGACTTTGGCAAATCTTTTAATGTGGTTTCAGGTTTTGAATCTCTGGGGTGGTGCATATTTGAATACAGGTTTCAGCTCTGTCTATGAAGACATGTAGCAGAACACCACCTTTGTTTTGCACAGGAGAGGACTTTTTAGTGCTGGATGCCGTGCATGCTAGGCATTCTTTGAAGACTTCTTTTATATCTGAGATATGAGGGGAATGCTACTTAAAGGATTTTCTTACATTTGTGCTTTTTCATCCCAGTGTTATTGCCCCCTGCTGCTTACCAGAGAGCATTGGTAACCACTTCCAAATGTATCCTTTCCTAACTTTATATAACCTTCTGCCACTGTGTATGTGTTTTTTGGAGGTTTTTTTGATCAGTGGTCATTGAAGCCCTCAGTAAGCTTGAAGATCTCCTGGCTGTGTGCTGGTCTATTTTTATCTGATAATTGGTTTTCCTGCTTGAGGGATTCGCAAATTGTAAATGAAAGTACTGATTTGCCTTGTTTCCTGCATGATGTTTTTGTTTCCTGGTAAACTACCATTTTGCTTGGTAAAGCAGGTTTATTTTACAATATTAGCATTATGATACCTTGAATCAACTAAAATGTAACTGAAGGGAAAAAAATAATGTAAATGCTTTGTGAATTTGGTAGTGATGAAGTCTGATAATTAATTACAATATGTTCTCTTGTGTGCACACAGAGGAGTATTTTCAATATAAGGGCATCTGTATTTTTTTAATACAAAAATAATCAATTGATGTATGATATGTATTCTTAAAATTGGTTTAAACCAAAATTAAATTTCATTATTTGTGAGTTAGGAAACTGGAATTGAGGGATGGGGTTGTTTTTACCAGAGATAAGCATTAATCTGGTGGAAGGAAAATGAAGAATTTAAATTCCTCATTTATCTAACTTACATAATAGATTTGGTATAAATATCTTATTTGGCATTTGGTCAGTCTACTGCAGCTAATGCTGTCTTCTCTCTGTAGAACAGAACCCCTGTCTAAGATGATTGATGTTATTGACTTGTAGCTCAGGCTCACTTCCCCTAGCAGTAAGTCTATAGGCGGATTTCTTTTTCTGGATCTAGCCGCATGTTTCCACTCATGTTTTCCACTCCTTTGTCAGAGGCAACATCCTGCAAACTTGTGAGAATACTCCCGTATCCATATTGGTCAAAGGCCTCATTGTGAATCATAGATATCTGCTTATCTAATTTGAAATGGATCTGGGGCCCATGACCTTCAAATTCTGTAAAGGTCATCTTGGAATAATTACCTTGATTTCCCAATACTTCTAGGAAATTACTATGAGGAAAAGTTGGAGAAGTCTCAATCGCTGAAATACGTGGAGAATTGTAGAATCATAGAATGGTTTGGGTGGAAGGGACCTTAAAGATCATCCAGTTCCAAACCCCTGTCATGGGAAGGGACATCTCCCACCAGACCAGTTTGATCAAGGCCCCATCTAACCTAGTCTTGAACACTTTCAGGGAGGGAGCACACACAGCTTCCCTGGGCAGCCTGTGCCAGTGTCTCATCACCCTCATTGTGAAGAATTTCTTCCTAATGTCTAATCTAAGACTTCCCCCTTCCAATTTAAAGCCATTCCTCCTCATCCTATTACTACATGTTTTTGTAAAAAGTCCCTCCCCATCTTTCCTGTAGCCCCTTCAGGTACTGGAAAGCTACTATAAGGTCTCCATGAAACCTTCTCTTCTCCAGGCTGAACTCAGCTCTCTCCAGCTCTCTCAGCCTGTCCTCATAGCAGAGGTGCTCCAGCCCTCTGATCATCTTCATAGCCTCTCTCTGGGCCCATTCCAACAGTTCCATATCCTTTGTTACCATCAACTGAGGCACTTTGCAGTGCATGATCCAGGAAATTTGCATAATGTTAATAACTGTAGGAGCTGCTGAACGGAAGCTGTATAGTGAATTTAGCTCGCTGGTGTATCTTTTAAATGAATCCTGAGAGTTGAAGTTTGTTGTTGCATGGAAATAATTTATTACAATACCCTTTAGTATGTAACATCATTTTGTAACCTTGTGTCAGAGCTTCGTATGCAACACTTTGACTATTTAATTAGACATGCAATTTGATCATATATGTTGCATTGAAACTTCCATACAGTCACTAGAAAATCAATTATTTCAAATATTGGGTCAAATTAATATTCAGTCACTAAAATATCTGTAGTGCTCACTTTCTGTATCAGAGTGATATTGACATTGATAAAAATCTGTTTGTGGAAAGTTTTACGCAAGCAGAACAGGATTGTGTTTGTGGTGAAGAAAATAGAAAAAAAAAGTCCGTGCTGTTTTATACATTAATGGTTTTTCAAGCTATTTTTCCATAACTGGTTAGCTTTTATTTCCCATTTAAAATTGTGAGCATTATGTTAAAGGTGTAGCTAATTCAGTTGCATGGCAATGATGTTATTCCAGAGTGACAGACTAATGTTAGCTTGTTTAAACTGGAAAAAAATCTGTAAGACAGATGTGTATATTTTGAAGCTGATGGTTAATTAGCCAAGGTTAATAAAAAGGAGAGGTAGTATGTTTGCAGCCTGTTAGCAAAGTGAAAAGATAACAAGCGGAATTGGAAGAGCCACTTTATTGGGACAGAGTTAATTATGAAAATGGAGCTTATAATGGGAAAGATAATTTTATAGTCCATACGTGAGTTAACTCCATAAAAAATAAATTGGCAGTATTTTTTAACTGTATCTTTCATCTTTTTGTGTATGTGTATTTAAAATTTTCTGAGTGAATAATGCACATCCCTTACTGCATTTAACACTGCTGTGCTGAGTGGTGATGGTCTGCACAAACACAGGACATCATCTCAGTTAAAAGAAAAAGAAATGAGTTTGTTCCTTAATAACAGCATGCTCTTTTGGGGAGTACCAGGGAGGGTTAATTCAAAATATTTTTTTTGACAAATTTTTTGAAGTTCCAGTCTGTCATTTCATGTTGGTAACTTCTGACTTACCATCATATGAAAAAATTAGGTTTTGTTTGAATGGGGCTCTTCATGTATTTTGTTACATATATTTTCATGTATGTTGTTTTGTTGTAGCAGTTGTTCTTTAACTATTTTTCTTGTAAGAAGAACACTGACTTCTACCTGGAATACTTTTGGTTCTTTCTAAACAAACACGTTTACTTCCAACTGTGATCCCCATTAGATAGTTAGAATATTTATCAAGAACTTAGTGACTTGGTTTACTTTACACAGTTTGTTAGAGTACATCCAGGAATGCAATATCAATATCTTCACTTGCAACCTTACACTGCAGAGGATTGTCCATAGTCTTTGCTCATTAGAAGGTTATTTTTTCTTTCAGCTAGGGTTACCTCATAGCTCTTTCTGCAAAATAACTTTGAAATGCAGGATGTGTAAAAACTTATAGTTAAGTGAAAGGAACTTGTAGGATTAAGTTTGTTACAATGCTTCTTTTGAAATAGCTTCTAACATTGAATACATCCAAATGTTACATGTATCTGTAATTGCCAAAAGGACTCTTGAAATGAGAAAGTTTGACCGGACAAATATTGCTACCTCAGAACTTAGAAGAATGTTAAGTTTTCTTTTTGATGGTCTGTTTTTTTTCCCGAGTCTTAGCCTGAGGAAGTACCAGTATAATTATATGGTGTATTAATTATACCAGCTTAGTGCAGGACCTAATATTCTAACAGGCCTCCAAAGCACAATAATCTGCTCTCGTACTAGAATAAATATATCTGCAAGGAATTATACTGAAGTAATCCTAGTTGTATGAATGTATGCATTACTCCTCAATTGGTGCCACTTCTTGATTAGACAAGCTCTAAACATTTATAATATGCATTTCGTTGTTTTGGAGGTTGCCCTTTCTCAGTGCTGATTTACCAAGGTACTCAGAATTCAAGACAGTTTCTGCTTGTTTAGACTTAGAGCTTTAAATTCTGTCTGCATTCACATTTTAACCGTATTCAGAAACTGGAAGGTTTTAGAAATTCCTTAGTGTTGTCTGGGGATGGTGAGGATTTTAGTACAGATCAACACTAAATTAAAAAATGTATTTAAATTCTGATAAAGGATAAATTTTGGAGGATTTTATGGAACACACTAAATAGAGAAAAAAAAACCCAGAATTCTCCCAGTCTAGCTGACCTATGGAACCAGTTTTCAGAAATATTTTAATTTTAGAGATTTTAAAAAACAAAGGCAAATTCTTAAGTGTTTATCTTTCATGTCTCCTCAGGCATAATTGATAGTTTGCATTCCTACCTACAGATGTTTCCCTAGTGACAGGATGTTTGGGCTGCAGAAAATGAACTCAAGGAAAGTTGACTTAAAATAGTTTAACAGGTATCTGTTTATGATCAGCAGTAACGTAGGTGTGATGCCAGAATAGGCAAAATAATGATTTTGCTTGATGGTGAAGAGTGAATCTGTAATGGCTTGAAAGGAGAGCACGTAAACAGTTTTTCCCTCAATATGGAATGCTTTTTGAATAGCGCACACAGAACAAGACCTGCTTCATTGTTATAGAGACACACTGTTTTGCAACACAGTAAAACTAAGCTGCTGATCCTTTGAACTAGTAATGCATTTTAAATGAAGAAAAATGTTTTGATTCTGTGTCAAAGTAGGTAGTGATCCCGCTTACACTGCTGTATCAACTCAGGAACAGGGAAAATTGCCTAAGCACAAATAAAGGGTCTGACAAAGACCGGCGTTCTTTTTCATTTTCCATTTGCAGGCATGTTTTTCCCTGTTGATTAAAAGTATGTGGAAAAATATGTAATGATGGGTTTAGAATTTGGTACAGGGGAATTAATTTATTCCTGCTTATTATCTGACACAAACTCATTTTGCCATAAATGATGAGGTTCTTGTGAATTTACAACTCAGCTTTTATATTGCAGCTAAGATGCTATTTTAAATCCCAACTGTGGAAAGCAAACTTTGGAAAAAGTATTACATAAGCAGACAGGATGTCATTTGCGCTCCTTTTCCTCTGCTTGACACTGAACTGGCTCTGCAAGTCTCCTGTGTGCACTCAGGAGTATTTTGAGCCAAATGTTTCAATATTTATATCACACACAAACAAACAAAACCAAACAAAACCGGCAACACAACAAAGCCGGGAACCCCAGTGGGGTTAATTTAGCTGTTCTCTTCCTCTGTAGTTCAGATTTAATGTATGTATTTATTAAAGCGCAGATCACTCTTCTTATCTTAACATCTAGCAGCTACTTGTAGAACAAAATCATTGTTGTGCAAGTCCATCTCTTTTTAAAGTAAGCTAATGATGAAAGGGAAATGCCAGCTTTGATCAGGGCTGTCAAAACTGTTTTGCAATAGTTGCTTAAAGGTAATAGATACTTTTATAAGATACTGTTTGGATGGATCCCACGGTTGAGGTTGTACTTCATCCGTGTAGAGAGTAAATTTTAGGGTTAAAAAAAGCCTTTCAATGGAAACAGCTTATTTGGTCTGTTTCCCTCTGGCAGTGCTACACAGTGACCAGGCCACGAGGAATAATTGATGTTTTCAGTTATATTTTTTGAAATGTTTTATGAATGAAAAGACTAACCCAAAGATACAAGATACGACCTCCAGCATGAGCAGTCCTGAGGCAGCGTTTTGCTTAGAGGTAGACTCTGGGAAGCCATGGTTACCCACATGTCTTTTCTTCTGCACTTTCTTCCAGGGACAGGATGCTGATATCTGCTGTTCTCCAGTAACACAATAGCATTTATTTTCGTAGCCTTATAAAAGCAACTTTAACATTCTTTAATTTTAAAACTACCATTGAATGTGTAGGGCAAAGGAAGAAGGACTCTGACAAAGAAGGACTCATATGGGGAGACTCGGAAGGTGAGAGCAGAGATACAGCATCTCCACCATGTGCTTTCTGGGTAATTTGGAGTCTGGCACTGCTGTCAGCACTAGCTTCTTTGGAGTATATTGGTTTACACAGGGCTGGTGTTTTTTCATGGAGATGTGCAGGCAGAACTGAGAAGTTACACTTGTTTCAGTGAGCAGAAGCAGAGTCCGAAGAAGAACAAACTTGGAGTGAAGGACCAGAACCCAGGGGGGATGTCTGCTGTCCTGTGCAGGAGTGACTGCCTTTCCTCGAGCACTGCCACTGAGCAGAGACTGAGCATTACAGGTTTCAGAAAGCCTGAGCACTGGTGCAAAGTGCATGATGGCGAGGGGAAAAGGGTTGTGTACACATCTGAGGACAAAAGAGTGTTTGGGCTCTCTGAGGAAAGGCTGGAGGCACTTGGAGATTGTAGGAACTGAGTAGGATGGCATACAGAAGTGTTTGGTAGGAGTTCTTTCTGAAAAGATGTGGAGTTTGTTTGCATTTTTGTATATTTAATGCTGAATTCCTCAAAATGTGTGAGGTTCTTCCTGATATCTTGGAAGACAAGGTTTCAAGCCATTTTTTTGGTCTCTGGTATCTTCATTTTAATTTTTGAACTTTGTTGGAATGTTTCTGCTGCTATTTCTTGTCAGACAGTGACAAACTGTGTTGGTGGTTATCCACCCTGTCCATGCAGTCAAAGGGATTAATTAAAGAATAGCTTGTAATAGAAGCTACACGAAGTGCTTAGAGGAACTGTTCCAAGAGAGTATTCTTTATTGTATCCGTATGCGATCGGGAGCATGCGCTGCTGCTTTTTTGGGTATATTTCTGTGTGTAAGGAGACAGATGCTAAAAAATTAAAAAGGACATGCAAATAGTGATTTGAACAGTTAAAAATTACTGTTTGGAAGACCTCTGTGGTTTCTCGCTTGTCTGTGCAGGAATATTCAATAATAGAAAAATCAATTACTGATTGTAATTAATTATGTATGATAACATAACTCTATCCCACATCTGAAAGTTAAAAAAAAGCTGCTTGATGTAAATATTTTGAAGCATTAAATCGTGCTAGATACTGTCAGGTGTTTACCTTATGGTATGTTATTTTCCCTGTAGTTTAACAATGATCTTAGTGAAAGAGGAACTTAAAAATACTCCATAGTTATTGAGAAAACCAGTCTTAAGCAAAGTAGACAAATCCTTACTGTGACCCTGTTTGGTAGCTTATGTCTGAAAGGACATGAAAGGAGATGAAAGGAGATGATGAATAATTACAGTGGATTTATTCCTCTTCAGCTGTTACTCTAATAAATGATGTTACTAAGTTTTTCTCTTGTTGCTAATAACAACATAAACATATCAGTTAATGAGGAGACTTTATGTGTATTGGCAATCTTGGTTTGGTTTTGAAAGGGGAAATCCACATGTAATAGTGTTAGAAACAATAAACTGCCTTTTAGAATGCTTGATCATTCCTCCTGTACCTGCTCCTGCAGTCTCTATAGCAAGTAGTGAAATGTAAGGCAAGAAAATACATGTGGCTTTATTGGGAATGTAGGGAAGAGAGAGGACTGGATTTGCATCGAGTGGTATTTCTAGGGCTTTGAATAGGGTACTGTGAAATATTATTTAGCCAGAAACATGGTGACCTTCTGCAATGTCTGGAAGTGAGACTCAGACACTAAAACGTATACTCAGAGAAGTATCTTAAAATTAATTAAAAAAAATAATCTTATTCAGCTGTCTAAAATACATTTTCTTTAGAACAGATACAAATGTTAAATAGAAATTTATGATGCTTTCTTATATAAAAAGAAAAATTCTAACTTTAGAGTTGCTGCCTTCCTTGCAGACAGCCCTAAAATGAATTTCATGCTTATCTATTCTTATCAAAACCCTTTTTACAGTAATAACTCCCTCTAATTTTGCTTCATGATTTTTGTTCCACTTCTGTGATCCCTTCCTCCTTCATGATGGAGTTGGACTTCAAACCCCTCTCTACTTCCCTTCCTCCCTCCGTTCCCCAAGTGTCAGCTGCCTTTGTTTTTGTGGCTATTTCTGTATACAGTGCTTATGTATCTTAACCTTTGTACCTTATCTGACGCACAAGCTTGCTTTTCTTAAATCCATAGGGAGTGATTTTCTATACTGCTTTCTTAGTATTAGTTTATTCTGGTTAACACTAGCTCTGTCTATGGGGTGTTATAACAAGCAATCTGGTAGTTGCCGGGGCTCTGCAACAGCAGTGCTGGCTGTTGCCATACTTTTCCTAAAGTTCCTGTAATATTGCCATGGAACTGGTTGAGTGTCTGGGGAAAAATGATGGAGAAGGAGCTTTTAGAGCCATAGCTTATGCTGTCTGTGGTGAATAGCAAAAAGGAACAAGGCCTTGTAGAGTGGCATAACTTACTGCTTTAGAGTGCATGAATCACTTCCTTGGGCAAATATACTACTATTGTACAGACTTTCCACATTATATATCTACAAGTATGACATAATTCAGAGTATTCACGTTATTCTGAAAACCTCTTCTTTGTATATGTGTGACTTTTCAGTGGGTGTTTTTTGCTTCAGGACTGTATTGCCTTTATAATTTCAAAGCTGAAAATTAAGACACGAATGATGTATTTATGGCTTCTGTTGCTCAAGTAAACAGGCACAGGATATCAGGTGAGACTCTGATATGCTACTTGGAGGAACAGATAACAAAATGAATTGTCTGGTGTCTGTGTTTTGTGAACAATGCTAAGGACGGTCTCTAAAAATTGCTCACTCTCCAAGCTACCAGTGAAATAATTAAGTAGTAGTTTTCCGAAATGGGAAACGGTGAATTTGTTATTTCATTGTTTGTTTTTTTTAAAATTGAAAAGGAGCATTTTAATTTCCCTGTCTACTTGGTGCTCTGTGTTCTGACATGCAGTATTTGGGATTTTGTTTTGAAAAAGAAATGAGCCAGGCAGAAAGTTGAACGAAATTAAAGACATTTGATTATTTTAATCTGTGGAAGTGTTTATATGCTTCTTACATAACACAGCCTGCACTGTCAGCCTGGAACTTTTCTACATTTAAGATGTATTTGGACCTTTACAACTGCTACGAAACTGCTGAACTGACAGATGTGGATTTTTTTAGTTACCAAAATAGCAATAAAACTTGGGTTGCAGTAATTACAAATGCAATTTTAACCTCATTCAGTGTGTTGAAGTGATGTTTTGTTGGGCTCTGCATGGGTTTTGTCTTTGTAGACGATGGCTATTTTTTGCTTTAACTGTCTTATGTGTTAATTCAAGAAAAATTAAGGAAACAATTTATTGCAAGATGTATATTTAGCATGAGGTCAACTGGTACAACATTCATATCTGAATATGCTGCAGTGCTTATTAAAATATAAAGTAACTTATTCCTTATTAAGAGCTGCATGGTTATTTTACAGCTAAGCATGATTGCTTCCTCCTGTTTAAGAAGATTATCTTCTTTCTGTTTTCAAAACTGTATCATCTCTCCTGGCTAAAGATAGAAGGACAATTTGAACTTCTGATGAGATAGGGTAAGGGGCTTAATAGAAATTTTGTTGATTTTAATTAAAAGTCAATAGACTAAAGTGCACTTACCCACTTTAATGTTACTCCTTTACCATATTGATAATTTACAGATGGATCTTATCTCAGTAGGAAAAAGTGACTTGTGCGGTGACAAAAACTTCATGGAGTTTTTTAATGGATTGTGCTCTGCTTTCAAAAGCAGATCAGCATTGAACCTGTCAATCCTTATAAAGATCTGAGCATCTCTGTCACTTGCAAACACAAATACAGTTACTATGGTTTAAAATCTGAATGTTTACCTTTAGCTGTTGATAAATGAACTATTAAAAAGTTTTTCCTATTCCAAGTCTATCAAGTGCTGGTGATTAAAGTGAGTGCACTGAGTGAATTCATTTTAACTCACTTTGACGTGCTTGGATAGTCTTATTTGTGGGTGGTGTTGGAAGGCTCTGCCTTTGGCTTATACCTGAGAGCTGGTAATCACTCTATCACCCAGCAGGGCAGGAAGAGTTACAAATATTCAGCATTTCTGCACAGTGCTGCTTTTAATAGTTCATACATATTTCTAACTCAAAAAACCTGGGCATTCTAATTAAACAATGGTGAAAGGTAGGTAATAGATAAGAGGTTTAGGAAAGAAAAATATGTAAATCAAGATTATATATTTTCTATAATCATCTATGTCATGTATCTATTTTTGTTACTATTTATTTTTTATTACATATGAAGTTAAGGAAATTATCCATAAGAAAGTTCAGGTAAGATTTTGTGATAAGTTTTAAAGGAGGAATGTTGAATGTGGACAAATGTATGGAAGGACCCATATGAATTAGTATCCTTCAAACTAATTTTTTTCTGTTGAATCAATATATAGAGATGAGAATTTTGGGACAAATGCATTTTTACTTCTGTACAAATATGCAATGCTCTGTCTATATGGCATTTAAAATATAGTTGAGCTTAGTGGCCTTCTGTGATGGAGTGATGACATCATTTAGCCAAACTAAATGCCCTTGCTTTTATTTTCTTAGGCTTTGGCAGCTAATAAAATGTAATAGAGGATGCTGGTTGTAGGAGATGCTGAAAAAAAGGTGCTGTTGCAGGAGATGCCAAGTTTTGTTTGAAATTAGTGTTGATAGAGGCAACGACTCCCTGTTTTGTTTGACTGTTAAACTGCTCTTTTTTTTTTTTTGGTAACACTGGTAATGCTTATGCCAGATCTTACCTAAGTTCATGGCTTAGGGAGAGGAAAATCTAGATCCAGACCAAGACCTTTACACTGCCTACAGAAATCAAAGATGCACTAGAGTGTAGACAGTTGTTAAATTGGTCAAGGGGAAGCAATTAATAAAAAGATCTTATTTATCAAAATAAGTGCAATTCCACATCTGGATCTGCAGGTTGATGATTTCTTGGAAGGAAATAGCACGGAAAATACTAATACCAGAGTGTCTTATGTTCTGTCACTTCAGTGCATCTTTATAATGCACTGCTAATCCAGATAGCCCAATGTAAACTGTTAAGGCTGTGTAATGAGTGATTTATGCATGTGATTGATTTTACATATTGCTAGTGGTTACATTTTATGAAATGGTAATAAAACAACCTAAAATTGTTCAAGGATAGAATTAATGAACATACAGAAAATACTTGCAGGAAAAAAAAATATTTTACAACTTTCTATGGCTGTGTAAGAAAATGAGACTGAGTTCTAATCCAGATGGAAAAGTAATAATACTAGTCTGTTTCAGTAGTGCATAATGGTTTTATGGGCTAACCTCTGGAAATTTGAAATAAAAGCATCTCAAAAGGATTAAATAGTTACAGATGTTAAATCATTTTGTGTTTGTCTCCTTTTACACTGTCATTTCTATGACTGATTTATTCCATAAAACTGTTCTTGAGTTCCAAGAGAAATAGAGATGAGGAATAGCACGGAATGGCATGAACCTGAAAGCCATACCCTTATGGTTCAATTTTCTTACTAGGTCATACCTCATAGGGATACTGTGATATTGTATATATCAAATACTTTTAAGGTGATTGAATGATCCTCCTTCCATTAAACCATGAAGAATGGAAGAGAAAGGCTCAAGCTATTCTTGTGTTAATTATTTACTCCCGTGCAGATTGTTGCTAGTTACTTTCCTCTTCTGAAAGTAAACATGGTAAACCTTTTATGGTTGTGTAATGCCAATTCTAATATAGAACAGAATGGATGACTCAAACTCATCATTCACATCTGAAAGGAAAAGATAGCTGTTTCCCATAGCCATTTTAAGGAGGCTCCTTAATGGCTTTATGCAAATTCCAAGTCTTTCATAAAAGTTTCTATCTACAGAATAAGATGTTCATGGAAGCAGCATTTGCAAATTATAATTTTCATTCACAGGTACTTTATTTCCTATTCTGGATTGCTGTCAGGATCTTCAGTTCATCCATGACAACAGAGTCATATTTCTCAAGTTAAAAATAGAATACCTCCACCAATTATAGCTGCATGCAATACCACCTGAATTCGGATAGGGAGTTCCAGCCTTTTCACTTTTTTGCTCTCTAATTACATATTGAAACATTTCTGTACAGATCCATGGAGGACAGGGAGGTGATTTGAGACAGCCAGCATGGCTTCACCAAGGGCAAGTTCTGCCTGAACAGCCTAGTGGGCTTCTGTGATGGAGTGACTACATCACTGGAAAAAGGAAGAGCTACAGATATTATCTATCTGGACATGATCCCCCACGACATCCTTCTCTCTACATTGGAGAGATATGGACTTGATGGGTGGACTGTTTGGTGGATGCAGACTTGGTTGAATGGCTGCATTGAGACAGTAGTAGTCAACAGCTCAATGTCCAGATGGAGATCGGTGACAAGTGGTGTCCTTCAGAGGTCTGTATTGGGACTAGTACTGTTCAAAGTCTTCATCAATGACATGCACAATGGGATCAAGTGAACCCTCAGCAAGTTTGCAGACAACCCCAAGCTGGGTGGTGCAGTTGACACACCTGAGGTATGGGATTCCATCCAGAGAGTCCTGGACAAGCTTGAGAAATGAGCCCATGTGAACCTCATGAGGTTCAACAAGGGCAGGTGCAAGGTCCTGCACCTGAGTCAGGGCAACCCCTGGATCTGATACAGGCTGGGGGATGAAGGGATTGAGAACTCTGTGGAAGAAGGACTTTGCGGGTAGTGATGGAGGAAAGGCTGGACATGAGCTGGTAATGTGTGCTTGCAGCCCAGAAGACCAACCATATCCTGGGTTGTATCAAAAGAAGCACGGCCAAGCAAGTCGAGGAAGATGATTCTCCTCCTCTGCTGTGGTGAGACCCCACCTGGAGTACTGTGTCCAGCTCTGGAATCTTGAGCGTAGAAAGGAACAGTAGGAGTGGAGAGTGGGTCCAGGGTAGGGCTGTAAAAATGATCAGAAGGATAGTGAGGACAGGCTGAGAGAGTTGGGGTTGTTCAGCCTGCAGAAGGGAAGGCTTCAGGGAGACCTTATAGCAAGCAGCCTTTCAAGACATAAAGGGGGCTTGTTAGTCTCATATCTTTTAAAGTTTCCTAAGTGGTTATCCACTCATGTTTCTTCCTCCTTGAAACCGTATTTTACTAACAGAAGTTCAGAAGAACACCGGGAAATGTCAGATCTCTGTGCTTGTTAAAATTACTTTAGGGTGCACCTAAATATTTATTATATAGTATCATATTACCTGCATTAAGGTATATGATACTTCTTTAATTGTTTTCTTATGATAGCCCCCTTAAACTTCACATAAACAGTCTTTGATTTTATTATTTTTTTGATGTATGTAAGTGTTATATGAACAGGTGGAATTTGAATTTAGACAGTTTTCTATGTTGGCGTTTTACAAGGCTGTATGATACCTGCTGGAGATTGACATCTTCTTGAATGGTTTGATAAATTTATCTTCCTTTGTTACTTCTTCTTGGTATTCATCCTCTCAGTAAAAGGTGGCTCAGGTTCACAGTTCATCATATGAAGTGTTTTATCTTCTGTATGAGTGCTTTCTGCAGATTTGATGTCTTCTCTTTTAAGTTCTTTTCAAATGCATTGAGAAGCTTGGTTCCCTTTAGGAGTCAATAAGCAGGAACAAATCTGGACAATAAAAAAACCCGACCACTTCCATTACAGCTGCCTATTTCAAAAGAGATCTCTGAAACGTTACTGTTGAGTGCTACAATATTCTTTGAGATTTGACTGAAAATATACTTCATCTGAAGAGCTGCCTTTTCTCATATTGGTGCCACAGAGGGTCAGCTGTTTTTCTTGTCTAAACAGCAAACAAAATTCTGCATCATCAGACTTCATTTGTGATAACAGGATTGCTAGGTCCTGTATCTTGTTGAAAAACTTATTCTAAAACATAAATACTAGTCTTGTTTTGGAGTCATTTACTAGGAGAGCCTCTGGATTCTTGGCCTTTTTGTTCATTCTGCTCTATGCCAGTGGTTCCTTTCTACTGCCATAATTTCTAGTCTGTTTTCTGCTTTCTCAGAGAAAGGAATTTATTTCCATGTTGATTAGATGATTTATGTGTATTCTGAAATGTAAGCAGTCTAGTTTCTAGGTTTTTTTATTATTATTGTTATGATTTTTAACTGTTGATTTTTTTTATTATTATTATTCTTCACTTTGAAGAAAAGCAGACATAGGCTTTATACATTTGGCTAATTCTTTAGTTAATACCAACATGCTGATTTGTTGAGACACTTCCAGATCATAAAATGGAGGAAGGCTCCTTTGCTACTACAGTAAACTTACAAAGATTTTTACGCTATTATGGAAAAAACTTACCTGAAAAAAAGGAATTAGAGCTTTGCGGTTTTAATTTTTTGTTTCTGCTGTTTGTAGAGTGTATGCAGAGAGTGAGTATGCAGTATTTTGTATGTTGACATAATGAAGTTACAGTAGATTTCAAGTAAGTTAGAAGAAAAATGAGATTACTGGAAAAGGAAATTGAATAATCAGTGTTTTTCTTGATTTAGTCCTTTGGGACTCAATTTTATGTGTAACACAACCTCTTAAATCTGGCTTTCAGTTAAACAGGAATTCAGTGAGTACATGATACATAGATGAACAGTCTACTGGATGTTTTTCCAAAATGTCAGTTCAAGTTCTCTTAAAGAAGATGTTACTTTCTGAGTTATTCTTGTTCATTTAAAATGAGTTCTTTGCCTTCTGTTGGCAAGCTTCTGTAGGATTTTTTTTACAGGAACTGTTTGTAAAGCAATTGTTTATGAAGTCAATGGTTTGAACAGGGTTATATGTTATATACAGGGTAGGCTGTAAGACTAATGGTAAGAAGAACGTCTTACATAGCATCAGGTTGCCTTCATAAGCTACAAGATCGCCAGATGACTTGCACTTGTGAAACTACTATGCGTGAGGGTACAGGTGTGCCTTGAAAATGAGTGTTTTGCATAGATCACTTGAGGCACATAAGAAATTACTGTTCAAGTAACTGTAGTTTATTTGTTTTGAATATTTATGAAGGTACCAGGTTCTAAAGTCAGGAAATCCCTCAAGTTCTCTTACCACTGGCATGACTTCCATCATATGTTTTCAGTTTCTGCTTTTTAAAGATTTAAGCTTGTAATATATTTTCTTTTTTAAAAAACATGCTGAAAATTATGCATACTTGTACACAAGTTGCAAGAATTGCTACCATTGGTACCTCATTTCAAGCATAACTCATGCTTGCCATTTAAGAAAAGAAAAATCACCTATTTTGTATTTGACTACCTTCAGTTTCTTGTCATTCATTCGTCTTTTGTGCCTTTTTAAGTTTAGGGCCCTTCTGTTCCCTTTGATGTCTCATTTGCATACTTTAATCAAGTTACCCTTTAATTTTCTTCTTGGTAAGTAAAGGCTTCTTTACTTCTTTACTTTATGATTCTTTTGTCATTCATATAGGGTTTTTTCTGTGAGCTTTTCCCTTATTTTCCAGCATTGTTCTTTAAGTGAGGAGCACTAGATTTCCTTTTCTTTTCCAGTACCAGATACTCATCAGTATCAGAGACAAAGTATTTTTGCTTCCTGTTTTCTCCAGAGCACTTTGTTTACCAGGTCAAGTACAATACTTCTATGCTGTCCAAGGAATGATATTCAAATTGTGATTAATCAGAATTGCTGCTTTTTCAACAAAGTTTTATTGTGTCCTCAAGAACCAATATCCACTTAATGTGATACATTTTGTGCTGGTGCAAGTTGATTGGCACTAATTGTTGGTTGTTAATAGTAACAAGAACTTATCACTCAGGCATAAAACAGGCAGTGATGGTGTAAACTACCTGTGTCGTGCTCTGTGTCTGTATATCAAATTGTTCTTGAGGTAGTCTTATTTGTATACTCATTCTTTCTGATCTTTTCTAGTTAGCATGATGTGTCGTACAAACAAACACATTACTCAGGAATGAAGACATTCAGGAAACTTAAATGTGATTGCAAATACGTGAAAAGCAAAATGACTCTGTTGCAGAAGCAAGACCTGGCCTAATAACAGAGACCGCCATGATAGAGACGCTCTTGTCCCTCATACAATCATAGAATCATTAAGGTTGGAAAAGACCTGTAAGATTATCCAGTCCAACCATCAGCCCAACACCACCATGCTTATTAAAGTAAGTCGTGAGGTGGCATGTCTGCATGTCTTTTGAACATCTCCAGGGAAGGAGACTCCATTTGGGATTCATAAATTTGCATGCAAGGGGGCTCTGAGATTGGGTGTGGCACATAAACCAGGATTGTGTTATCTTAGGTACTTAGTATTGCGATTGCCATGCCAAGTTTACTTTTATAATGTAACTGTGTTCTCCAGTAACTGTAGGACTCTAACAATAATTACTGATGCAGTTATTGAATGCAGAGTACTGTTGACAAGTAGTCTTAGAATGCAGTTCAAATACTTCAGCTACTTTTAATATGCCATTGTATAATCTATGGCATTTTTCTTTTTGTAGTTTTGTACTTTAACTTGGAAAGATGCTAAAAACAAGACTACATTTTTATTGAAGTGGATTGTTAGAAAGTCAATAGAAACACAACAAACACTGGAATGGCTGGAAATTGTCAGCATAAATTTATCCATCATTGAGATCCACTTATTTGCTCAGGAGCAATTGGAATAATTATACTGGGGTGTGGGATAGGGAGAACTTCCCTTGACATCCCAGAAAGCAAGCAAAAAAGCCACTGCAGTTAAAACTGTCCAACTACCAGAATGCTCACTGCCTCGATGCACCATAGTTTTTCTACTCTATTTCTGTTATATGCTTAAGTTTTTCACTTTAGTTTAATGTCAGCATGCTACAAGAACTTGTTATTTGCACATGTGAAACCATGTCCTTTGGACATGAAGTGAATAAGTGACTTTGTAACACACAGGTAAATTGTAGATTGGTCTTTTGACTTGTGATTAGAAGAAGAAGGAAAGAGAAAAGATTTTTTTTCTGTCTCTCCAAAGAAATAGCATACGCCCTTTTGCTTTGTTGCATGATGGGCTTTTTGCAGTAGCAGGTGTATGTGCCGACATAACCAAATTCCTAGAAATACCACAGTCACTTCAGCATTATTTGAAAGCTCTTATGTAGTATTTTAGAACTACTAAAACTTTTAAAACTACTTTAATAGGCAACTTCTCAAGAAAGTTGTTCTTTATATATTGTATGGTAGCTATGTTTGCTATCACTTTTCTTCCATTATGTTTCTTCACTACAAGTTCTTGTTAAAAAGTTAAAAAATGCGACATTGTCAATAGTCCAATTTATTCTGTGCACACAAAGCAGCACTGTCTGGAGGTGACTATTCAGTGTCCCAGTAGGTTCAGAAACCTTGGAGTAGTCTCTTGTATGACAGTGAGATCAATGCTGCTGTTAAAGCTACTCAGTGTGTTTAGGCTATAATAGCATCTGCACCATTATTTACTAAAAGAATTCCAGAAGCACATTGCATGAGGTGTTATTTGGTAAGACTTTACACATTTGGTGGGTTGCTGAATTATAAGGAAAGGAGAGGGGAGAAGCACTTGTTAAATGAAATGTCTAGACTTGCCTCTGGCAATCAATTGTGTCTCACCTATTTGTATATTCATAACACATGTCTCTAGCATCATCGTTTTTCTCAGCTGTCACTTCATGGCAACAAAGCGGCAGCAGCAGTCCCTTAGACATGGCATTTATAACTACCGGAGCAGCAAAAGAAAACAAGCAGTCATTCATTCCCTATTATACTTGGTTTCTTTTGTCATTATGAAAGAAGAAAGGGATCTTCAGCTTCTTAAATATTTTTGCAAGATTAAAGTATGTAGGTGTTTGTGTTCTCCTTCAGTCTGGTGTATTTTCATTTACGATTTTACACATACCTCACTTGCTTTGTTGTTTTAAAAACTGCTACACCGTGTTGTTTTATAAATACAGTAACTCTGTCCAGGCTGTTTGGTTATGCAACTCCTCTCATGACCTGCATGGCTGCTAGTCAGACTTGATTGACAGTTATTTCCTCTTAGGTGTGCTGGACCTGAATGCAAGGAGGCACTCATAAATTTCAAGTGCCTTCTGATGCCAGCCTGAAACGCTTTAAAAAGGTCCTAATAGCATTAATATAATTCGTGGTGATGGGTAGTAAAACTGCAACAGCATTTTGAAGTGTGTACTTCTAAAATAGTTTCAGGTGACTGTCACCTGTATGCACAAAAGAACTCAGTAGATTATATCCCATGCATGCATAACGGTAGCGGTTTGTTCCCTCCTCTTTAATGTTATGACTAGCATCATGAAGCACCTATAGGGCTTGCTATGTAACACTTTATGTAATAATTCATAAAGACTATTCTCTGCTAATAGTATGTCAAGGATTTATTTTCAGAAAGCCCTCGTATGTGTCTTTACCACTTCATTACAAAAGAATGAATAAGAGGAGATGGGAGATCCTAATTTCTGTAAGGAGTGTTTTCGTTTGCTGGTAAAAACACAATAATGTCTGTAATGCAGTTCTCCACCAGAATAAAATCTCCTTTCCCTGCATCTTCCCTGAACAAAGCCCAGCCCCTCTTTTGAGCCAAGACTGTTCCAGGATATCATGTCTGTAGCTTTTGAACTGTTTGTTTGGGGTTTTTTTTAGATATCTTTTTTAATGAAGAGAATGTCATACTTCTATAGCTCCAGTAACTATTTTGAATGGTTCCACTTTCAAGAAAATCTATAAATTCTAGCTTAATTTCATTGAAGGTAAAGGTTTTGATTCTGCTACAAAAAAATAGTGGTGAACTGCTACATACCATTCATATGCTACTAATTTCAAGGATCAAGTGTAACATGAAACCTTCAGATGTAGTTTGGTATTGCAGGAGAATGTCAAACACAATATAATGAAAGGTTGAATATATGTATATTAACAGAGGGTATTTTTATCATTACGGAATCATTCAAGGACTTTTTTTTTTCCTCCTGTCCTTGATATACAGAACTTCTTAGTTAATGGACTGTAAAGTGGATGTGTCCTACAGGACAGTTTTTTAACCGAGAGGGCTGAGGAGCATAGGTGTTGTTTGGACTATGAATTAAGCATGTCCCTTCTAGTGAGTGCTTAACCAGAACACCTCATCTCCTGAATGCTGGCCATGAGTGCCTGAGCAGCTGACTTATGTTCAAATTGGTCAGTGCTTCTGTTCTTTAAAGATTTTAAAAAAACCCCAAAACATAAAATGGAAGTGTTGCTAAAAAAAAATAATTAAATGTCCTTATTATGCCCGTTGGATGGATATTAATCTTTGTTTGGCTTTGCTAACCTGTAATTTTGTAAAACAGACCTAATAAATGGTGATAATATGTATCATGACTAGTAGTGATTAGTCTTTCAGTTTCTGCTGAAGTGGAATATTGACTGTTTAAGTAGCCTGAGCGGAGCAGTGATTTATTTGTGTGCTTCTGGAAAGGGGAAGACAACAACTTCATGAGAGTGACAGGAGGCAAAGTTAGTAAGGCATATTATCTAACACGAGGAAAAAGTGATGCCGTTGCTTCAGGAGAGACAGTGCCCTAGCTGCTGCCACCTTAGGTTAATTAATCCTGTTACATAAGCATATACAAAGAGACAGAAAGTGAATGAGAAAAAACAGCAGGCAAAATAAGTGCTTTGTCTTCACACCTATCAATGCTGATTTGCTATACTAGCAACATTCGGAGTCCAGGACTCCCATCTTTCTTGTTGGTTATGCTCTTCTTGGAGAGAAGCACACGAATTAGCTCACTGCCCCAGTTTCTTGAACTGAAAGGTGCAGATAATGGTTGCAAAACACCTAAATCAACAGTGTGTACTTGTGGATGGGATGTACGTGTCGGTACATTGTGTACTCATGCTGTATTGATTTCTCACCATCTCCTAAGAAGGTTTTATGAAGTTCTGGTCTTTGCTAATTCATTTTAGCCTAATGACCAAGAGGTGCTTCATTTTCAGTAGGATGTTACCTTAGACTGATTTGCTTGAGCACAGAGGGATTTTCGGGTTTCTTTTCCTCCAGTGCAGACAAGGTCAAAGGGATTGAAGTAGCTTCTAGCTATGGTATTTAGTTCTGACTTGTGTGATATTCTTTTAAAGCGTTTGCTTTTGGGGTTTTTTTTTGTGATAAATCAGATCATAAATATCTGCAATTGTTTAAATAAGTGGTGAAAAAAATGCCTCTTTTCTCAGGTCCTCTGGAAGAAGATGAAAAACTTTACTGTATTCCCCACAGACTGGCAGAATTCAAATAGAAAGCATTTATTTTACAATCTCAAACTGGAGCAATAACTCGACATTAAAATGAGCAATAGACATAATGATTCATTCTGTAATACACCTTCAGATAACCTGAGCAACACACACTCTTCCTCCACTCTCCGCCCCTCTCTTTTACCCTCCTTCAAAAAAAAAAAGTTTAGACTGTACACACGTTAGTTCTGTGGTATCCAGGTTACATCTACAAAGATGGTTCCAGAAGCTTTGCTGTGCTAAGATGGTTTTTGTTGTTGAGATTTGTCGCTACAAAGAAACATGTTTAGCTTTATCATTACAGAGGATGTAGTACCATATAACAAAATCTTTGAGTTGCCTGTTTAACATTAAGACTGACTAAGTCTGAACAACTTGGAAATAATTAAGGCTTATAGCTGTATTCAAAGAACAAGTTAATGCTTCAAAATTTTTGCAAGGAAGAGCTTTAATTACATTTATAAGAGAAGTAAAAGGCTAGAGCAATATTGTTCTGTATACTGTGCACGTCTGATTTTTTGAAAACTCTTAACTAGACTCCTGTCAGAGGACAGAGTTGATTTCTACCAAATTTTACAGTATCTTTAAACTGGAAAAAATGGCTCTCATCGAGTTGTTTCTTGTTAATGGTGATATATGTGATGGGTGCATTATTATTGATATTGGATAAATTTCATTACAGACACATACTTCATACACTCATCAACATTGTCTTAGAAGCTTAACAGGTAAGGGACCTTTTGAAGATACTGAAGCAAGCAGTACAGTACTGAAATCTTGGGAGCATCATTAAATTTTAAAGTAAAAATATTCTATTCTCTATTTTTAAAAAAAAAATTCATGAAACTCCCTTATTAAAAGACTTCTGGTAAACCAGAAGGTCCATAAGTGTTAAATCTACATAGTTTCATTCTCTATTTGTATATACTTGGATATTTCATTTACTCTTAGCTTTTAGTGGTGTTTTTTCAACACTAGGTAAGTGCGGTGGATAAAAACAAAAAGATTTTTCAAGATAGAGTTTTTATGTTAGAGACTTGTTATGTAGCCAGTTGGGAGTTTAGACTGGAAAAAACCTTCCATTTACAATATAGAAGCATCGTGGCTTGATCCTGGAGAAAGCCTGATTTTAGCCATTTATTTTGCATCATCTGTTTTTCTGTCAAAAGAATCACAGTTATTTGTTTGGAATTATGTGTCAGACTGCCTGAAGAGGAGAGCCTAGAATTATTGATTGGTGTTTATTGTAGAGATTAGGACAGAGAGAAAGGTGTTTACTCATTAGAAAAATGTTATGGTTCACTGAGCTCTTCTGTCTCATAGGAATTCTGTCACACTTGGATAAAGCTGTGATTTGATTCATGTAGAGTCACCATTAACAGCATTACGGCTCTCGATTTTATCGTCACCTGATGGTGTGCCTATATTCCTCTGAGAGCTACCTGTGTGTAGACAAACTGAATATGCAGCCGTAGTAAAGAGCAAGATTTTAAAGTGGTTTTGTACTTCTGGGTATTTTATCCTTGAAACTTGCGCTGAAATCACATAGAGTTGCTTGTATGTGTCTATGACTTTGTATACATCTGTGTCATGGGTAAAGCTGTGTTTACATGTGGTTTTCTTAAGGTAGGGTTGGTAGAGTTTAAAAAAATGTATCTGTTGGGGACAGTGTATGGGTGAGAAAATGAGATGTGTACCTTTGTAAGCTTTACCTTGCATTTTTTTTCCATGCCTATAATCAGAAATCTACATATTTTTATTAGCTTATTATTTTCATCATACTGAAGAACACCTACTGAAGTCTTAGAGTCACTTAACTAGAATTTAATCCTTCAATTATTTGTTAAAAGAAAAGCTGTGATGCTTTCTTTCCTGTGATAGTTTCATGCAGAATTGTAGATTTTTTTCCTTTGAGGTTTTCTGGCCCATAAAATTTTTCAGTTTTTTCCTCTTATTTATGAATTTTCTTCATCCTTGAATCTTGCATTATAAATGATAAATAAATTTTCAATATTTTATATACTATGTAAGAGTTCCATTTTAAAAGTAAAGTATGTGTAGTGTTTCCAAATTTTATGGAAATGAATGAGTGGGGCTGAACCCACAATAAGTTTTGTCTTTGACTGTAAGATCCTTCTTCTCTTTCATCACATATCTGTCCACCAGAGCACCCCTCTGGAACTACTACACAAAAATGGATTTCACTCTCTATTGGACTTGAATATAGGCAACATTTTACCTGTTGTCTTCATTTTGTTCTTCTATATTTCTTTTGATATTTTCAGGTATTTTTGTTCGAGCTGAAATACAACTTACTCTTGTGAGAAAAGTCCTACTGTTGCTTTCTAAACCAACGTTCATGACCTGAGTGCTCATTATCAGAAATGGAGCTTTGAGGGAAGAGAGAGGGAGTTTGGCCTAAACACACTGTCGAAATAACTGCATGAGAAAATATTGAAATGAGAAAATAAAATACACCCATTGAAAACTACTTTACTATTTGTGTAGTGAGCTTGATCTTTTGAATTTTGATATGAGAGTTAATTTATTTCTAAATTGATTCTAATTGCTGCATTCTGCAAGCAATAAGTAAGATGGCAATGTAGAAGGAGTTTCATTTTCCAGCTGGATGTGTGTCAAGTTTTATTTGCGTAGAGTCTCTTAGACATAATGAGGATTTTTTTTTTGTGGGATCTGCAGTGTTAGGTAAGACAAAAGAGCATGAAAGGAATAATTTAATATTTCTGAACTTATTGGTAAAAGCCCATGAGAAATCCTGGCCTCATTTACAAGAGTGCGGTAGTATTGCCTTATTGACCTGAAGCACTTGAAATAACTGTCTTAAACATCTCACACAGAGACTGGATTCTCCAGCTGAAATACCTGGGCGCTGAAGTAATAATGTTGTAGCTAATAATATACAAATGGGGTTTTTTTTTTTTGGAAAAAAGGTGATTTGCAGTCTCAAGTAGAAGAGTCCTAGAATTCTTAGGATATGAGACTAATGTGCTGGGGTAGTTGTGCATCCAGGTCCTTGAGAATGTAATATAGAGTCATCATGAAATGTAGAACCTCAGCTTTCAGCATTTTAATGTAGTCTGCACTTCCAATTTGCTGCACGGCACTGAGGAAGTGGATTAACCTCAATCTTTTTTTTCAGCAAGAGAGCAGGAAAAACAATTTCAGTCTTTTATAGCAGATGGTATGAATAGTTTAGTTTATGATGCGAGTTCTAAGTGATTTTATAATACTATAATCCCTCTTCCAGCTTAAGAGATGGAGTAGTATACAGCAACCTAGTAGGTAATCAAGAAACTGGCATTTGGGATTCCTGAAGGCTAGTGAAGCGTAAGATGTTCCCATTTGATTCATTGATGGGAAATATTAAAACGGAAATGCTTATGACCAGGAGGCTTTACCAGTAAATTGACATTGAGCTAAATTTTCTGAAAAGTTGTGAGGCTGAAAAGCACGTTAGACTGCACCAGTCTGCACTGGGAGTTCATGGAGTAGGTAGACTAAGAAGAAGATGGGTAGAAGTATGTGGGGATACTGCAAGTTATATATTTTGATCTGGAATTCCTGGACCATATCTGACAAGAAAATTATCTCAGAACACCCACTCAGCAATTTCAGAATACTGCTTTTGCTAGACATTCTTTTATCTCTTCGTTGTTTTTAATTAGAATGAATTTCTTGTTATCTTAGCTTTGTTCCTGTGAAGGTGGACTTTGTTTCTATGTTTGCTTTTCTGTAATTTGAGTGAGGTTTTTTTAGCCATGTAATTGAGGGGCTCCTGACCCACGATTAAATGTTTGCTGATGGGAGACTCACACTGTGAGTGGTGGTAAGGGATGGAAGGTAGGATGGTAAGGGGGTGAGACACTGGAACAGGTTGACCTGGGAGGTTGTGGATGCCCCCACCCTAGAAGTGTTCAGGGCCAGGCTGGGTGGGGTCTTGGGCAACCTGGTTTGGTGGGAGGTGTCCCTGCCCATGGCAGGGGGGGTTGGAAATGGATGGTCTTTAAGGTCTCTTCCAACCCAAATCATGCTATGGTGAAAGTTGGGAATGTTGGTTGACAGCCAGTTGAACACTAGCTAGTAGTGTGCCTAGGTGGCCTGTATCAGAAACAGCGTGGCCAGCAGGACCAGGGAAGTGATTGTGTTGCTGTACTGGTGAGGCTACACATCAAATACTGTGTTCAGTTTTGGGCCCCTTGGTACAAGAAAGATATTGAGGTGCTGAAGTGTGTCCAGAGAGAAGGGCAACGAAACTGGTGAAGGGTCTAGAGTGTAAATCCTATGGGGAGCAGCTGAGGGATCTGGGGCTGTTTAGCCTGGGACAAAGGAGGCTGAGGGGAAACCTTATTGATCTCTACAGCTCTCTGAAAGGAAGTTGTAGCGAGGTAAGCAAGGTTAGGAAAAATTTTTCACCAGAAGAGCTGTCAGGCACTGGCACAGCTGCCCAGGGAAGTGGTTGAGTCACCATCTCTGGAGGTGTTGAAAAGACATGTAGATGTGGTGCTTAGGCACATGGTTTAGTGGTGGACTTGGCAGGTTTAGCTTAACAGTTGGACTCAATGCATTATCTTCAACCTAAACAGTTCTGTGATTATTTCCTCGGCAACAGAGTAGCCTGCATAACTGGGTGATGATGAGGGAGATCCAGCAAGCCAAATAATTTTTTATATTTTGAGAAAGTGAATGAAGCAAGTAATTTTATTGTACAGGAAGAAGTCGTTCATGATTTCATCTGAGAAGCTTGAAAACAATGCATCCTTTCTGATTTTCTTTTGAGGTACGTGTGCAAACGTTTGGGATTTACCAGACGGTGAGCTAGGATCTTGGCTTACAGAGTCATGACTGAAATTGTCAAAATAACATATGAATTCATATAAAGACTTCACAGTTAACAACTGGTATCCAATTAACATCACTGTGATAGTGTCAAGAGCAGAAAGACTGAATTTTATTGCGTTTAGCCAAATGGAGCCATGTGGTTACTTAGGTTACAGTGCTTCTGATTAATCTCTGTGGCCTTCTGTTGCTGTGAACTATCCATTCACTCCTAAGAGAGTGCGGCTTACTAGATTTTACCATCCACCTGTTGTGGAACAGCATCCTGCATCCTATGACCCTATGGCTTTATTCAGATTTAAGTCTCTCTGGAGAGAGACACTTCCCCGGAATTTTCAGTACTTTCTGTTGGACTGTCTCCATTCATTGGCTGAGATATGACACCTTTTTCTTTCTGTCTTCTGGAGACTTGATCAGCTGTAACGGCTGGAATTAGCATTTTCTGCAAAAACATCAAGAACAAGCTGTTTGTATCTTAAAATTTGAAGTTGTTTTTTTCTTTGCAAATTCAGTATTTTTAAGAATGGTGTCTGAGTTCATGAAGATACAGCTTTGTAAGATTTTTTTTTCCCTCCCCAGTAGAAGTCAGAAGTGAAGAAAAATATTTGTCTCCTGATAATCCAGCGATTTTTAGTCAGAATACAGTAATTTTAAAATGTTTGAGACTGAACACATCAAAATGTGTATGAGGACATTTGCTAAAATATTCTTCAGTATTGTAGTTTCAACATGCTTTATCTATACAAAAATAGTTCATAAATTGTTCTAATATTCTCCATTTCATATACAAGTTAAATGTTTTCTGAAGTCTTACTTATTAAAATATTGAACATGCTATATGGAAGTGCCAGAGATCCGTGTTGTAAAATGTAAGACCTCTGTCTGCACCCATTCACATGAATAAACCTCTTAAGTACAACACTTTGCAGCCTAAACAGCCTAACTAGGCTAGTAATTAGCACCATAACTAAATAGAAACTGTACCTCATATTTCATATTCCATAAATTACACTTAAGGCACCTTTTAATGGTCTGAAGTGACTTTTCTGCAAAAACAGTATCATTAGAAGGGTTTTAGAATATTTCTTCTGCTCAAGCACTGTTGCGCTGATTTCCCACTGACTTCAACTGGTGAGATTTTTATAGCATTTACTCTTAATTTTATATAAACTGGAAAGCATAAGTCTCCTCTAACCTTTGTGAAAGCTAATAGCTGACTGAAACCAGTTGCCTAGGCCACTGTATGGGCAAGGAGGAGGTATAGGTACCTGCAGAGAGTCAGTCCTTCCTTCATTTGGAATGGAACGATTTGCCATCTGGGGATGAGTAGTCTCCTAGCTTTGGTATGCTTGATTTATCAGATAATTAAATGAAATAAAACTTCATACATGATTCTTATTTACTTTTGCTCAATAATAAAAAAAAGTTTTGATCCAACTTTGCATGTCTAGCCCTTAGTTTCAGGATAATTATTAATAGTGCTTGTCTGCTTCAGTGACCCAAATACTTGGACAAACTGTAAATATTGTATACAAGACAGAACTTTTAAAATACAGGTGTCTGATTTCAAGCATCTGCATTAAAGTATCTTTGACCTGATTTTCAGAACTAGAGCACTGCTCATTGTGCCAACAAAAATAGAGCATGCTGACAATTTCTCAGAAACTCGTTTTCAGTGTATGGTCTCTGAACTCATGCGCTGAGGTATGTGGTGATAGGGGATTTCTTTTCATTTTGAATATCCAAAGTTATTGTCCAAACTTGATAATATTTGGTGTTATGTTATATGGAAGAAGACTTATTCCACCTTTAGTCTTGTTCTGCCTCTATGCTATGTGGCGTACAGGGTTTTTTTTATCTAGTGAACTTCATAGTTATGAGAGTGTTGCGGTGAAGAAGAAAGGTAGCTATTAGTGTTGAAGTTTTAAAATGGAGCCTTCAAGATCAGCTTGTGTTTCACTGTTAGGCACTGCCTTTCTACTTGTAAATCTATGCCTTCTTGCTTGTTTGGAGTTGACGGTTAATGGCTCTGTGATTGATGAAAACTGTGATGTTTGGAGCAGGAGCTCTTGGTCTCAGTCATCGATGTACAGGAAGCATGTGGGACCAAGGAAAGTGCAGTTACCTTGCTGGACTGATTTAAAATGGCCTTGCAGAGAACCAGATTAGGAATTTTACATCAGTAGTGCTGCCTTGTGCTCCTGCCTATCTTCATGCAGCACATGACCCATCCCTGCACGCTTTCATATGCTTAATGGTAAGGCTGCTGCACTCAGCTGGCTTTCTTCTGCACAGAGCGAATGCTGTGCTGATGGACTCTAAGCCGCAAAGGCTATTTGTACTAATTAGGCTTAAGCAGAGTTAGTGAACAAGGGAATACCCCCTCATGATTTGGAACAGTGTTGGTAGTCACTCAAGATAAAAACAAAGCTAGTATTCTTGAAAAAGCTTTTAGGCTATTTAAAAACCTTGGCTTTATGATGGAGTCTGTCTCAACTGTAAGCGCTTTCAGATAGCAGGGGTTACTTTTCTTTGCTGGTGAATATTTAAAAGCAGAATTCATAACGTAACCACTTTCTGTAAAGAAAATCTTTTATATAGGAAATTGTAACAGAAGTTAATACAAGTCATTGAAGAACAGATTGTCTACTGGGAAGAGTCTAATTGCATATAAGGATGAAATATGATGCACGGCAGAGGTAATGCTGTTTGTACAGTCATCTCTCCTAGACCTATTACTGAGTGAGGGTGACAAAGTGCATTTCTGATTGATAGCAGACCTGTTTTGGCAGTTCTGACCTGTTAGTTATGAAGCTATTGAACATAGTGTCAGTGAGTGGGAAAAGAAAGAACGTTAAAACAACCCTAAAGCTTTGATCAGCATCATGATTTTTAATCATTCATATTTAGTTGGAAGTTTTGATGGCAAAATCTCATTTTGCCAGTCCTTATTCCCTTATAGGAAAAAGCAAGTGATCCTTGATCTTGATACCAGTTTTCTTCCAGTGATGCAGTCTAACCAGACTTACTTTCAGAAAGCATGTGTAAATGTTTCATGTAAATTAGATAAGAAATTTCATGTGTATTAGATTTAAAGCAAATAATGGTTGTCTTTCCTTTATTCCTTCTCTTTATTTGAGAGACAAGTGTGTGTTCTGAAAAACAGATCCATGTGTGAAGTTACAAGCAGCATTATATGTTCATGTTGCTGCGCAAATATCTAGAAAGAGAAAGCACACACAATACTTGAAAACAAAATGTGAGCTGTCACCCTAGGTTTCCTATTTATAGAAGTTCCTTAATGGTAGGATCATTGTAATTCTTGTGATAATTCTGGATGCTAAGCTGTTACCATCTCCTGTTTGGAGTGGACCAGGATTGCTGTGGTGGATTCAAATGACTGGTCTTGTGCATCAGTCTTTTGAATTACACAGGGGCAGCTGTATTCTCACTGTAACATCGGGTACAGAGGACAGAGTTGAGGACTCCAGAGGCATGGCACCTTAGAAGCTTTGGTCCACAAGAAAAGCCATTAGAGTGCGTTTTTAAAGGCAATATGTTGAGAACTGGCTGTGCAAGTTACAGATTCATCAGAGAAGCCCAGCAGTTCATCCTATTAGAAACATCCTGTTGCTGACAGTGCACAAAAGACTACTTCTACTAGCAGCAAGTTCACTTGGAGATAACAAGTTTGACAATATTCTGAAAGTATGAAGGAGAATTTAAATTAAAATAAAGGTCAGCTATATATACTTAAGCTTTAAAAAAAATAATAAAATGATGAAAATAAATGAATAGGCCATGTGAAGATAGGATTGGAATAAAAAGAAGAGAAAGAGAAGTGAACTTTTAACCGACCATAATAAATGAAACTTGTGTCCCTCAAAAGCAAAGCGTTATCAGAAAGGTTACCTGTACTAAAAACCAAGCCTGTCCCTTAACGAGCTCAAGGAGTTAAACCTCTGACAGAACAGAGTAACAAAGCACCTCTCTGATCAACACAACTGTGTCTCATTTGTTCTGTAAAACTAATCTCTGTTCTATCTCCTTTGGTGGTATAGCAATAAAATTAAGTAAACCTTTCCATAATGACATTCTTTCCTTTAAAAATCATATTTTAGAATTCTAAAGCGTGTTTTGTATTCGCTTCAGGAAACCCAAGTTGACACAGAAACTTTCACAATTTACCTGATTTCAAAGTCTCAGTGTTTATCTTGGAAGAATAATAATGCTAAAGACTGGCTTACATCTTCAGAAGAATTGTGTGTGTCAATGGTCCCCATATGTTTTAGGTTTGAACCTTGTTACCTAATGCTTTTTGCCTGTGTGAAAGAAGTTAGTCAAAAAAAGTAAATGTAATATGGAAGGATGCAAAGTTACTTAAAACAAAAAAAGTCCCTTCCCAGCAAAACAACAATGGAAAACCTCCAAATTTCTGAAAACCTGTGCCAGGATAAAATACAGTGATATACATGTGTAATGTGTATAATGATCTGGTGTTTGAAACATGGTAAGTGATTTTAGAAGATCAACTAGGAAGTAAAAAACCCCGATTGCCCGCATGAATATGTAAAACAAAAGCAGCAGCACTACAGTGTTTGGTACTTCTCTAGTTTACATTTGGCATCCCTACAAATTCTGAAGAGGATCCAGATGCTTTTCAGGTTTGAGGTGACAGGATAATATGCTTGTTCCCATTGGAAGTGAGCAAAATAATATAATTTCACCATATATGTCTGCTGACTACTAAAAACATTGTTTCTAACTTGGGAGAGCTGGGTATCTGTTATGCTAAAATGATTCATCATAGAAATGGACTTTAAATTGCTCTGTACAGAAAAATCATCTTGTCTAACCCAGAATGATTCTTCTGGTTTGAACAAAAAATATTTTTTTTCTCGTAATACTTTGATGTCAAGCCAGGAGGTCTTACTTTTGAATGCTGTTTGACTGAGAAATTTTTTTGCTATGTTGGAGACATACTGTTATTTCTTCTCCCAGTAAAAAATGCTAGGTGAGATGTTAGAAAAAGTGTGAAGTAGCAAAACTGATTTATGAGCCTGTTATCTGAAATGACTTTAGCCTTTTAGGGTTTTTGTGTGACAATTTACTGAGTTGGAAGATTATCTTTTAATTGTTATGTCGCAAAACCCCACACAACTTCCAAGTACTACCAGATCTCTCAGACATTCTAGGACAAGTTCTCCCATTGTATTTCTTTTAACTTTTTGAGTATATTTCTTTCATACCTATGGAGGCGTGTGTTTGGATTATCAAAGAACACTTGGTCAAAAGAAAAAAAAAGATAAAATCTAGGCCAAGAAGTTTTAGGGTTTCCTTCTCTAAAATAACAGCTCTTGAAGGACTTCTAAGGGAAAAAGACAGGGTTACAGCAAAGTAACATTTTCAACCCTGAAAATTCTGTTCATGTTTTGCCCGTTCACAGTGCTATTAGTTTCTAGTTAAGATTCATGTGACTCTTGACGGAGTCTGTGTTTGTGTAGAGGATTCGAAGTGCTGTGATCTTGAGTGATATCACTTTTATAAGTGTGTATCTTTTTAAGACAGAAATTGCACTGACTTATCAGGAGTGCCTATTTTTGGAGGTGATCACCTGACTCTGCACCCCAGGAGTCATCTTGTCGCTTTTGGGGACAGCAGACCTTGGAGATGGTAACCTGGCTCGCGTTGCTGTTTCGGGGGCAGTGAAGCCGGCAGAGCGGTGGCGTTTCGCAGCCTGTTCCAAGGAACTCTCCGTTTGCAGCAGCTGCCTTGCCCTTGTGCACTAAGCTTGCTCAGTCCTGTATATGTGCATCCTTTCGACTTTCTCCATATACTTCTCTCGTTTTTCCTGAAGAACTCTCCTTACCTGTGTTTAGCACAAGAAGGAGTAGCTTTTTTTGCTTCATCTAGAAGCTGAAGGAAAGATGCTGTAGAATACTTTCATTTCCAGCATTTCCTTAACTTGAAGAATCTCTTTTTAGTCTAGTCTTAAGGAAGGTCAATAAATACAAATAGTCCGCAGATTCAGGAAAATAATATAAATAAATAAATATTTCCTTTTCATCAATCTGTCTATGTGGACCAAGGACTAGTTCAGGACTTGAGGTCTGCAGGATACATACTTCTGTAATGACATCCTCCTGGTACACAGCAGGGCCAAATCACTACTGCTAGAATTTAATCCTGTAGTGAGGTAATGCCTCTTCACCGTTTTTTCTCCTTCCTGGAATGAGTTTTGAAGCTAAAACACAGTCATTTTTGGTACCATGTTACCCCTTTTAATTATGAGTAGCAGACCAGTCACAGGTACAAATGATTTCTTCCTTCAGTCCCTGGACTTTTCCGATTACTGGTCAGCTCTGTTGAGAGTCATGTGAGAAAAGTCTCAGCTTCCCACCTGTCTCTGCTTGCATGTTATATTACAGTTGCTCAAGGACATGTTCAGATTTAGTCACCGGTCTAAGATCTAGTCTGACATGTCAGCATTGCCTATTGGAGATGCTTGAGGCATCTTTCAGAGCCATGCTCAGAATTGCTACTTAATTCATTTCAAATTGAAAGTGGCCTTCTCAGCTGAGATAATTTCACCCAGAGAATGAGTCAGCTTCAGGTTTTTATGGCTGATTATTCCTATGTGATAGTGTTTCATAGCAACAAAGTGATGCTGAGCCCTTGCTGCAAGTTGACTCTCAAATGGTCTTAAAATTCTAATTGAATCTGTAAGTAGTGCTATTTTCTTTTTTTTTTCCTTTCTACCTTGCTATTTGTAAGGAGAGGTTGTGCGCACTGCATGTTGCCAAAGCTGTTACTGTTGGTTTTCTGTTCTGCCTGTAGTTCCAAAGGCCAAACTACCATGCCTCAGGAGAAAACCTAAGTGAATAACAGTCTTTGTTGCTGTATTATCATTTTGCTGTGATCCTTTCTCCTCATACATCAGAATTCAATTGAGAACGTCTTCCTGATTCAGATGTGATGGTTTTTGAGATGTCCCAGATGTCCACTGAATTTGTCAAGGAGTAGGCATTGGATCATGTTGACAGAAGGCTGTTTTTGAAGAACAGTACTGCCCTGATGCAGCTGTGTGTATCCCAATGTATGCAAGAGTTACTGCTTTTTAGTCTTTGTGTTGGCATTCTCTTTCTGATTTGCATTCTCAGCTGATAGAGAGACCTGATACTTCTCACTTACTTCCAGTGTGAAGAACCCAGCTTGTTCTTGCTTTCTTCCACTCTGTTTCCTCCCATCTCTCTTCTGGAGTCTTTACCTTTCAGTGGGCTTTGTGTTCCTTGCAAATGGAAGCAGTTCTGGAAGCGTTCTGTAGGCTACTTTGATGTCAGTGCATGGAGACCTAAAGCTGTGTGTTATTGCTGAAAAACTCGACTGCATGCATCTGACCTACAAAGGGTTCTGCATTAGCTGCAGTATTTTGTCTCAAAACTGCATTTGGCTCACAGCTAAAGATTCTTTTTCAGAGCTGGCTTGAATAGACCAGTTATGTTCCCATTGAGTTGAAGCAGGTCAGCAGCTAAAGCTAAACCCTAGGCTGTGCTGTTGGAGAGATCTGCCATGGCTGTAAGCGCTGACGTGAGAATTGCATGGCTCACTTCCAACAGCTTTGATGAAGAACTCTTTTATAGCAAGGGCAGGTACTAGTGTTCCAAAACAGAGAAAATGGTATGTAATTTTGTGAATAACCATTCACAGAAAAGACAGATAAAGAGAGCTTGAGGAGGTACAGGTCTTTATATTTTTTAAAGATACAGTTTTTATGCATGCTTTTCAGGAGTTGGCAGCATATCCAAACACCTGCTGCAATGTTTAATTAAAATACTCCAGCTGAATGGAAAACTTTTCTCTGACCTTTATTGAAAAGTAAAGGATTATTTGACTTTGCATAGTGCTGACAAAAAGAACCTTCTAGTTTTTACAGAAAAAGTGCAGGGATGAGTTTTCATTCTGAAAACTGTTAATTTAATTTTTCCCTGCAGAATTGTTTCAGATTAGCTAGTTTTGTTGTACCAATTTCATTTAATTTGTTTTGATTAAAGTTGCACAGAAGTTGATTAAAGTTTCTGCAGAGAGAACACTTAATCTGCAGCTTACGGTGTGATATATCACAACACCACTGTTTTTCTCTGAGTGATGGCTGTGACATTTTCTTCATTCTTTAACATTGCGTGATTCCGTGTGCCATGTCCTGCAGAATTTACTTACAGCTTCAAACAGAGTAAAACAAACCACTTACAACAGGATGAATACATAGAAGGAAGGTGTGCATTACACTCAAATTTTAAAGCATTCAAAGAAGATGCATTTGCAGTGTGGTGAAATATTATGTTTTGTTTTAAACATGTTTATTCAAATACAGTTCTTTACTTATCTTGATGTTATGAGGTGAACATATTTTTGAGTAGGAATAATGTTCTTGTGGATGAAAGCAACATAAGACAGTTGTATGTAAAGCCAGGTAGTTGTAAGAGAAATAAGCAAATATCTGTAAACACAATGTGATGCATCTAATTGGAGAACTTATGCACTGTTAAAGGTAAAAACTTAGGTGTGTATTATCTTTGAAGAATAACTGGCTGAGACTTCACTCTTAAAACTAAACCCCAATTATGTTTTGTGTTACTTGCTATCAAGGCAACAGACGAAAACATCAATTTCAATGTTTAAAATAGTTTAAATTCTAATAATAGGTGCAACACCACCTTTTCCTAGCATAAACTGAAGAAAACAATCAGATTGACAAGTCTAATTGTCTCACAATCTCCAGAACCAACATAGAGGTTTGGGAGAACCATCTGTAAGGCTTATAAGGCAAAACCACTTAAAGTACAGTGATTTTACTTTTGTATGTCTACATTTTGATATCTTTGCTGAGTCTGTCCAAAACTCAGTTGGGACTTTTTTACCTGTCCTCTTTGGCCTGGGCTAGGGCAAAGGAGGTTTGGTTCAGGCAAGAGCAGAGAGTTATTAAAATCTGTGATGCCTGCAGAAAGTGACAATTCCTTTTTATCACTGAACTGACTTACAGTAGTTTAAAACCCCTGGCAGAAACAATGCTTCCTGTCTCCTTACTAATCCCAGGTCATCCAGTGCTATAACCAAGGAGGGATTTCTAAGTCCTGACAACCAGAATTCCTTACAATGCCTAATTACAATGATGTGCTGTAATTTACTTACATCCTTTTTCATAGAGAAAAATGGATGGCTTAAAGGTGGAAAGAGGTATAAGTTTTGTAGATTAATAGAAAATAGCAAACTTTTTTTTTCCCTTCCTCAATGTGGAAGATGAGGGCATTTTGACAATAAACTATACCTGTCAGAAAGGGAGCCAATATGTAATGTTAGCAATCAGCTAAGAGGCACTTCATATGGCTTGGTATTAATCATACTGTCAATTTTAATTCCATGGGCATCCTTCTTTCCACTTTTCACTTAGAATTTATTTCAGAGCATGATCAAAGCTCTGCTGTTCATTACATTCAGCATTAGCTAATTTGGCTTTTGGCAACTCTCATCCCAGTTCCTATTAAATGCTGGCCATAAATTGAGATAAGGGTTGTGCCAAAATATTTCAGGATTATCAAATAGTAACATAGAGATGGATGCATTATCATGCTGCTTTCAAGACTGTTAAAATTAACCATTAACAAATATTTAGAAGCTCCAAGACAAATTTACACCTACAGTGCTTTTTTTTCATGTCTTTTGAATTGACTACAGGATGAAACAAATGGGAGAAAAATTATGTCTTAGAACATTCCTGAAAGGCTCGTTTGTGTATATTGTGATTTTATAGAGACTTCTGTAGAGACAGTTTTACAAGCGGAATGTGTCATAAAATATTTTGGGTCATGGAATATGCTGTGTTTATAAAACAAGATTTTTAGGGTAAGTGTTGTTTCCCAAGATGCAGTCAGCTAGAAGTCTGTGTACGAGACCGATATTGGAAGTTCTTTTATTTATATTTTTTTCTTTCAGGAGGTATTTCTAGAACGTCATGAATGTATAATTTCTAGTAGTAGATGCAAAAATGGCAGTTTGCCTGGAGAGGGAAGAAAATGTTACTTGGGTATGTACCTTAGCAGCCCTTACTCCTCTTTTTTCATACTTTAGTCTTGAAAAAGCGATCTGAAAGTAGGCTTTAAAATTCCAGCATAAAAGATGTATAAAAAGGCTTGAACAGATACTTAAATGATGAGAAATAAATAATTAGTGGCTTTTTTTCAGCATCAGATAAGTTGGTGACAGAATTTCTATAGATTTCTGGACTGCCTCACATCTTAATTGCTATTGTTGGAGAAAATTATGGAGAACAGCTGGGCATCCAAGTCTTTTCAAAAAGACTACTGAACCCAGATACTGCTTCAGTTCATTAATGACTGAATATGCGGTGTAACAGCTGTGGCTTAAACATTAGTAAGAAATTCTATAAATAATCAGAAAATCTGTTTATTGAATTACTAGAAAGTATAATCCTGCTGTAAGATGAAAAAAACTGTCGTGACTGTGCAACTGATCAGGTTACTTTTGCTTTTAACTTTATTAGTGTGTGCATTGGTAGAATATTTATTCAGTTAACAGTTTGCCCCTGATGACTTATGTTTAAAGTTGTGTCTGGTTTAAATATTTCCTAAGGCTTTCCAACAGCAGAAGAATGTGTTTCAGAAGTAGCTGTTGGCTTGCTTTCCAACTGATCTTGTGGAATATTTTGAGAACAGGAGGAGAGTACAGAAATCTGTAAGGGCAGAAGGGAGCAGCTCCCTCACCAGGAGATGACATTTGCAGTGTTTTACTTTGTGGTTTTGCTTTGCTTTGCCCTTTGCTTTTGCAGCTCCTTCCTGGAAACACGAGGACACAATATGCTTCATTAGAGATTATCTTTCCTTTTTTTTCAGTCTTTTGTGTTGTCTTACTATGTTAGTCTCCTGGTCAGGAGTCTGGAATTAGCTTTTTTTCTCAATAGCGATATTTATATGAAGCATTTGTAGTATTTAGAATAAATTTATTTCTGAAAGAAATCAATGCAATAGTCTTCAGGCATAAGGTCAAGACTTGACTGGAAAGTGGAGTGCATCAGTGCTACTAGAGACCTGCACTGCTAGTATATGTGTAACAGTAATAAACCAAACCTCTGTTCTCATGCTGTAGCTTAATACTTTTTCCATGATTGAAATATAACTCAGAACTGCATAATAAAACCAGGTATTTTTTTCAGCATAAATTTCTACTTGCGAGGCTTTATAGTGGATTAGTACTAAAAATACAGACCAGGATTTCTGCACTAGTTAAAACCATTTCAGAAGTGTAAATGTAAGGAGACTGTGGAAGCCAGAATTCATCTCTTCAGAGAGGTGAATTTAATACAAGTCCCGTTCTACCACCCCCAGGAACAGAAAGTACGTATTGTGATTCAGCCATTGAATTTTAAGACCTAGATTCAGTAAACGACCTGGGCATTATTTTTTAATCTCCTTTTAAGCTTAGGCTTAAATGTTTTTTTGAACATAAATGTATTTATAGATATGCTTAAAACTAAACAAGCTTAAATGCCCTGTTCAGCAGAGCTGGATTTCACAAACATACTAGTACGGTCAAGGGGAGACTGATGAGCTGCTCTTGCCCTTCTGATGGTCTAAGAGATGTTCTGTCAGAAATGTAGCTCCTGCTTTTCCTTGGGCAGCCTTTGTGAGTTTGTGTGTGTTCATCAGCTCAGAGGAAGAAATGGATATTCTGTTACAAGTTATAAATGGACCAGATAATGCCATCTCTGCTTATGCTTTCTGACACATTTTGTGGTAAGCTTCTGAGCAGTTGCATCTTTCTCAGCCACAGTTTAATGGCATGGGCTGGAACTTTCCCTGCTAGATGAGTTTTTCAGTTTGGAGCTTTTAAATTTTTACACAAGTGCCCTCCTCCTTTTAAGAAAGAAGAAAACTGGTATTTATAAATATATGAAAATAAGATTACTCTTGTACTGAGAAGATGGATTGCATCAGTGCTCAGAAGCGGCAATGCAAAAGTTGACAGAAAGCTTACTCTGATTTCCAGAATGTGCTTCATGATGCTCTGATGAGCAAACCACCCAAACTTGGCAAATGTGTAAGTTCCTGAAACACCTTTGGTTTCTGTGCTTTGGAGAAACTTAAAGGTGTGGCAGGTGTAAATGCATGAACATTTCACCTGTACTGAGCATATTCCAGCTGGCAGCTGTGACAGACCTCACTTGTGAATGGCAAGTGGCATTGACTCTGAGACACGAAGGCTGCACTTCAATCCTAGTGTTTCCCTTGACTTTTGGCAGAGAGGAGGAGAATGTTTTTCTGGCTGAGATGCAGAAGAGATGCATTATGCTGGTTTAGGGGGAAAATGGGGTAGACAGAGGATTCTGATCTTGTCAGGCATTTGGTCTATAAGTGTGTGTATATATGTCTGTGGGAAGAGTCTCAAACTGAATGGGAGATGAGAAGAAATCTTGAAAAAGGTTTCTTCCCCTCAGGATTTTCGACACGCCTGTGTATAAAATGAAATTTTGAAAGGAGTATCAGAGGTTTCTGCTAAGGCAGATTCCATTACTATTTTACAAAAATTCCATAATGATGTATGGAATATGAGGCTTTAAAAGCAGCATTTATCAGTGTAGCAGAAGAAAGGCCCTTTTTAAAGTCCCTCAGCTGTGATGATTCTGCTTCATTAGCAAGACTGAAGCCAGTTCAGTCTAAAAGTGGGCAGGAAAGTTTGATTGCACCTTCATTTATGTATACTGCAGAAATATTTGCTCATAATTTTTTTCATTGCTGTCTATTAAAGACAATTTAATTTAATTGAACTTTCTGAGCTTTATGGAAATTTTTCTTTGCATGTATTGCTCCCTTGGCAGAATTATTTTTCACTTTGCTCCCACCATTTTTCTACTCTGAGAAAGATGCAAGACCTTCAAAGCTAAAAAATTGCTGCAGAAAAAGAGAAGTTTATTTCTGTTGATCTGTTCTTAGTGTTTGAACTTAGGTTAATTTAATGCCAGAATACTGTGATCTGAAGTCCCAGAAAATAATCTAATGATCTCCCTGCCTTCTGCTCATGGTAACATGATTTTGCAGTCATACTTTACATTTTCCAAGGTATTTTCCATATATCTGTAGAGAACTGGTGTTCAAAGCTATGTGCTATTCTCAGGTGTAGCCTTTTGCATAGGGTGCTTTACATACACAGAGTTAGTAACCAATGACCGTCTTGTTTCATGGTTCTAGGCTGGACTAGGTCCGAATTTCTGATTTTAATTGAAAGTGTTTATAAATATTAGATTCTAAAATAGGCTTTTGATACAAAGTGTTATTAAAAGCTCTCTGAGTTGACATTTGGCATGCACATTATCAGCTAACCAGCACCACAGTTACTGCTTATGTCCCTTTTTTTCAGTTCAGATTTTGACAGGAGTTGCTGCAGACAGACCACTTTAGAAATCAAATTAGCTGTTCAAAATTCCAGGAATTTAACCCTAATTTGCATTTTCTGTTTTAGAAGATACATGGTTGGGGCCCTGCTGCTGCAAAACACAGCTGCTGCTTCTGCTCTTGTTGGTGGCCTTGCAGAGCAGAATAGTTCTTCTGGCTCTCTAAGCACCTGGCACAAGACCACACAGAGTTTGATGGCACTGCATTTATCAAGGGGGAGAGAGTAGTTGCTGTTTCTCTCTGTGCCCACTTGGCAGATTGCAAAATAAGAGGGGACTTTGCTATTGGCATCGGAGAGCTTACAGCTTGTGTGAACATTACCCTGGGTTTTGCTCACAGCGAACTAGTTCTCTTGTAATTATTATGAAGGGCATGCTCTTGGAAACAACGTCACTATTGAATGGTTGCAGTTGAAAATAATGGTTGGGTTTGTAACCTGACTTGACAAAAAGAAGCCCCCAAAATAATAAAAAAACCAAACTAACTCTGTGGAGAAATTTTAGCATTAGACAAATAAGTTTGGATGAGTTGGGTAGGAAATTTTGATAAATTTTAGTATTTTCTTTTTGTAATATATTCATGCTAGTATTAACATAACTTTATACTGCAAATGAGAATTTTGCAGTCTATTTTGGTGATTTTTGAAAGCAGCTGGCTCCTTTTCATGGATCTGACTTGCAGGAATTATTCTAAAACAAGAATAAGAAATTCCTACAGAATATGAATGATAAAATGAATAGAACCCCTCAAGTCCTTATTTTTTCTTCATTTTCTCTTGAATAACTTACATTTCCTTGGTCAAATGGCAGTTCCAGGATGAAATGTAAACTGTTAATAAAATGAGATATGTTTTCTTTTAAAGAGGTTGCATGAATTGTATAACACATTCATAATTTCTGCCAGTTACTTTCCCAGTTTTATTACTATTACCCCTAATTTGTGAACAGGAACAACTGGAGAAGTTATCCAAGGGGGGCTGTTGCCTTGATATCTTTTTATAGGTTCACTGGAAGTAATGAGGTGGAATTGAATTAAATTTGCTGTCTGTTAAGTCCAACATGTTTACTGAGATCACAGTCTTACACACAGACATGCCATGCAGTTCTGAGCGCTGTATGACTGATAAAGCTTTGTTTTGATGGGAGGGAAAGGAACACAAAAATACAGTTCTGAGGTATAAACCAAGGATCTGTCTAACCCAGGGGTGTCAAACTCGCGGCTCCCACTGCTCTCCTGCTCCTGCAGCGTAACGCGCATCACACGCTGCACACGTGACCAGTGCTGGCAGGAGCGCAGGGACAAGGAGCTCGGCACTGCCAGCAGGCAGAAACAAGGTGCCAGGCTGGATAAAACAAGGTGGAGACCTGGATTCAGCTTTCAGGCTGTGAGTTTGACACCCTTGGTCTAACCCATTCATCAAATCCCCAACATAAGAAGAATTCTCAACATAAGAAGGATATGGAACTGTTGGAAATGACTGAGAGGAGGGCTATGGAGATGATCTGGAGCACCTTTGCTATGAGGACAAGCTGAGAGAGTTGGGGTTCAGGCTGGAGAAGAGAAGGCTTCAGGGGGACCTCATAGTGGTCTACCTGAAGGGGCTACAGGAAAGCTGGAGAGAGACTTTTTACAAAAGCATGTAGTGATAGGACAAGAGGAAACAGCTTTAAACTGTAAGGGGGAAGATTTAGATTAGACATTAGGAAGAAATTCTTCACGATGAGGGTGGTGAGACACTGGCACAGGTTGCCCAGAGTAGTTGTGGATTCCTGGTCCCTGGAAGTGTTCAAGGCCAGGTTGGATGGGAGGTTTCCCTGCCCATGTCATAGAATCATAGAATTTTCCAGTTGGAAAAGTTCTTGGAGATCATCGAGTCTAACTGTACCCATCTTCGGCTAAATCATGTCCTTCAAAAACTCCTCTACCCGGTTTCTAAACACCTCCAGGGATCGTGTCTCTACCACCTCCCTGGGCAGCTGTTCCAGTGCCTGACCACCCTTTCAGTAAAGAAATTCTTCCTAATACTGAGTCTGAACCTCCCTTGGTGCAACTTATGGCCATTTCCCCTTGTCCTGTCACCTGTCACTTGGGAAAAGAGATCAACACTCGCTCTGCCACAGCCTGCTTTCAGGCAGCCGTAGACAGCGATGAGGTCTCCCCTCAGCCTCTTCTTCCCTAAGCTAAAGTTCCCTCAGTTGCTCCTCATACGACTTGTTCTCCAGCCCCTTCACCAGCCTCGTTGCCCTTCTGTGGACATGCTCCAGCCCCTCAATGTCCTTCTTGTAGTGAGGGGCCCAAAACTGAACACAGTACTCGAGGTGTGGCCTCACCCGTGCCAAGTACAAGGGCACAATCACCTCCCTTGTCCTGCCGACCACACTGTTTTTGATACAGATCAAGATGCCATTGGCCTTCTTGGCCACCTGGCACACTGCTGGTTCATATTCAGCCACTTGTCAACCAACACTCCCAGGTCCTTCTCCTCCAGGCTGCTCTCCAGCCACTCTTCCCCAAGCCTGTAACGCTGCATGGGGTTGTTGTGCCCCAAGTGCAGGACTCGGCATTTAGTCTTGTTAACCCTCATCCTGTTGGTCTCAGCCCATCCATTCAGCCTGTCCAGATCTCTTTGCAGCACCTGCCTTCCTTCAAGAAGATCAACACTGCCACCCAGCTTGGAGTCATGTGCAAACTTGCTAAGGGTGCACTCAATCACTGCATCGAGGTCTTTAATAAAGTTATTGAACAGGACTGAACCCAGGACTGAACTCTGGGGAACACCACTTGTGACCGGCTTCCAGCTGGATCTAACTCCATTTACCACCACCCTCTGGGCCCAGTCATCCAGCCAGTTTTTAACCCAGCAGAGGGTGTGCCCGTCCAGGTCAATGGCAGCCAGTTTCTCCAGCAGGATACTGTGAGAAACGGTGTCAGAGGCTTTACTGAAGTCCAGGTACACCACATCCACAGCCTTCTTCTTGTCTATTAAGCGGGTAACCTTGCCATAGAAGGAGATCAGTTTCATCTGGCAGGACCTGCCTTTCATAAACCCATGTTGACTGGGTCTGATCACCTGGCTGTCCTGCATGTGCTGTGTGATAGCATTCAATATGATCTGCTCCATGACCTTCTCCGGTACCAAGGTCAAGCTGACAGGTCTATAGTCCCCTGGATCCTCCCTCCGACCTTTCTTGTAAATGGGAGTTACATTTGCCAGTCTCCAGTTGAGCGGCACTTCCCCAGTCAGCCAGGATTGTTGATAGATGAGGGATGAGGGTTGGCAAGGACCTCTGCCAGCTCCTTTAATATCCTTGGGTGTATTTCATCTGGCCCCATATACTTACCGACGTCTAATAGGTTGAGCAAGTCTCTAAACAAGTCCTCTTGGAACATTGAAGGTTCACCTTCACAGTCTTTTGGCTCAGGAGGCTTGGAGTCCAGAGACCATCTTACCTTACTATTACAGACCGAGGCAAAGAAGGCGTGAAGTACCTCTGCCTTGTCCTCATCCTTTGTTACTACCATTCCCCTTGCATCCAGTAAGGGAGGGAGATTCTCCTTGGTCCTCCTGTTGTTGTTAACATACTTGAAGAAACATTTCTTATTGTCTTTCACTGAACTGGCCAGATGGAGTTCCAGTTGGGCTTTAGCCCTTCTTTTTTTTGCCTATGTGATCTCACCTGCTTCTTTTAGTCCTGACATGCTTACCCCTCTTCCAAAGCTCATATATTTTCCTCTCTTTCCTGAGACCAACACAGAGCTCTCTGTTAAGTCAAGCTGGCCTTCTTCCCCGAGGACTCATGTTGTTAGAACATGTAATCTAAATTTAAGCATGTCTATGCGTATCATCGTGTCAGTGGAACCTGAGCACATGCTTAAAGTTAAATTCATATATTTAATGTTGCTTCATATTGGTCAGTGTTTTCTCATCTAGGAGCAAGTTTCTGCATGCAAACATACAGCATACTGTTAGCTCAGCCCTTGATAAAATAAGATTTAATGATTCTTGTTTAGCTTATATTTATATTTGACAAAAGTGAAGAAACAAAACCATTGACTTGACAGTTTGGTAGTCAATTTTGGTGACATGAGGTGAACGGTGCATGCCTCAGTGAAATTTAAAGACCAGTCAATGACTAAGTTCAACAGAACTTCATGCTTATTTTCTTTTAAACATATTAATAATCTTTTGTGATAAATGACTAATTTGGTGTCTTATATGTGGAATACCTCTCCATTTCCTGGAAAGTGCCAGTTCATGAATGTGCCAATTCTGTAAATATCATATTTTATTTTGTTGTTGTGTTCTCTTCTAATACTTTCTTGGAATTGCTTTTAGACTTTAATAACTTCTCTAATGCAGAAATTTTGGTTTTGTTCATATTTTTTACAATGTTCTTGTTTAATTTCTGTTGTGATGTGCACACATGTGCATGCACGTATGTAGTTATAATTGCATCTAATTATATGTAACTATATGTGAATATATATGTAAAAATTTCACTGTTAAACTGGATGTCATAATCTAATTTCTATGCATGAATAATGTTTTAGAAGCTATTATTTTATCAGGAATCACAAAAAAAAGAATTAGAAATTTATACTACATAGGGAAATATAATCATTAGGAAAATGAGCCAAACTATATGTATTTCTATTAAAATTGTGAGTAACTCTAAATATGAAAAATATGGAGTAGCTGAAGCTCAATGTGGTTATAGTACGCTACCCCTGTTGTACATGTCATAAGAAACAATTGTTTATACCTCTGTTACTAAGATTTGGAAATCATATTATGCTGTTCTCTCCATGCTTCAAACTCTATAGAATAATATTTTTCTTTTTACTTTTTTCCAGCACTTGCTACTAGCAATCAAGTTTATCATGGCATTTGTAATTCCGGATAAACCAAGAGATATCCAGATAAAACTAGCCAAGCTGGAATTTGAATCTCTAGAGGCTCTCAAACAACAGGTAAGAGCAACTGATGTGTGTTAGCAGTGAAAAGCATTGGTGGCCACAAGGGAAAATAAACTAGGGAAATTCTACTTTTGTTTTAGGTGGATAAATGCGTAAATCCAGGGATTTGGGAATTCCTGTTTATGTTACATTAAGATTAGCTAACAAAGCTGTTTCACCTCTGTGCCACAGGCTGGGATGGCCAAGAAGAGCATGGAAAAGTCACTGTAGTACAGTGTATAGCACAGGGTGTTAAATAAATAGAAAACAGCACTCATTTACTTCTGCACATTGGGTTGTAAATGGTAGCGTTTCAGACACTGCTTCATTTTCTGTTAATCCATCATGGTTTAAGGAGCAGAGCAGAGGGCTGGAAGTTTTAACTGATACACTTGTCCTTTCAACCCACCAACCTATGTGCGTCAACACCAGGAAAATGGTCTTCCTTTACAGGCAGTTGATAATTTTTGCTGTAGTGCATAATGTAGCAACTTGTAATATCTGTTGTCCTTGGGTGCGCAAACATAGTTTGTTTATATTGTCACTTTTAAAGGACATTGGTCTCTATGAATTCTAGTTTCATCCCCTGGAAGTATTTGTTATGGCGACACTAGGATTTCTTTCCTTGCTGAAATACCACCAGAAATAAACAGATAACTTAGCTCTAAACCAAACAGTAATTGCAAACAAACTAAACTTCAAAAGAATGCTTGAGAACTAAGTTAATGTTGACTTTATTTTCCTGTTCATACAATATTCTCATTTTATTGCATAAATAAGGTATATTTTACCATATATTTAACAGGCACTCCAAAGCAATTTAAGAAAATAAGGAACTAGATTTTTCTAGTGAAAATTTCTGTTTTAACAGGAAGAGAGAGTGGTGGAGATCAAGAGAGCATTAGTTTCAGTAGGATATGTGTATTCTAACAGAGCTAGGTTTGGAATGGCAGCCTTCTTTGGTAGTTCTGACTGTACTATGCTAGATAGGATTTCTAAGATAGTTTACATATCAGAAAAGAAAAAAAACCAACCCAGCATGGAGTTACAGAGACGGGGTCACCTGTTTATTGTTAGCACAGATATTTTTACACTGCATGGTTTCACGTGAGCATTTTTTTGTGTGCTCCGGATGCCGGTGTTTAACCTCTATACTCTGTTTTTTTGTGTAGAACTGGAGAGTACTTTTTAGAACACCCACCATGGCTGCATGTGACAAAATAATCTCTTAATTCTGGACAAAATGAGCCTGTAAACAATACACTGCTCTTTCTAGTTAAAATCCCACAGTTTTGTGTGATGTTAGAACATCGTTATTGAGGTCAGCACTGTCTTCCGTAATCAGCCATAACAAACAAAATCCTAATTACAATTGAATCCAGTGCCTGATAGTTTTGTTTTGCCTTTGTCTAGTATGTCAATGTGAAGTTACCAGGAGCTGGTCATGGATCTCATGTACTTTTTAGGTAATATTAAAAGGAACAGCCCTACATTTCTATTTCAGTTGTTCCTTATCTGTTTTAATTTTGTAGACAGGCAAAACTAGGCTATCCTCTGGAACCTTAAGCTGAAGTGAATACAGTCACCTTTGGTTATAATGTGCCAAGTAGAATATATACAGAGTCTCTTCCAATATGAGTGTGAATGTCAGCAGTTAGGACTTAATCTCCTATCCTTGCTTCTGTGCATTCCCTACAACAATATATGCCTCATCCCCAGATCTTCAAGGTTATTTCATTAATTCAGTAGTGAAAAATTAGTCTAGATTTGAATAAGAACAAGAAAACTGGCAGTTCTCATCCAATACTTTGAGTCTTCCTAGAGGATTTGAGAAGAATATTTGCTGGTTTCAGGTGCCTTGGTAGGTACTTCAAACACAAGTATCCACCATCACCTTTTTTAGATTTCCTCTGATTCTGTGCTGTATATCTCATAGATGTACAAAGATTCAGTCTTTTTTTTCCAGTGCCTTGTTTTTTGAGTGAAAAATACCTGCATTTAAAAGTAATACATTGGCAGTGCAAAAAGATACTGAAGCATCTATTTTAGAAGCACGTTTCAAGTTCTTCCTCTTGTTACTGAGAGTCATCATGGTAATTTAAGCTGTATATCTTTGCCATAAAAAAAAACCAAGAAATCACTCCCCCCCAAAAAAAAACCCTGTTTAAAATAAACAGAGATAAAAGTCTATGTTGTGGGATCACATATTACAGAGAAACTAGATTATATACTTCTATGCAAAGATGCATCACATTCTTCTCTTGACGTTGTCCAGATGTGCAAGCTGTTGTGTTTTACCATGTGAGCTTTAGAGTGCTGCTGTCTTGGGATGTAGCTATTAGAAGGGTATTAACACTACCAGACTGTAAACCTCTCTGTATATAATGCATGGAGAGAAAATCTCCTAATACAGCTGCTTTGAACGGTTGTATTGATTGTGCTTGGGAACCTTAACTTTAGAGAGTGTCAGCACCTTTACATTTTCATTAGCTAAGCTAGGTGCTTTTTAACCTGGTGCAGTGGGACTGTAACCATTCTGTGTTTAGAACCATTTGAAGACTGAGTTAGTGTCTGTTTGAAAGGAATTTTAGGGAATACAGTGTCTCAGCTGTCTAATAAAGATGAATGGTAATCATTAAAGCTTGTTAAAACCTCCTATATGGTGAAAAATGCCATCATTTTAAAAAAATAATTTTCTATTGAAATGGCAGTCTTTTTTTTAAGTTCTCAAACTTCAAGAAAGGTGTTTAGGAAGTTCTGATATGTTTCCTTGAAACATTTCTTTATACAGTTTGTGTTGAGTGTTGAAACGGAGTGCACTGTTGAATGGGTTATTTGATCCATTTTGAAAATATTTTGTTATCATACGCTTGAAGTATCATAACAAAGTGTGTTGGCATGACTCGACAAAATACTTTAAACTTCACAAATCCAAACTGGGGAATGTGCTACATCTATACATTTTGCTTCAAATTTCCCTGATGACCTTCACTGTAAAGAATGGTAGAGGGGGCTGGTTCAACTCTATTCTGGGGAAGGGAAGATGGTTGTGGCAGAGAATAAATTAGTATGAACTCTTCAATAGAGGACTGAAGAGAATATAAATCAAGGTTTTTGAAAGAACAGAAGTGATTCCGTTCACGCTCCATAAAGGGTTGTCATCTGAAGGAAGTCTGGATGCTGGGCAACTAGAAGTGGGTACTGTCTGCTACTAGGGTGATGGACCCTGTTCTGGTGAACACCATGACCCTTCCTGGGGAAATAGCTAGCGAGTAAAGTGAGGTGAGGTGCTTGAGGCTCCCCTGGCTTCTTTGCAGTACTCTGCTCTGGTGCATCTATTTCTTGCAAGTGCATAAGCATGCCTTGCTCTTGGTCTAGTTCCTGCTTTAAGAAAGGGAGACTAAGTATAGGTGTGCCTGCAAGCAGCAAGGGACCGGTCAGTTAATTTTTCAGTGGTTCAGGAATAACCATAGGCATAGGTGAGGAGCAATGCTGTAAAACCGGTGTGAGAGCACCACGCAGTATTTTTGGGGCAGTGACAGTGAAAGCTACGCTGAAAAGCATTTTAGCTTCTGGACAGTCAAAGCTTAATGAATAGACAAAAGGCCTTCATAGTTGGAGAGGAGTCAGCAGTCTATCCTAATAAAAGGTCTAAGTTCCAGAAAGTTTTAAATGCTGAGGAATGGCATATCTTTTCACAAAGTGCCAACTACCTAGACAGCATCAGTATTAGCTCTAAGAAAAAAAGGTAAAATGAAAATGATGCAAAAATGCTTGTGGGTTTTATGGTACTTTCACATTATAAAATTGACTTATATAGATTGGATAAAGATTTTTTTTCCTTATAGCATCTCCTTTACTACCTCAGCAGAATAAACATAGCCCTGATAGTAACAATAGAAAAATAAATTTTAGTGCAAGAGTTTTCTTTTTCAGAGAAACTGCAATAGGAAAATTGTTCTTAAATTGGAGCAGAAATGCAGATTTGGAGGCTTCTTGTTCTGAGCATCCCTTCACAGTTCCTTCTCTCCCCCCAGCCCTTACCTCCAATGGGACCTAATCTATAAACATCCTGTCATCCCTGTGCTCTAGTTTCTTTTCTTAGTGTTCTAGCCATTGGTGGCCAGTATCTTTTAACAGGAATGCTTTTCGGTGCTTCCTCTGAAGAATCATGTCCATCTGTTGGATATCTGGTGTCCATCTGTAAATGGACAGGTGTCTGTTTGCTGGCGTGCAGTTATATGGAAAATTTAAACTCTTTCTCCCTCCTTCTACAGGTATTCTGTAAAACTTGCTGTTCTCTCCAGTAAAAACCTTCTGTTTCCCATAATATCAGTGCTTCAACATTGCAATTCACTGCACAGCAGCAGCACTAATAACTGCAAAGCTTTTGTAGTTTCTGCCTGCAATGGCTGGACCTTGCTATTTCCCCTACAAATACTACCCAGTGGCACTAATGATGTCCTTTCCAGAAGGAATACACTGAGTTGGAGTGTGTTGGACCATCTGACCCCTGTTCTGTGAGAGTGCTTAGCCTCTCTGAGGACAGCTTTCTGTAGTTGAGAGCAACCAAAGAGGAACTGCTAACTTAAGAGCCTTTTACATTGGGCAATATTTGTGCTTGCTCTTTACACCTCTTCAAGCCATTGTTCTTGCAGAGATTCCCTATTTACTAACATTTCGTGTATCTGTAACCATGGGTGCGATGGGCCAATGTAGTTGTTTGAACTGGCAGTGGGACTCAAATGTGGCAAGGGTAGGGAGAAAATGAGATCTCTGGATTTTTTGACCATTTAACATTGGGAGAGCATAAGTTGTTAGTGCTTAACATCCTGCTTATTTATCTTGCAAAATAGGAACTGAAGACAGTTTTGTGAGGCTCAAACAAACTCGATGGATTATTGCCTTATTCAGTGCTGTAATTCCCAGAATCAGAGGACTCAGAAAAGGACTACCTGTAGCTTCAAGACTACTCTTAAAACACTGCTGATAGTAAAAGCAGAAGCTCATTCTGTGCTCACTGGCAATGCTGAGGAAGCACAAGGCTGCAGTCAGACTGGAGGAAAGGCAAAACCAAAATAGATTATGATCCTTTAAGAAAAACGTAAAACCAAAAGCCCATTCATTTGGGAGGAGGTTTTTTGTGTCCCAGTTTGTGATTTTTCAACTGAAGGTGAGATAACACTAATTCTGCCTGGTTTGCTGATAAGTTAAGTTATTAAATATAGGACCCCTGAGTGCTAACTGTATAAATATAAACTTCTAGATAGATATGAGTATAATGTGATAGTAAGTGATACTTTTGCATGCTTTTAATCAGAACAGAAACAATGTACCAACTACCCAGCAGGAGTAATTTTCTTTTCCGACAATCCATTTGTTCTCTTTGACAATTGGCAGGGGTAAAATTTTCCATCAAGTCATGATTCTGTAACAGCCGGCTCTCTCTGGAAAGGCAACCTGTTTTACTTTTCTCAAATCCTGACCTTGAGCCTGGTGGTGGAATAGACATCAGTCAATTCAATTCTCTCTTTTTGCCCGACATCCCATATCATTGGCAAGATATGATCTCAACAAGGAAACCTGGAGTAAGGGGATAGGATAAAAACTTGGTTAAAATTGTTCCTACTGTAAGAATACTGTGGCTACATCAGACTTTCATAGTTCCAGAACCCAGAGGGGATCCCAATTATGTGTGAACTGGTTTGAATACAAGGGAAGAGGCTATTACATTTCCCATATAAATGAGAGTAAAGTGCACAGTGAGATTTGATTTCAGGAACTCTGGTAACTAGCTTTCAACAGGACATTCATGTGTCTGTAGTTACAGACTTCTAAATAATGGTTGCACCTGTTACTGAGAAGGTTTTCTCTCTCGAGTGAGAGAAAAAAATGAAATCTCTTGTCTTGTTAAAATTCCTTCAAAAGAAAGGAATCCCAAAAGATTGCACTTACCATGATTTGATAATGAAACTTTCTTTGTAGAACTGAATAGGACTTGGTGATAAAAGTATTTGTTGTAAGCAGATGTGGACTTCTACACGCCTGTAACATTTTAAATATCCTTCTTCCTATGCCGCCTTAGAAGATCCCAGTGAAAACAATAAGCCTTTAAAAGAACTGCTAATTTAGTTGAAATGATTAAACTTAACTTCTGAAAGCTTTCTCTGCTAGCAGGAAGACAGCAAATAGGATATATCTTAACTTTTCAGAGGTGATGATTTCAGTCAAATTTTGGAAGTTTAAACAGTACATGATTACCCCACTCCTGACTATAAAGAAAATGAACTCTCTTTTTTAAATTTTTTTTCGTTCTAAAGATGGCTTTTCTGTCATCCAGCCTACGGGGAGAACTCTGAGTCTAGCCAGAAGTCAAACAGCAGGAACCCACTAAATTCCTGAAAAAGACACAAAAATTTAAAAGTGGCTTCATGTCTGTGTGTTGATAGTAATGACACTTGCACCGTGACTGAGTCTTTGCACAGGCTGTGCAGGCCTGATCATGCTGATTCTAAGAATAAGTACCCAACATGATACCTGCCTGTGCAGCCACGGGGGTTTTATTAATTTTGATCTTTGAAAAGAATCTGTATCCCTAGCAGTGGTGCCTTGAATACTCATACTTCTTGTTGTGTGAGAAACAGCACTCTGATACATATCTGCCATTGCAGTGAGGTGGGTAGGAAACATGCCACATAGCTGAGTTCTTGCTGTATATATGGATTGATAATTTTTGTTCTGAAATGAGATGTAATTTCTTGTCTGAATAACTTTAATGAAAAGAAAAATAAGTGATTTATATGTGTAAATTTTAAGTTGCACAGTGTCCATGAACACTTTAATATGTTATTTATATGGCTTAAGAAGCACATAGGTTTTGTATGTTAGAGTAGTCCTTATGTGAATGTTTTTCAAGCTGTCATCATGGAGATCTTTGAAAAGATGGTTTCATGGCCCATTGCTTCTTGCACTTTCAAGTATCTAATTCTGTACCTTCTCCCAGCATCTAAAGAGTTGATATAGTTGAAAATGTGTTGAGAAGGTGATTTTCAAAAGACAAGATAAAACCCAGCATTTCTCATGTTCATTCTGTATTATTTTCCCTATTTTTCAGTGTGTGTTGTTGTCCTGAACATACAAATTTAAAAGGTGCAGTATTCTAATGGGTAGGCCACAGCTTTTTTTTTCTAATTCACAGATATATGCAAATAAACCAGACATAAACAGTGTCAAGAATGTATACGTTGGTACAAAACATTTTCTCTCAATTCACTAGAGACAGCAAAACCCCTCAGTGCAGTCAAGGACTGCATTGCAGAGTAAGAGACCAGACATGCTCTACAGACGTTTTGATCTGTCACCTCCTGAATTCACTGCCAGCACAGTCTTTCCTGATACTTTCTGCCTGCAACTATGGCTCAAGATTCAGTCCAATAAGGGATCTTTTATTGCAGAGACCAGTCTCTTGGCCATCACAGACTGGACCCTACCCTATATCGCTCAGATCCCTGTCACACAAGCAGTGCAGTTAGCTCTGCAACTATTGCTCTGTGCTACTCATGCCCATTAAGGTTGCTTTTTTTTCCTGTGAACTCTTTCACTGTTAGCTGTTAATTACCTTAAAGTATTAACTTTCATCTCCCTCATCCTCTCATCTAGTTGATGAGTGGAATCGTTGCTCTTTCTTCTCCAATGCTAGACAGAAAAAGACTGCATTGCAGGAGGTTTCAGGCTTTGAATCTCTCTGTCTCTTGAGGTTTCTTCTGGGGGACACCTATCCAGCAGATTCTGTAAGTGGTTGTCTCTTAGTCAAATTACAGTCCCCTTGGAGCCACTGAGGTCCCACAAGCTGAACAATATATGGCAGCTTTTAGGTTTTGGCTGGGTTTTTTTGTGCCACTTGGAATTTTCTAGAAAAAATTACCAATTCATATTTCGTTTACATTCTTGTAATTTATGCATGTTATTTGGCAGCTCGATCTTGTCCACTTGCTTTTCACTGGTTTTCAAAATTTGTGATAATTCACAAATTTGAATGTAGAAAAATTTATGCTGAGGAAAACCTTCCAAGTGAACAGATGGACATGAAGCAGCCTGGTCCAAGAAAGGTGTGTTTATTTGTTTTAATTCCAGTGCATCAGAAAGCTTCTGCAATCTCTACATATGTTCATCTGTGTTAACTGAAAAGTAATCACGTCTGACATAGGTATTTCTAATGAATAAGAACAGAGGCCACCCATTTGTGCACAGATAATTAGAAAATACCTGTCCTGTGTCAACACCCATTTTCTAAGACTTGCTGCATCCATAATATAAAGAACTAAAGCTTTGATCTCTAAATAATTTTGCCCTCTGCTAATATCCGGACTGATACCTAAACTGCATTTAAAAATAACCTGTAATGGTTTATGATTTTGTAAAATCATAGACTAGCGTAGGTTGAAAGGGACCCGCTAGAGGTCATCCAGTCCAGCGTCCTCATGTTGAGCTAGTGGTGTAGCTGAAGCTCCTTGTGGGCTAGCAAACGTCATATTTTTAAGATAAATACTTCCCTTGGGGTGACACTTTCTCAGAGAGGTTTTGCGGTTTTTTTTTTGCTCTCCTACTTCTGTTGATAGATTAAAATAAAGAAAATTCATTATTTGTTTTCTGGGACACATTGAATTATATATGCACTTTTCTTTGTGAAAACATGCCATGCATTGGTAAAAATAAAAAGCCCCACCTCTGTCACTAGTAGAGATGTAGGCACTCTTAACTCCAAACTGAATATACATGCATGGCAGGACAGCACCAGCAAAATGTATTTTGTACATCAGGGGTGTCAAATTTGTGGCTCCCGCTGTTCTGTTGCAGCGTAACACGCGTCACACGCTGCACACGTGACCAGCGCTGGCAGGAGCACAGGTACAGGATGCTCAGTGCTGCCATTGGGGAGAAAAAAGGTGCTGGGCTGGATAAAACAAGGTGGAGGGATGGATTTGGCCTGCGGGCTGTGAGTTTGACACACCTGTCATAGGTATTATAAATGAGGAAAGTAATATTTTCACTAATTACTGTGTAAGCATGGTGGAGATACGTTGTTCAATGATGGGCACTACTTGACTGAAATGAAACATAAATGATGAGTGACTGTGAAAACTTTGATCCCTTAACAGAGTGTGACAGGATGTCCAGTCCTTAAGGAAGAAACAGACACAGCCTCTGCAAGTGAAGGGGAAGGGAGATTGACTCCCCATGTTACCCCATGCCAGATCAGGCAACAGGACTGTGTCCCATTGTGGAGTCACACAGCATGGAAGCAGGCTTGGGTGACAGTCGGAAAGAAGTTTTAACTTACTTTTCTCTCCATTTTGTGTGTATGTCCCACCAAACCAAGTTGCTCGCTTGCTTAGGAGGGGGCTGGTAGCTCTTGTATTCCCAAAGGAGCTAGAGTTTGGCCTTTTTTAATCTGGTAGATAAGACTAGGAAATTGGAAGGTAGCTGTGATGCCATACCAAGAATGCAGGAGATGAAGATGGGGAAGTCTGTGGAGATTAAACTCTCATAGTTTTTCTGGCTCGTGCACGTTTAATGTGTGTATGGGAAGAAGTCTGTATCTACTATAGGTACATCTGTAAGCATTGTGTCACAATATCAGCAGTTCTTTTTAATACTTGTACAAATGATTCTCTGGAGTTATGTGACAATCTGAACCAGAAGTTTGTAACCTTTGCTGCCACAATATAGGGGACATTATTTAGTGATGTGAGTCTTGTAAGACTCAGTTTATTGAGCTTGTCAGGAAAAGGGTTGAGGGATTCCTTGTTATGAATATACTTGCTAGTGCATGGAGGGTAGTGGGAGACTTTTTAACCTTTCTAATAGAAGCATAATGTGGCCCAGTGGGTGAAATTAGACGTTATATAAAGTAGGCACAATACTGTATCTGTGAAAATGGGTGAATGTTGGACCAGATTAGAAATGGAGTGTATTAAGGACAAACCAAACTTGATCAAAGATAGTATGGCATCTCTACCAGCAGCCACAGGCAGATGACTAGAAGAGAGCAAAAAAGCATGGTAACTAGGTGCCGTGCTTCCTCCTAAAACTCTTCTACTTTCCAGTCATTTTTAGCTCTTACTTTTCTAAGCCAGATGCAATTTCTTTGCATTTAGTTATCTTCAGTGATTTTTCTATTCCATGGTGGTGTTCTGTCTTCCTTTGAACCATTTTTAGCCTCAGGGTCCACAGTGTCCTTCCACAAAAAGTGCTGCAATTTGTTATTCTTAGTGCTAAGGACATGAGTTGATTAGAATATATTAAGATGTCTTCAAATAATCAGGTTTGGTGGAAAAATTCTTTAGCTTTCACGTATGAGAGGAAGTATTTGGCTGAATTATCACTGAGGTCTTTTTGGCTTTTGGAATCTGTGAATGTGGGTTTCCATAATTTTATTTTATGGGCTTTGTGGAAAACACGATGGCCTGATTTGCTTTTAGCTTGTTAATGATGCTTGCAAATTTGCTTTAGGACAATTAGAATAATCGAATCATGTGCTTCAGGGCTTAGCTAACTCCTTTTTCCCACTGTTCATGTATAGGTGGCCAAAAAATGTGATCTGTGCAGAGTCTTCTTGTTCTTGGAGACCAGGTTAACATTTTGCTAACACAATGAAAGCCAGACTCATTACTGAATTTGGGAGAATTCAGTTTGGCAAGTACGTGTAGTTTCTGGTCTTCCACTATGGTATGATACGTGAATCAATTTACTTCATCCATTCCTTGCCATCATAGCAGGGATATTAAGTGCTGAGTGTACTTTCCTATCCTTTTCTCATGGAAAATTGTTTTACCTGCCAAAAAATGAAAAGTCTGAGAACTGTCAGTCAGGTAGTTGTCATCAGATGAGATATACAGGAGCTGGTGGTGGCTGATCTCATGGCTTGTTGTGACTGTGAAGTATGCAGAGCAGTTATACCACAGCACAGCAAGTGACATTGTTTAGTTTCTTCAAATAGCTAAAGTCATGTCTGAGACACTTAAAAGTCCTTCTTCCAAACTCTGTTGACTTTATAGAAGAGGAAAATATTGTATTGATGAGGAAAAGTTTTAGATTGCTTAATAGATTTAGTTTTTTCCATGTGTGACAAAACTGTATTATGCATCTAAAATTTTAATTTGATTATAAATATAAATTTAAAGTAAATACTCCATTCGTAATTAGCTATATTGGTTTCTTATCAGAGGCATTTATATGTAGAAGGGTCAGGCATTTGTTTTGTGAAAGGAGTGCTCAGAAATATTAAGAGGTTGGATCTTTCTGCTGTTGGGGATCTCTTGCATTTCAGGGGGCTCTTTGCTTTGGGAGTTCTTGCCAGCACCTTGATAAGCATAACAGATTTCAGTTGAGATACATCTTTCCCTTGCAACTACTGCATGCCTTTATTTATTTTCTTAAAGGTATCTTTATAGTCACAATAAGGCATTTTTTTAAAAGTTCAGCTGTATATAGACAGCTGCTTTCCCTGGAGTAGATGTGTGTAAAAGTTACTGTCCATGTATTGTGTGCATGTTTTCCGGCAAACATTAATCATACCGGGTAGCTTTGAGGGCAAAACTGTCGCAGCAAGATAAACATTTGAGAGTTTGCTTTAATGCCTAAAGCCTCTTAGCTTTTATAGGTCAAATTATCTTGTATCCTCTGGTTGTGTTTCTAGGCATGCTACTGTGAATTGTGGCTTCTTAAATTCGAATTCTGTGTTGTAGTTTCATTGGCAAGGTTAAAGAGAGGGTATCTCACAGTTGATGTCCCAACTTCAATGGCAAGAACAAGATAGTGGTTCTGCTTTCTTACAGCTGGCACTTAAGAAGAATGCTAGTTGTATTCTACTCACAATATTACCTATGCCTTTTTTGTATTCTGGCAGTGTGAACAATACTGGTGCAAAATGAGGATGTAACGTGTGCTAGGAGTTAAAATTTTTGTTGCCTAGAACTTATAAGTTCAAGTCTTCTATGCTTTTAGTTTTCTGAAAGACTTTATTTTCCAAATACTGTTTTCTGCAAGTTATAAATAATAATAAGAAAACATGGTTGGAAACAAAATAAACATGAAGTATTGTGTAACTGTTCTAGAAAAGATAAGTAGAACTAATTTTCTTAAGAGCAAAGTGCCTTGGTAGTTTTGCACTGATACCAGCCAGGAAAAGTAACTCAATTGATAAGAATTGGTTTTTTCACAAGATTTTTTCAGAAGTTATATCTTTCTTGTTAAGGAGATGAGTACTGCCCAACAGGTTTCCTTTCCCTTCGTCCTCAATGAATGCCCTTGGCTAATACTTGCCATCCACTCAGCTAAAGATTGGATTATTGAGGAATGGGAAGAAAGATTTGTAAAAACAGGGATTTATGTTGCTGTGAAACAATGTCTGTAGTGCAAGTACAATGTGATTTTTCTAAAGTTTGGTTTACTTGCAGGGGATATACATGAAAATATTGAAAAATAGAGGCCTCATCTGATTCTGCTGGTAGCGAACGTGATGCCATTAGTGTCTGTAATCTGGAAAGCTTGCAGGGAGGAAGGCAGAGGAGGAGGATTTTTAGTAGTTTTTTAAAGACTCTTCTTAAAAGCCAGATAGTGAGAATTGGAGAGGAAAAGCTGTCAGATAGTCAAATACCCGGGAGATGGTTTGGCTGCCACAGTGTGTGGAAGTTACATAAGGTGTATGAGCACATTGCATAAGTGCTCCCCAGTGCTCCAGGTCACTGGCTGCTCCTCCGAAACTAACCACCGCCTGCCTGAAACCAGCCCAGGAACACAGGGAGCACGCTCGTAAAATGGGCATCTCCGTTATTTCTGCAACAGTGACAGCATAAATGCATGAGATTATGTATACAAGTATATTTGAAAGTAGTAGAATGATATTGTAAGAATGAAATCAAATACCCATAAGAAATTAACCAAGTTTTATTTTAACTGAGTATTGGTTTAAAAGAGCACATTATATATAAGAGCATATTATATATGTGTTGTTTATATACAGCACAAATAACCATTTAATTGTGTCTGGAAAAATAAAGAATTGCAGCTCAGCTTTTGGTAGCTTTTTTGATACTGCTGTTAAAAGCTTCTGTAGATTTAACTGCAGGTCTCTTACGAATAGAAGCATCAATAGTTCTCTAGGGGAAAAAAAGAAAGGTGGAGGAAAATCTACTGAGGCCTTTTTAATCCATCACAGTTTAAGATGAAGACCAAAAGGTGTTTGATGATGAACCTTTTCCACCCTCTGAAGCACACTTTAATGGTAGCAATGAGAACTCAACTCTTCATGCTTCACACAGATAGCTGCAGCACCTTCTTGACAGAGTGCCTCATTTAATTTATATTACAGGTTAAATGGTTGAAAAGCCTGTATTTAGTAACTGTAACAGACGATAGCTCTACAAGACGTTCTCCTTAAGTTATCGGAAAGATTGAATTCAGCTTTGTGAAGGAGTACTCTTTTTCATCCCTCAGCCTTCTCTCAAAAGCTCATTCAGAGGTGGGGGAGATGGCAGAACGCCTTCATACAAATGGCAAATGGTCTTGGCAAGGAGCTTGTTTTCATCTAGATGTTCTGGAACACAGGTGACACGTCCTCTTCAGGGGTTCCATAGATCAAGTGCTGACAGAACTGTGACAGTCACTGTCCAAAGAAACCAGGAGCAAAAGCCCTTTGCTTTGCTTTTGGGGTATTCAGCACCACATTAAGCTGAATCCTCTGTACCTGTGAAACATCTAACTAAACTTAACGCATGTTTTATTGGGGACATCTTTTGGATGTTGCATCCTGTAGTTGCACTGGTCTTGAAAATCCTAAGATAAAGGGATATGCCTAAGTCTCCATGACCATGATGCAGGTTGTCCCAGGACGCTGCTAATGTGTAACCTGTAGCTCCGTTACCTACTCTCCCTGATCCTGCCTCACAGAACTGCAGTGGGGATCTGCATACATATCCAGCATCTTTGCTTCTGACATGTTACAGTTAGGTTAATACGATTAATTGCCAGAGTTGCCAGAATTGGGGAGCAGTTCAGCTATAGATCAGGACCTTCTTGTCCATGAAACAAAGAAAAAAATTTGCTGTAGACTGACTTGCTAAGTAAATTGAAGGAAATTTTGTTTGTTGGCAGTCTAATGTTAATGACTAACCTTCTGTGAAAAGCTTTCTTCTGTCTCGGTCTCTTAGCTGGTCCTAGAACAATCACAGCTTTCTGTTAACTCCACAAAGAAGTATTTGGCAGAAGTTAACTGCAGCCCATTTTCCTACTTTAGCGTCATAAAACGCGTTTGGTCACCTCACAATTGCTAGGATCTCATTGACTACTTTGTGAGCCGCTCCTTTTTGGTTTCTTCGTGCAAACTGAGGTTTGTGACTTTTCCTTAAGGAAGATCTGTTCTGTTTTCCTGTGCCTTGGAAGATTGCCCTGTGAAACCATCCTGCAGTTTCTGTTGTGTTCAAATGAAACATTTCACACACCCTTTCTGTCCACATGGTAACTCGTTGCTAGTCACTGTGAGTGAGACTTACACTTAAAGAAGAAAAATTATTTATGTTTTGTGGTAAGTAATAGGTTGTTCTTCAAGATCTATAGCCTATGCTCATCTTATCCTGCACTCTAATTCTTTGCCTCGGCAGGGTTTTTGTCTTGCTGGTTCCTAATTGATAAAGAAATTGGGAGCTGGTTGTTCCTTCTCCAGTTGGGACTTTAGTTTAGTTGGGCATTTAGTTTGTAGGTAAAATAAGGGGCAAGTGATTCAGCTCACTGTTCTAGTTCTGTACATCAATCTGCAGCCAGACTGTTAACCTTTATCTGACAAAAAGAGTCCCTGACTATGAATTAAATGTTGGTCATGGGGATTGTTTGGTATAAAAATGCTTTCCTCCCCTTCCTGCCCTATTCTCTTGAATTTTGTACCTGCTTTTCTCCTTCCTCTTCCATTGTGCTTTGTTCTGAAAGAGTTTTTGTCTTTATTCATTTTGGTGTGTAGACTCTTCTGATCTTTTCAGGTTTGCATTTCTTTGTTTTACTTATCTTAATGCTTATAACCTCTGTGGGAGAGGCATTGTTAGGCTGTAATGTGCGTTTCATGAACCTGATTTAATAAATATACTCTTTGCCTTGTTGCAGTTCACCCTGAACTCTAATCAACTCCTAGGCGTTTTAATGTCCCTGTACAGTGACTGTTTTGAAAACATTAATTTATTTGCCGCTATGAGTGTTCCACAGCTCTACACACAGTGACAATGGAATTAATCCAGGAAAAGTAACGAGTGAAAGAAGTCATTTAAGTACCCATGCTAGCCTTGCTCCACTTGGCAGTTTGTTTGCATTGATTTTATTAGGACACAAACAAAAAAACTAAGGAAGAAAAGAATCTGTTCTGAATTATGCTGTTCACTCATTACAATATTCAGTATTTGAATAAAATCTCTCAGCCTCTCAACTAAATCAAATTGCATTTAATTTACCCTCATTATACACACATTTTGGTTATAGCACTCAAAATACTCAGTTCTCGAAGGCCTTCGTTTCAGTGAGAACAGAATGTGCTGGCTTGGAAAGAAAGCCTGGTGCAAACAAAACTGAATGCTGAAACCTGAAATTGAGAGTTGAGGGAGGTGGAGGAGTGACAGGAAAAGTAGTTGCACAGGGCATGCTCGTTAGAGGTTCCTTTATTTGATTTTTAATTTTGCATTGATACTTAAATCAAGAAATTTCTTTGTCTTTCCTGTAGAAAAATGATGAGAGGTTCCTGCTGTCATCATCGTGTTGAAATGTATGTTAACTGTGAATTCTCTTGTTTCTATTTGAGGTTTATTTTTATTTTCCTAATACAGTAACACCAGTGCATGTATACATTGCTTTATACACCTGTGTGTGCATATGGGTCTGTACGTAACCATATGGCCTTTGTAACTGTTTTTTGGCAATACTGAATCAGCTTGTCAGTGACAATTTTGATAGTAATTGTGATACAGAACCATTCTGTAGCTGCTTTAACTTTTGTTTAGTATTTCAGGTTTTGGTGTGTTTTCTTTTTAAAATTATTAATCTTTTTTCCTTCTGGGTGTATGTGCAGCTTATAGCCCTTATATTGCACATGCTTATGTGGAAATACGATGTTTTCTTTAATAATTTTATCTTCCTCTCTTATAAAATAACTTTCACTTTCAAGTGTCTTTTCAAGATAGAATTTCTGCTGTTTGATTAGAAAGGCTAGGCTGGTCATGAGAAATTTTTAGTTATATTAAGCCCTGGAATATTGGAGCAGAGTCTGGATTAATTTCACTGATTGGGAATAAAGAATGCAGATTTAAGAAGGTCAGGCCAGTGATTCTTTTACAGCTGAGTGGAAACCAGTGAATGCTCTGTGGTTGTGCTTTGTAACTACTTAACTGAAAAAAAAGAAAATATTACAGTAACATTGTGAATCTGTAAACAATGTAAGAGAATATGTTATTTTACAAACATTGCTTAATTAAAATAAGAAAAGCATCATTGCACAAATGAAATGAGCTTGACATCTATGTTGTTTTGACAAGATACACGCTGCCAGATAAACTGCATGCACTTTTATACACTCAGGATATTGGCTTCTATGACTGTTGGACAAAGGACAACATTTCTGTGCTGTCTAATCACAGTCCTAATGCTTGGTATATCCACGTATACAGATACTTGCCATACACCTTTAATCATTGAAGTCTGTGGATAAGGTGTAGAAATTAAGGAGCCCTGTAGCCCTTACCAACATAAAATTCCTGTAACTAGTTGGAAGTATTTGTATAGTACAAACATTTTTTAATTATAGCTAATATAATAAAAAGTAAAGTGTCTGCACCAAATATTACACAGACATACTGGGAGAATTTGATTTAGATATGCTGGTCTCCCCTGCCTCTTGAAAAAAAGCAGAAAAGAGATAATTCACAACATAAGACTAACTTTGAGTTATGAGTGATCTATGAAGGAATATACCACTCCTTGTTAACTGTGCATGGAACATCTTGGAACAAGTCTCCCTTGGAGTAAGTGTGAATATCTTTATGGATAGACACCAGCTAAGAACTTGGTACATAATATAAATCCTGCTTGAAAATGAAAGCTTTTATATTTTGAGCAAGTAAGGGAAAAATTAGATATGTCATGATTTACTTGAGGGTGAGTGATGGGATCTATTAAGACAAGGCTGAATTTGAGCTTCAGAAAATGTGAGTATCGTCCCTATCAAAGATCATGCTTGGTAGTATCTATTCCTGTCTTTTATTAACCTTTATTTAAACAATATGGCTTGATTGAAATAGATGAATGGAATGTCTTTTTAAGTGGTATTGCTCACTTTTACAAATACTTTATCTAAACATAGATACATATAAAAAAAATCTATGCATAAAAATAGAGCGTAGGGTGGGTTTGCCTGTTATCCTGTTTTGGTTTTTTTTTATAAATATCTTAGATCAGTTTAGAGAACAGTAGGACCAAAATTATTTGCATCCACTTTTTTGTTTATGCCTAGAGGTCTTTCGGTTTTCATTTTTAGGTTTGTTTCCTCCATTATCATAATCACCCTCTTACGCAGAGGGAAAGTTTGCAATTGATTTTCCTGCAGAGTATTACGCAAGAATGATGTAGTTCACCAAGGGCAGTGCAAAAAAAGAGAATGGCACTGCAAACAAACAGTTTCTGTTCTAGTGTTAAGAACTTTTGCACCTGCAGCAGGTATAAAATTAGCAATTGGAAATTTGACTTCAAATTGACTGAATCCCTTGAAATGAATACACTAGAGAGCAGTCTTTGTTTCCAGGCAACAATCAGCTGTCTTCCTAAGGACATGAAAAGTGTTTAAATGACAAGGTTGGCTTCAGAGAAACATCTTACTAAATTTAAATTTTCCATTCATTCAGAATATCTGGAACTATGAAACTCATAATATGGAGTACACCTCTTGATACAGCTTTCCTCAGTCATGAGAAGATCTCACAGAATATATTCCTTCCCCAACATCATATTATAAATACATTGTAGTTCATGGTGCATTTACAATGTCTCACTGTGCCTATTATAGGAGACAAGTATCTATATTTATAGCTAAAATTATGTAATACTTTCTCTTATATTAAACTACAGTATTAGAAAGATAGCAAAAATTAGACACTGGAGGATGTGGTAAGAAAAATAATCTAGTATTTTGGCAGATCTGATCACAGTTATATCTAATGAAGAGCTCTTAGCCCAGAGGAAGACTTGATCATGATGACTCACTAACGCTTGATCATGATTTTATGAAATGTTCTTTATACATCGAAAGTGATATTTTCAGGATATGATGGAGAGCTTTTCCATATTTGTGTGGCAACATGAAAGAACAAACAATGATTTTTGAGGGAGAAGCATGCTAGTGAGGAAACAATGGTGGTGTTTCTTTGGCAGAGTGATGAAAAGAGTTAGCTCCCCATGTCAGAGTGAAGCAAGTGGATGAGGAGTAGATTATAAAACTTCTGATAGTCAGAAGCTGTTAGTTCTGTGCACAAGAACAGTAAGCTAAAGAGAATGATAATGAAGGCAAAGAGATAAAATAGAAAGATTATTTTAATGTTGGCATTTATAGTGGTTGCTTTTTAATGGGGGGGGGATGAGTGCAGGCGTAATAAAGACTCAGAAGAGATTTAACCAACGTGGAGGCAGAGGAGTTTGGTATTGCAACAAGTTTCGCATTAGTGAATGCTTCTTTGCTCTCCAGTTACATGTTTTATTTAATGAATGTGTATATTAAAATTCTTAACACATTTTGGAGATTTGTCTAGCTTGTTTGGGAAGGGAAGAGTAGATTTGGAAAATAATGATCCTGAGGCAGTACTGTTGGGGAGAAGCGATTTGCTGAATAATGTAAGTACTTCTGCAAATCCTTGGAGACAGAATTCTAAAATTACAGTTTCTAATTCCATGGAAATATAGTAACTTGAAATTGTAACCTATTTAATTCTCTTCATATAAAAATTGGTTTGGTTTGGAGGTTTATTAATCAGCAGATATACTTCGCTGAGAGCTATCACTATGATGGATTTAAAAGCCTCAATTGTTTCCTAAAATATAGGTATTAAAACCTGTGTAGCTTTCCCATTGAATCTAAATGGTGAAATGTACAAATCTGTTTCACTTCATTACTTTTTACAAGAGTCAAGAAGCACAAAAGTCTTCAGCTGGAATAATCAGCCCAATTCTATTAGATTTGAGAGCATCGTACTCTCAAGAGATCTAGTGGGGGGTGAGGAGGGGAAGGGACATTCGTGATGTTAGATGCTTAAAATGCCTAATGTTTTGAAAGACCTTCTAAAACTTAAACAGCATTTATTATCAGTACCAGAATGGGGACTGAAGGTTTGTCAATGATGTAATGATTATAAAGTGGGACTAAAGTGAGAAGGGGTAAGTTGAGGGGAACTTGCCAAACCATAGTTCTGCTCCTTGTGCCTGGATCACTATTCAAGGTTTTGCTGCAGTTTTTATTCCTGACTCACTCTGTGATAAATTAGATGATGTTCAGTGAGTGAGGTTGCTTTACCTAAATTTATTTTTATTTTCACTGATTTGTGAGAAGGTGAATACTTTCTTCTTTGCTTTGAAAATAACTGCTGGTCCTGCATTTACACATGGTTTATTATTCAGGATGCATAGTTCCTCCATCCACAGTATACAGCGCAATCTCTACTTAAACAGTCCAAATTCAAAATTGTCTCATTTGCAAATAAATGGTAATTCTACATAAGTCTTGGATCTTCAAAACTGTAATTACACTAACTACTTTTTGTTTCTTTGTTGCCTACTTAATGTATTCCGAGCTGTGAAGAAGGTAGGGGTTTTGCAGAAATAATGTATGATAATGTAATCAAAAGCTGAAAGTGGGATTTTCAGAAATGGTGGTGGATTTAGCATCTAATTTCCACTGTCTGTCACTGCAAATTATGCATGGCCTTTGGAAATTTTTGAAAAGTGCCCCTTTCATTTATTTCAGTTGCCAAATACAAAACTGATTCCATGCTATTTGTAATCTTTAACCTCAAGTAACTTTTATCAGAGTGGCTAAGGCTGATTTTGAGTTGTACCATCCTCCAGAACCACCTATGCAATCCAACTGTTATTCATAGCTACAAACAACTGGAAAGTTACTCACATAATACAGCAAGAGATGTACTGTGTCTTGAATGTTTAGTTCTTCTAAACTGCAGAGAAGTACTTGCAGTGGTCTCAGAAGAGGCAAGTGTTCCAGCTTTCCTAAAACTAGCTGACTGGCTCTCTTAATGCTATAATCATTTGAAAATGCATTTGCACTACAAATCTTGTTTTATTACAAGTTTCTTCTGTTTTGTATGTTGTACAGTATGATTGTTTGCAATATAAGGAAATCAGTAAATGTAACACTAAATTACTTTTATCCTGGGAGGCGCGATTCCGTAGTAATTTAGATTTTAAAGAAGCAACTAGATGCTTAATATACTCTTCTAAAATGTTCTCTATAAGACACTTGTCTTCATTGAGCTGTCTGATGCTCAATCAGATGCTGCATTTAAGGAAAAAAGTGGTTTGATACCTGTGAGTAGGAAGACGCATAATTATTTATTGAGGTATCATCACTTGAACTTCTTGTAAATTCAAAATAGCGTGAGGTGCATGCAAAAGGCTATAATGCTCGGTTACGTGGCAGTCTTTCTGCTGTCTGTTTATATACTGTATTGTAAACTTTTTGGTAGTTTTTCATGCTTTTACATGTTTCAGAAATTTCAAAGTTGCGTAGTAAAAAAGGTTTACAGTAGCCTCCAAATATAAATAAGCTTAAAAATAAATCCTGCAAAACTGCAACAATCCATTTAATAAAGTACCCATTTTTGTGAACACCCTGAAAGGAGTGGGTGAAAATAGTGTGACACATCATGTGGGCTTAATCTGTTTCGTATAAATTTGCTGTGAAAGCTCTAGTTCAATATAGATAATGTGCAATCTGTTCTAAACATCCAGTTGTACAATAAGGGTAATTTGTGGGAGACAGTTATGGATCTCAAGAGCCCTTTCATCATTCGAAGTATTGAATTAATCTCCTCCTAAATGCTCATTCAGAAAGTGCCAGAAGACTGTTCTGTTTGGTTGCCATGGCAGATATTATTCTCCTGGCTCCTTGGAGAGCTAAATTTCTATAAACTGTGAGTGTTTTCAAATTTATCAAAGCAGTAAGCTGTAGTTACTCTGATTTTTTTGTTGTTGTTGACAGTTTCCTTCTGTCACATGCTCGCATTAATTTTATTATTTCAAAATTGTTATAAAATGTCTTTACCTGCTTGCACCTTCAGATAGAACAATAACTTTCCTTTAGAGACGAAAGAGTGTGGAAAAGTATTTTGCATATAGAGTCTTACTTTCTTAGATGAAAATAAAAATAAATGGGAAGATGCAGTACCTGTGTGCTGAGAGAGTGGTGAAAATGGCAGAGCTCTCCAGTAAATGCAGGGTGTAAGCAGAGAAGGGAATGAAAATACTTTTCTCAAGTCTGTACAGGGGCAGATACCGTGAAGGAGATTGGGCTGATTTCTTATGCAATAAACTTTTCCATTTGCATTTTCTCATGTTGCACACAATCTGCTTATGAGTGGCAGAGGTAATGAAGCCTGATTTCCTTAGAATTTATGTTCTTTTCTTAACCTCCACGCAGCTGTGTGCCTGTCTGATTAAATACCTGGCAGCCACTTGCTGGACGATAGACTAAGGAGTTGAGTTGCAATTGTGTTTTCAATGATAAGGTGTTGGTCTGGATTTCCTTTTATACCAAAATACTAATTTTCATAAAATGAAGAGGTACTTAGTGTCCTCGAGACCTCTGCAAATAACTTTTGTTGAAATTGGCTGGTAGCTGGAAAATTACTTCATGATCCCTTCCTCCATAGCCTCTGCCCTTTAGACATCTGATTCAAGTAATGTTGAATAGACATACTGTCACTGTGACAGCTGCAGATTTTAGGAGGCAGTTGTTGCCACCACTGAAATTCAGAGACTGGCCTGAGCTTTAAAGAATGATTTAATAATTATTCTGTAGTAAGACATGCTGTCAATTCAAGGTGTGTGGTTATGTTTGTTGTTTCGTTGTTCAGATGCCTGTTACAATGTGGACGTACATGTGCTTTGAACACTTAAGCTTGAGATTTTTATTTTATTTTGATGTTTTGGTTACTCAAGATAATTGCTCTCAATATAAGCCTGACTATGGAGACTGACTGGATAACAAGTTGTCAGAGTTTGCAATGAGGCACTTGCCTGCAGTTACCCAAGTAGACACATCAGTGTTCAAATTGCAGTGGTGTTCTCCCAAAAAAATCTGTGGTCCTGACATGCCAAAAGTAACCCCCTTGTTTGCCTCTGTATGACTGAACTCTCCCCTTTCAGAGCCATCCAGAAACAAAGCTGTTCTTGGCAATCCTGTGTTAGCTGTACAGCTGAAAGACTCCCAAATCTAACTCCTAATCAACTGTGAATATGTGGGAGGATACTGCTTTGAATCAGTGGCAACGTGAATGATCGTATGGACAGGCATTAAAGGGAGAAATGGAAGCTAACCATTAATAATTGGAGTTGTCAGAAGTGTTTTGTTGGTATGCAAATTTATCATTTACCTACTTCCAAGTCTTTTTCAGTCTCATGTGAGGGACAGGGCATACATAAACTCATTGGGTAGCAGATAAGCAAAAAAGTATTCATGTTCTGCTTCATCATGAATATGCATCTACAGCGTGAAACTGCGTAAGGACAGCATGAGTTAGTCCTCCTGGATATTGACGTTTGGTGGATGTGCCAAATGTGAAGATATTAAGAACAAACCTGCAGGGAAGGCAGATATTCAGAGAATCATTTAGGATGACACATTGTAAAACACTTAAAATGGATGTATAAAATACATGCACTACCATTGCATTTTCCTCTTTAAATCAGATTTGTTACTAGCACAAAACTGGGGAAAACGCCATCCTGGATGGAACGAACTTCTCATTCAGACTGCCAGCAAATCTGTTACAGCCCATCTAATTGAAACAACAGCTGAACTATGAAACGATGCAATTGTGAACAGATTAAACAAAAAAAATGAATATATGAAGGTTAGAGTTGCACTAATATGAGGTGTTTTTCAACATGTAAACAAAAGAGGGAGCACATTCAGCGGAGCAAAAGAGGCCTGGCACATCATGAAGGATGTGTGGTTTTTTTAAACTGGATGTCTGCAACAGTCAATGTACGAGTGTTGCCTGTTCTTTCTCTCATTCTCCTGTGGTGCATCATAAATACAGCATTTTTGCTACATTTGAAGTCTCATACACTTCTCTGGAGAAGCAGCAAGGCTTGACATTTAAAAAATGCGAGAGGTTTTGTTTTCAAGAAAAGATGGTTATGGTCAAACGGCATGTTAGTCTAATTAGTATGCAGCATCCTTTTCAGTTAGCATGGGGAGTACTTTAGATTCTTACTGCCTAGTGCGTAGTTAATCCATTGTATGCTGTGCTGTAAGAACTGCAAAAAATGTGTATTTGCCAAGCTGAAAGTAACCAATTTTTATTATTAATACAGAGGAGGGGATGCTCTACATTTAACAGATTATAAAGTAGTAAAATGTGTTCTGAGGTAATATAGAAAGACAACAGTGGAGTTCCTTTAACCTTCTCTTCCTGAAATAAGTATTAAACTTAAGTGTCTGACATACATATGTGATGATGTATATGTGCCTGTGTATAGGAAGTTACAGTATGCTCCATCATTTCAAAAAGTTCCTATCTGAATATTTTATTAAGTTGACAAAACTATGCATCAGGCTTGGTATTGCTGTGTAACAGAAGCAATATTATGTTGATGCTCTGTTTATTTAATAAGAGACAGAAGTTTTCATAAAAACCAAATTTATTTATGTAGATGGAAAGCTGTGTGCCTAAATGAAAGAATAAGTTTTCCTATATGAACTCTCAGCACTGGATCTCTCTGATGTGCAGTTACATGAATTACAAGTAACGTGGCATGCAGTGGTAGGTAGCTCATAAGCAAAAGAGAACACTTTTGAGAGAAGATCTTTTGGTGAGATAATGTCTTTTTGCTTCCAAGAAGCAGGCTGCCAGGAGGTTTCAGTGCTACTGTTAGGCACTGCATACCAAAATATGCTTTTTAAAATGCCAGCTCATATAAAATGGATTAGAGAAGCAAGGAGGAAAATATCTGGCAAAAGACCTGAATTCAAACAAATACTTTTTGAAGCTTTATTGTAATTTAAAGTTTAAGTAAAATAAATGAAAATTAAATGGAAAAGCAGGACTAGAAACATATAGAACATTTTGTAAGTTAAGTTACTGCAGTACTCTTTGTTTTTGTTTTTTTTTTCTTTTCTATTGACTACAAGTAAAACTTCAGAAATCATTTCAGAGCCTTACGCTCCTCAGTGGTTTGTTAGGTTACTCACCCAGTAAAAGGTGTAATGTGCACCGCTTATGGCTATATATCGTGTGAATTGGCTTGAAAAGAGAAAGATTTGCTTTCCTAAGAAGCATTTGGAGAACATGAAGTTTAGTTGCCCTTGATATTTTCCTCATCTACAAGCTTTGCTGTTGGTTTTTTTTTCCTTTTTATCTTTTTTTTGAAATTGCTTTAGTTCTTAAGTCTTTGTTAGGGCTGCATAGTCGATCTACAACTTTTTGTTTGATTACCTTCTTTTCTTAGGAAAATCCTTTTCATTTTTATCTGCTTCCTTAAATGATGATAATATCACTCACATTCCAGCATACTCTTTTTTTCTCTACAGCCTCAATTTTTGTTTCACCTGGAAGATCTATTTGGAATGTGTGTGGAGAAGTAAGCAGTACATGGTGGATAATTTCTGCAGCTGTGTTGCCTTGGGCCCAGCTGTAGCTGTGCTTTCTACCTTGTTAGCTTTCCAAAGCAATATGGACTGTGATAGTGCATATCTCATTTGAAGAGTCTGCTGCAGTTCTATGTCCTCTCCTTGTCCCTCAGAGCAGAACAGGGAATACTCAAAACAGAAAATGTGGTGGTATTTTGAATGATATTGCTCTAACCATGTCCAGACTTTTAGGGATGTGACCAATCATAGCTCTTTCAAGAGTGTGTTAGGAGGAGTTTTAATTTCAATGCAAAGAAAATATTTTAGCAGATGTGTGCGTGCATGCTGACTGTATAGCTTTTGATAGGAAAGAAATAGGAAAAAGTTGCAGCATTTTACAAGTCTTCATAACTATTTTGGTAATTCTCATGTAGGAGGTGGTTCATCAGCCAGAGTGGCTCACCAAAGTCTGGTTTCTAACATTCAGGTCAGACTCTGAGACAAAAGAACTGCGTGTGTAGTAGGTAACTATTTATAGTGCAGTGTTTGTATAGTTGTGGCACTTAAGGGCTTACACACATTAAGACTTTTGTTGCTTTAGCTGTGTATAAAAATGTGCAAGTGTTAAGTTCCTGCCCCAGAGGTCTTTTTGGATGTCTGAGCTACAGATACAGGTCACCATCTGCTTGGGCATGCAAGTTCCAAAAGCTTTGTACAGTTCTGCCTGTGAACTACTTTTGGTTACCTAGGGAGAAAAAGGAAGAGTTGAAAAAGCTTGGATAGCAACACAGCCTTAGGTGTTTAAGGACAGATTTACTGATAGTGGAAGAGCAGGGCTGCCTGAAACAAAACAGGGATTGCTGGATATTTGTTGAAGAGAAGCTCTTTATTGGTACTCTCTTTGCTTGAATAGTCTGTTACAAATCAAAAGACTATCGAAGTCTGTTTCCCTGAAAGGAGGGCATCTTCTTAAAGCTGCTGGATTTTTTCAAAAGGTGAGAGTACTCCTATATGCATATAAAGGAGTAGTAAATTTGCTACATAGGTAATTTTCTTGTGACTCTTGGTAATTCCTGATTCTGACTTGAGAGATGCTATCAAACCAGTCTGTCTCTTGAAAACAGGTTTGGACATCTTTGGGGGATGGAAAAGTCTTTTCTTCCCACATCTTAGCTAACATTTGGTAACTGGTGGTGAGGTAAAATCTTAATGAAAATGAAAGACAAATGGATTTAGGTTGATGGATGTAATGTTGAGCAAGCTAAGAATTTAGCTGGTCTGCCAAGTTGAGAAATTCTTAAGTGACTAAATTAGGCTCACATGGTAAGGAGACACCTTTATTCTGCAGGTGGGACACACCCAGAGTTTCCCTTACTTGTTTTTAACTTAGCGATGTTGCAATTATCAGACCAAACCATTAATTATTTCATCCAGTTACTTCTTCTCTGGGAATGATCAGTCCTGTTGTTTCTATGAGAAGTACATGAAAGTGTAGAGAACGCTGTTAAGACTTTGGAATAACTATTATTGGGGGCAGTTGCTTACTTTCTGTATTGGTTAGTATTAAGCTTATCTCATGAATCAGAGGTATTTTCACATCTGCTTCAAAAACAAAATTATTTTTAATGCCACTATGGGGGTTACAGTTTGTTGCATAAATACCTAATTCAAGAGCATTTAAACAGATCTTAGTAATTCTGAGTTGCATTTTCACTGATCAGCAGAAGTCAAGAAAAGAGATTCACAGGACAAAGACAACTTTTCTTCTTTTTAGCAGAAGTCCTTTGTTAAGGTGTTATTTATATATTTTTTCCAAATCTTTTATGTGATTATTCCCATGTCACAGAAAGATCAAACGAAGTCCAGAAGCAAGTTCTGCAGATAGCATTTTCAATGGGATACATTTCTTTGATCAAAAGTAATACAGAGTAACTTGTAGTATTAATATAGATTCCAAATTAATGCTTAATGCTAATTAGTCTTTAGGGTATACTGTCTGCTGAAGAACAACTTTGCTGATCTGAAGTGTGAATTCCCCATAAGAGTACGGTAGCAGCATTGGCCATTTTCGAAATTTCAGAGGTTACAAATGAGGAGGAGAATCCTCAAGGTAACAACCCCCCCAAAAAAAACAACACAGAAGCCAAAACCTAACAGCCTCAAGTTAATACTGTTCATAATGCCCCTTTAAATACAAGCATTATACTGACACTGCTCATTCCCCTGAAACTAGCATTGGTACAGTGTTCTTTATTTGTTCTTCTGTGTGTGTAGGTATGCTGTTTCTTTATATTTTTTATATAGGTATACATGCAGCCTTCAGATAGGGAGAGACAAAGTGAGAATGTGTGTTTGTGTCAATCCTATTGAGTTCCTTTTGTAGATGCACTCTTGCACTGGCTTATTGTAAACCACAGCCTACAGTCCCATTTCTTTTTACTGGGCATACCTTTTTCCTTCGATGTATTTCCTTACACTGCTAATATTTGCTGTTATTTCCTATTAATATGGAAAATGATGCACTCTCTCTTTTAGTATGTGAGAGGTGTTACTGAAGAAATTTTTTGCTATGGTTGTAAATTATGATTATTTTAGGAAAGAATGTAACTGGCGGCCACAGGTTTACAGTTTTGTTGGTCCTATAATGGTAAATGGAATTTTCACTCTGTGCTTTCCGATTGTTTCCAGTGCAAAAAAGGAAACGTGAGCATGTGAGCACTGACGTATTATCAAGCTCAAAGTGCAGAAAATGGATTTCTGCAGCTTGTTAATGTTTTGTAATTATTTGTCCTGTCCCAGCTTGTGTTTTTGATTTGCCCTGAAGGATCCGTGGAAATGTGTGTTCACCTTCCGTCTTATACTATCACATAAATTTACAGAGAATTAACTAGGTGACTCACTGGATAATATTAACTTGCTTTACTGATGCAAAATCATATGATGCCTTAAACATTTATTTAGAGTCCTTTAACAGCACTTGCTGGCATGTTTCTTAAAATCTTGGGATTTTTGACAGATGTAACAACTTATTTTATAAAGGTCTTATGATAAAATTCACAAGATGTTTATTTTCTGGCAAATGGTAATGTTGTATGGTGTTTCTGTAGTGAGAGGGAAGAGTTTTAATGTGCTGTGACTAATGTGTTGAAGAGAAATTATTTTAGATATTTGTGGTTGCATGCTAGAGAATATATTTATTGTTGTGATGGATTGTGAGATAGGCATGTGATGGTACTGCTAGCCCAGGGTACTCAGTGAAAGCACTCACAATATATAAGAAACATTTCAAAGCAAAGCCTTGAGGTTTGATAGAATTAAATTAGTGTGGCAATTTAACATGAATCACGATAGTTAATCCCTCAGTGCATCCTGAGTCCGTCACCATTAGCTCTAATTTCCATTGAAGCAAAAGAGGGAGATCAGTCTAGAACAGAGACTGGACTGAAGCAGTACATATCTGTTCAGCACATTTATTTCTGGGATTTAGTTTGTTGCCAGGCTTTATGCAGCCCCCCTAGGGCAAAGCAGCAAAGTGGGGCTGTGCTAACAGTACTCGTTCTTCCTTCCTTTCCCACTGCTCCTGAAAAGCAGAGCAGGGTGATGGGAGCAGGAGGAGAAGTGCGGATCTCTTCCCACCAGGGAGCTGCCAGCCTTCACAGCTGATCCTCTTGGCAGTTCTTCAGCCAGCGAGTTTGACCCTTACTGTCCAGTGAATTTAGATGCAGAAGGGAGCAGTTTCTAGGTTTAAAGAAACTGGGAGTAAAAATCTAAGGAAAAAGGTGCAGCTAGGACAGCAAAAAACAGGACAGGGAATCAGCAAAGAATATACAAGAAAGTAAAATGCTTTAATGAAGAAAGCACAAATACTTTACAAAAATGAAAAATCGGGAAAAAAAGGAGGAGTGTTACCAAAGCATATGAAAACCAAAATGTTTTGTGTATGGAAAAGCCACATAAACATGTTGAAAAACTAAAATAATAATTTCATTATCCTCATCCTTTTTTTGCCATTATTCAAGTTTTGTTTAGAAAATAACAGTTTTAATATGAAATTCTAAAAATTACGATGTTATTAAAAGCAGTTCTTACAAATGTATGTGTATTTTATGTTATACAATTAATCTGCTTATGCCTTTATGTATTGTTTTCCACAAAATGTAAGTTAACAGAGAGAAACTGGGATTATGGGGTTGGCAAGGCTTGAAACCAGTAAAATTAAGTAGTCAGAAATGAGTCTTACATTTTTTCCAGTCTACACCTCATCTTAAAATCTTTTTCTGTAATTGCCCAGTTATATAGAGCAGGGTGTTCCAAGGCACTAAAGTAGATCTCAGAAACAGAGTACATGCTAATATTGAGCAGATCTACTGATCATTGTTTGTCTTCACGTTATAAAGCTGCTTACAAATTCATAGCTCTTCAGCCTGAAAATAATGGCTATTATACAGCTTTAATTTTCCATAGCTTGCTCTTTATTGCAAAATAATTTCGTAGAGCTTTGCAAAGTAATTTCTGGTAGTATTAGCAGCAGAAAACCACACAAATTTGTGAGGGTCCCTGATAGCAATTCAGAGAGCTCTGAAAAGGGGGCTGTGGAGGGCACCTTGAGCATGGCAGGGCTCATGAGAACAACAACTAGTTGATGTAGCCCGGGGGTGTTTTGTTGTTCTAGTGAAGAAACAGATGGACGGACAGGAGCTTTACCATTAGGGCACTACATCTTTTCACTTCTGAACGAATGCAGTAAACAACCTGTAGCAGAGAGGTTTTCTTGCCATTAATTTGTTGGTAAAAAGGAAAAGTGTTTTGTTCCTTGTAACCTAGCAAGCAAATAAAGGGAAAGTCTGGCTTCACTGATGTAAATGAGAATTTTGCTATTGCCTTCAAGGAAACCGGACCTTTTCCCTTGAATAGGTTGTTTCAAATTACTACAAGCAGAGCAGAGTAACTTACAAATATTGTTATAATTTAGAACTCTGTCATCTATTATAACTTTACTAATTTTTAAGAAATGCAGAGTTATAAACTACCAAACCAACCTTTTATTCATTTTCAAAATATCTGTGCAAGCTAATTCAAAATTTGTTCTAACTCTTCTGCATGTGTATTAGCCAGTCTTTTGTAGTTCTCTAAGAGTAATGCTTTGCATCCAGTTCTGCATCTTAAATGAAGATGGCAGGTTTAATAAGCTGTACGTGTCCCTTGTGTACATGTGCATATCTGTGTATGGTTCTGAGATCAAGTGTTTCTGGAGGCCAGACCCCAAAGTGGCAATAAGCAGATGCCTAGGATAGAGCAAAGAGCAGGACTAACATGTATTTCCCCATAATATTTTCCTTTCCTCTGCCTGTCCTTAGTTCAAGAATTTCCTGAGCCAGGTCAAACCATAAACCCACCGTAACTAATTTGAGTAATTGACTTTGTCTGAATAGGGATAGGAGTTTATCTGATCAGAAGATATTGACTTAAATATATTTTTAAAGCAATATTTATGCTTAGCCCAGTGTTTAACTAAGGGATAATAATTTGCCTCTTTTTCTGTGTGTGTGCATAGTCTTCCCAAGGAGCAGGGTGCTTAGCAGAAAGGGGGAATTTGCCTCCTTGCAAGTGTTTTCGGTGGAAGAAGGAATTCTGTCAGTGGTGCCATTGCTATTCTGAAAGGAGCTGTGAAGGGACCTTTGATACGCTTTAAAACTGGTAGAACTGATTTCTTTAGAATATTTATAAAGTCCCAGTAACTAGTAATTGCTTACCAGTTCTGTGTTGATTATTTTTCACTGGGCTGTGAGTAGGCAATAGCAGAGCCTCTGCAGGCAGTAGAAGAAAGCTTGTCTTTCAAGAGAAAGACAAGAATTAAAATATTACTGGAAATTATATTGTAAGGACAAGTACTTGGGGCAGATAAGCCTCTACAGGGTAGGAAACCAAATAAGATGACCTGGAAGGTCCCTTCTGTTGCTGGTCTTGGATTCATTGCCTGTTAAATTCTTGAGTAAAATTGAGAATAATTCTTCTTCACCAAATAATTGAAACATGGAATGGTTTTTCCTTCTTTAATGCAATGAAATGTTATTTTTTGCACAATGTGGTAGCAATAACTTTAGAATTAAACCCACTTTCCATGCTGCTATGGCAGATGAACAGAGAGGCAAATTCCTTCTTAGAAAAAACTCCTTCAAAAGTTGCTTTTGCAATGTATCTGCAGAGAACTCAGTGTGAAAGTCTAATTTCTAAACATGTGGTTTATAATTCAAGTATATTTAAATATTTTCTACTTTTATTGTTCAGCTCTTTGATTTCTCTGTGTTGTCATATTTGTCAGGCTGCTGCAAGGCAGATGGAAATCTTGTACTTGCGGCATCATGGCTTGTGTGTGGTAGCAGGACAGAGCACAGCCATGCACCCTCTGTGTACATCTGAAGTAAAAAAGCATCAGATTTATGTCACAGATAGAAATTTCCAAAAATAGGGCCTGAAGTTGAATCCGGAGTCCAATCTAGCTTACATAATTAATTCCCTGCGTAGAGGAGTAACCTTTTTTGTTGTTGTTATTACTCATTTTTTGGAAACCGAGTAGGGCTCTGTGTGGACCTGCAAATTAACAGATTTGGAAAGAAGTGTGAGCCCAGGTTATAGCTCAGGCCACGTGGGCTGGGGTTGAGGCATCCTTTGTGTCTGATGATATAGCAGAGAGTGGACACTGGTGCTTTGGGTGCTGAGGTGTTGGACTTTGTGTGCCTGGCTTCCAGTGATGGCCATGTCTGTGGCCAGAAAATAAGGGGGTTATGGAGTATTTTTGTCGTCTTCTGAGAATTCACTTTGAGAGACCGCCTTTGCACTTCATATAGTCTGTTGCACAGGATACAAGGAGAGGTGTTCATGCTCTGATTTTTCCCTCTGTTCTTTTTGTGGCATTAAATAGTTTAAACTACTCCTTTGCCTTTTGTTCAATAGAATTCGTTAAAGGATGTGTGGATTTTGGCATGTGTAGTACTGGAATAGACAGTGTGTGGTCTTTTCTGGGCTAAACCTCTACAATGTGGCTTTGTGAACTCAAGGGAGGCTTGTGTCTATAACCCAGCAGTTCCCCTCCAGACCTAAGCTGGAAAAATGGAAGCACAGAGCTCAGATAGCTTTGCTAGTCCTGAAGATGTTAGACTGAAATGTATATTCTCGCAGAAGCTGTAGAGACCTGTATATTTTGACATCGCCCGAGCACTTAATCATTCAAGCAGAAGTGTGAGGAGGAAAGGCTGTGGGCTTATCTCGCTGTGATGCCACCAACCGCCGTCGAGTCCTTCGCCACTGGTGCTGGCATCTTTCCAGATGTGGTTTCGCCATTTCTCAGCTGTGCCTCCTGAATCCTGAGGCAGGGTGAGTGCAAAGCATGTGAGCTTAGGGAGTAAATTAGCATATACTGAGCAACCTAGTTCTTAGCCTGGCTGTTACTGCTGTTACAGTTGGTATAAGGCTAACTCAGCTGTGTCTGCAGTTATGTTTTGGTGTCAGGCATATCCATATCCATATCCATATCCATATATTAGGGATTTGTATCCAGAGACCTAGTTAAACTCTCAAAGTGTTGGGTATTTCTCTTCCAAAGGATAAGTACCTGCTCAGGGCATCCTGCTTAGTGTGTAAGCTTGTAGAATCATAGAATCATAAAGTGGTTTGGGTTGGAAGGAACCTTAATAATCATCCAGTTCCAAGTCCTGTGTCATGGTCAGGGACATTCTCCACTGGATCAGGTTGCTCAAATCCCCATCCAATGTGGCCTTGAACAACTTCAGGGATGGGGCATCCACAACTTCTCTGGGCAATCCAGTGCCTGACCACCCTCACAGTAAAAAATTTCTTCCTAGTGTCTGATCTAAATCTCCCCTCTTTCAGCTTAAACCATTCCCCCTTGTCCTGTCACTGCACTCCCTGATAAAGAACCCCTCCCCAGCTTTTCTGTAGGTTCCCTTTAAGTATTGGAAGGCCGCTATAAGGTCTCTCCGGAACCTTCTCTGCTGTAGGCTGAACAAACCCAACACTCTGAGCCTGTCCTTATGAAACTTCAGAGAGGAGGAATGGTTTGTTTTACCCATTTGCTTTTGACTGTAACCAGTAACTGCAAGTTGGTAATTAACATTATCCAGAACTCCTGAGAAAATAACATTTATCGTAGCTCATCCTGAAATCATTAAAATAGAGTTGATGTGCTTTTAACCCAGGGACAAACTGCACTCATAAATTGTTTTGAAGCCTGTTTGATTCGGTTTACAAAAGTAAAGATCTGTTTGAGTGACAGGCACAGATCTGGAAGGACTGTGCATCCCATCCCTCTGGTCTGCGAAGTGATCAAGGTCATGCACTTTGCATATTTTTGCATCATGCTTTCATAGTTAGTCAATAGTTTCTGACTTCACAATCTATTGACTGGCTGCTTATTGGATGAGAGGTAATTGTATAGGCTAAAGGGGAGAGCATTTGCTAGGCTGGTCTGTCATCCTGCGAGTGCCGTTAGAGCACAAGCGCTTTGTTACACACTCAGACATATTATTTAACCTTGTGTATTTTTCTTTTACTTTGCAACTACAAGGTCAGACATGGTGAAAGAAGTGAATTTTTAAATGTATGAACTTAAGATAAAAAATATCTAAATATTCTGAGGATTAGAACACATAAGCTGTACTTCTGAAGAAAATACTATGATTCTATCTAATGTGGCTTCTGTTATTTCTACATTTTTGTATTATCTACTAAATTAAAATAAGGTTCAGCAAAGGGTGACTAATACTGTAAGAATATTGTAATGAGTATTAATTAATACTTTGCAATTTAAATCAGAGACAATATGAAGTAGATTATAAAAAATAAAAATCTACTACGAAGGGGGTTGCTTAGTCTGCCACGGCTCACAGTGCTATTAATCAGGCACAGGGCTCCAAGACACCTATTATGTGATTCTGCAAGTTTTCCTGACTTTGCAGTTACTAATTTTGCAAACATTGTTTCATTAAAACTAGCTCTTTGTGTTAATACTTGGTATTCTGTCATGAATTAGGTGTGCAGTAAAGAAAAAAGGAATTATTTTTTTTCTGTTCGCTGTTACCCACTATTTGTTGCAGCAGATTTCCACTCTACATCTGTAGACTCCAGGCAAACCTCTCTGTCAGAATTCCTGTAGGAACAACAATAAAACTCTTTCAGCCTGGAAGTTGCCTCAGAAGGTCTTGTCCAACCATCTGCTCAAAGCAGGGTCAGCACCAAGTTCAGACCAGGTTGCTTGGGTCTTTTCCCAGTCAGGTCTTGAAAATCTCCAAGGACAGAGACTGCAAAACCTCCCTGAGCCCCTGCTGCAGTTCATAGTTGTCCTTATAGTGAGTATTTGATGCTATTTTTGGTTTATTTCTTTATGACCACTTTTTTAGTTGTTCTCTTGCTATGTTCCTCAGCAAAGAGCCTGGCTCCATCTTCTTGCTAACCCCCCTGCAGATATTGGCAGGTGTCTCAACCTTTTCTCACACAGCAAGTGTATCAAGTCTCTCCCCATGATGGCTGGTCTTGGTGAGGGTGGTCAGTATCCTTCTTGTGCTGGAGGCCCCCAAACTAGACAAAATATTCCAGGGGCAGCCTAGAGGTAAGGACAAGAATAGTCACAGTGCTTGGTAACTTTTCAGTCCTCAAAAAGTTAAATTTTTGTAATTGCTTATGAGTTCTTCCTATGAGAGCTCCACAGTTAAGCATGTGTCTTTGTTATCTTCAGTTTTTAAATTCTTTTTATCTCCTCAAGAAAAATCTGGATTTTGGCTCTTTAAATGCCACGTATGACTTTTCTTTAAAAAGAAAATATGCTATTGGTTTGTTGCATGGCAAAGCCATTGGTCTTGGCTCTGGTAAATAAGGAAGTTATGAAATTGTTCCTACAAGTCTTTTATTGTATTACTTCAGTAGGGGGGGAAACTGTATTCTGGGAATCGATAGCTTTCAAAAAGGCTGAAGGGTTGTACTGCATGAGTTACTGAAAATAAACGTTCAGTGTTATATTGTGGCTGTGTGTCACAACGCGGAAGTCCTGGCATTTATAAACAGAAGTGTACCAGTATAGGTGTTTATTGCTACTGTACACAAGCATCAGTTATTCATCTCCAGCTATGGCAACTAAGAGGTTGCTGAAAAACTTTTCAGAGTCAGAAATGAGGCTTAAAATTTACTCCAAACCTGAAATCCTTCAACTCCATTCCATGTAGAGAATTTTAAATGACACACACGAAAACCTCAGGGGAGGGTTTGTGGTTCTGCATATGAAGCTACCACAACTTTGCACCATAATAATCATTGAGAACAGATTTCCATTAAATAAGTTACACTTTTACACAGAATAAAATATTAGGTGTGGAAGGGGCTAACTGAGCTTTGAAGTGGGTGTTGATTTGCCTTTTCTGTAACTGGCTGGTACTTACAGGTGAAGCTGACACAGTTCTTGCAATTGTCACCAAACATCTCAAGGCCTAAGAAACTACCTTTATTGTGACTGTACACCATTAGGGAAGAATAATGTTAGTATATATCGATCATGCTTTCATATTATAATTGATTTGAGAAAGTGGAAAATAACCATGTAACACTATGCTTTCTTTAAGCAGTTCGTAGAATGAATCATAGAATGGTTTGAGTTGGAAGGGACCTTAAAGACCATCCGGTTCCAACCCCCCTACCATGGGCAGGGACATCTCCCAGCAGACCAGGCTGATCAAGGCCCTATCCAACCTGACCTTGAATACTTCCAGGGAGGGGGTATCCACATTTTCCCTGGGCAACCTGTGCCAGTGCCTCACCACCCTCAGAGTAAAAAATTTCTTACTAATATCTAATCTAAATCTCCCCTCTTTCAGCTTAAAAAACATTCTCCCTCATCCTAGCAGTTAACTGTGAATAAGCTGTTCGATATGGTAAATGCAGGAAAAGCAGAAGATGGAGTTGCTGATAAGAAACATCTGCCCTCATGTCTTCTTATATTTAACTATGTGGCTATATACACTTCTGTTCTTCATATACACAAACATGTGTACATGTGCACCAAAACAGTGAGCCATTAAATCCTGGTTTCACTGATTTTCACTTTTAAATGCTTTTTATTTTTTAAAATTGTTTTCTTAAAATTAAGAGTAGTTAGAGGGTAGATTACTAGGACCAAGGATAACTGGAAAATAAGTGTTCTAAGCATCTGACACAGATCTCAGCAAATGCAAGAAATCAACATTAAACAGACCAGCAGAAGTGAGGAAAGCAAAGACTGCCAACCACCTGATAAAATGTTGGGTGTTCCATAGAAACCATACAGGAAAGTTGAGGGTATTTGATTAGATTATGAGAGCATGTGAAATGTGCACTGGTAACGGCAGAAATGCTGGGTTATCTCTGTCATCCTTTTGTGCAGAGAAGAGGATGCAGATGGATTTGCAAGATAGGGTTTGTTGAAAGACAGTGCGAGCTTCTCAGCCACAGGGCAGAAAACATCTTCAGGCCCAGCCATGCGCTGTCCTTGCTCAAAGTATCCCTGCTGTGCAGAGCGAGAGGCAGAGCATCTCCTTGTCCATGGGCTCTGTGCACGGGGTTGGAAAATGAAGGTGGGCTGTGGTTCTCCTCATGCCATGCAGAAGCAACCTGGAATTCCAGGGAGGCTGCAGCTTGAACAAAGCCCTTGCGCTGCTGGTAATAAAACCCTTGGCACCTCAACAGCTTTTGCTTTAGTTGAGGGCTGTGATGTTACTGTGTGTTTCTGTTAATGTGTTTGTAGCCATTTCTTTTACTTGCATGTATTAATTAGTATTGTTCATAGCACTAAATCAGAAGATCAGACTCCCATAGTCCTTCCAATTGGAGGAGAGTTACCAGTTGTTAATAACTACCGTCAGTACTCTGTGCACTAAACTTTGTGTTTCTGGTTGTGAACACACAAATAAAGTAGTCTGATTTCCAGGCTTGGTTTGCAGCTGTATTTGTGGTAAGTGAAAGTGGTATTTGTGAAAGTATCTGTTATGTTTTATTCAAGTGCTTTCAGAAAATCTAATGTTGAAATCTGGTGAAATCTAATTAATTGGCAAAGCCTATTTGTAAACCACACTGAAAAATTTCTGCTATTTCTGCTGAAAGTGCTGTCTAATTATATTATGTGTGCTTTACAAAGAAATTTAAAATTAATAAAATGGAAATTAAAAATCTATTTAGTTACAGCAGGTAAATAAATCCTCAGAGTGATTTCTAACAGTAGAATTTTAGAATAAACTATACTATAGCCCCACTACAATAAATGAAGATTAGTTTAAACATATGCTTCAGGTACTACGTGTGGCATCCATAGACTACTGTTGTTACGTGTGCTGCGTAATGCAGACTGTTATGTTAGTCCAGCCACACAGTGGGAGCAAGACGTGAACCCAAGTGCTGTGCAGAGCTGAGCCTGGCTTGCAGAGGAGCAGGGCTGTGCCATCAGTTGTCATGCATCAGCCACCTGTTTTGCAAAACTAGGAATTCTCAGCTGATAATAGATGAAGACTGGTTTATTGAGCCAACTATTTATGAACCATCCCTCTGTCTTTAAATTGGAAGGTGGAAGATTTAGATTAGGCATTAGAAAGAAATTCTTCATGATGAGGGTGGTGAGCCACTGGCACAGGTTGCTGCGGGAAGTTGTGGATGCCCCCTCCTTGGAAGTGTTCAGGACCAGGTTGGATGGGGCCTTGAACAGCCTGGTCTGGTGGAAGGTGTCCCTCCCATGGCAGGGGGATTGGAACTGGATGGTCTTTAAGGCCCCTTCCAACCCAAATCATTCTATGATTCTATGCTAAGTACTCAGAAGTTTTTAATACCCTTCAACTGAGTGTTGTTTTTCTTTGTCATTCTGTATCAGGTAGGTTTGAAAAGTAGATTGAGACATTTTTAACATTTTGTTTTCTATATTTTTAAAATACTCCTCAGACTTACAGAGAAATGCCTTTGTGGTGGGAGAGCAGTTAACTCCATCCCATGGTTCTGTCAATGAGCCTGTTGGTGCCATCGGAGGAAAGGTGATCTTAAAATAAAAAGTACCTTGTCAGTTCCCTTTCTCAGTATCCGAAAAAAATACACTCCCTTTCCCATATGTTGTCCTAGAAAAATATTTTTCCAGTAAAAAGGAACATTTCCTTTCACAGTAAAAGAAAAGAAAATTTATAAAGTCCTCAGCCTGAACTTGGCAAAGACTTTCACCGTCTAATGGTGCCACCACGTGTTGCTCACTCAAGTGATAGCTCTTAGGGGAGCCTGGGGTTGCCAGGTCCCGCAAAATACGTTTTAGTATTAGAAATGATAATAAGAAATTAAACACTCATCTCTGCGTTCTTGCATTACTTATGAGTCATTATACATGAGTGACTGCATTTGGAAGTTGTTTGCCTGAGCTGTGTGTGCTGTGGTAGCATAAGAAGCTATTTTACGGGGGTTTTCTACTCACAGGCCCACTGAAGAAGCTCGGACGTTCCCGTGTTCATCATATATTTTAAACATACTAGCATAAGGTTGGCAGAGTACGAGAATACCAGTGTTATATTAGCTCAGTTAAAATTAGGAAGGCCTTCAAAAATAGATTGTGGTAGTCCTGCTTGTACAGAATTTTTGGGCACATTACCAGCCAGTTGTCAGTAATTGTCATGTGCTCGGGTTTTTTTCCAGACTTTAGTGATCCCTGCAGAAATAAGAGAATAAAAATAAATTTCCAGTTTTCTACACTCCTCATCAATGCCCATATAATTAAAACAACTCTCAGAATTTAAGAAAATCATTGTAAAATAAGAGAGCTAGGTTTGAATTCAATGAATCACAAGCTGAAATAAGTTGCTGTCTTCTGTATCTTTTTAGTGTGTTTGCGATAGGGGTAGAAGTCACTTTAATTAAGATACTGTAGTTTTATGTAGACATTTATTTAAATAAGTGAATCAAGATGCAGAAGAGGACTCTCTATTCCAGCATTTAGCTATGGCTTTTTTTTTGCACTGTTGCTATGGAGAAGCATATAAATATTTGTATCACAAACTAATTTTACTTCCCTTATCTGTATTTCCATGCCATCTATAAAAGTGGCGAAGAAAAGTTTTTGTAGGTGGGTTTTGTCACGCAGAGTAATGTTTTGGAATGGGTTCGGGCCCAAACTAGCAGCAAGGACAGTTAGAAGGTGCTGTGTTAAAGCAATCTGACAAATTTATGCCATGGGATAGAAATTGAATGAAAGTGTTCATTGTATTTCCAGTTTTCCCTTTTCTAATATTTGTCTTTCTAGCAGCCTATCTGTACTGAGCCATTTGTATAAAATGAAACACATGCGTAAAAGAAAGAACTTGAAGTCTCCATAGCACCCACGGGGTTGGTGATATGGAAACTACAGAGCTGCTTAGGAGCTGGAAGCTGTGTAAAAATATTTGTCTTATCACTTACTTTTTTCATGTTCAACTCTTTTCTTCTCTTGTGTGCCAAGTTGCTCAAAGGTGGTGAACATGCTGGACACCAGCCTATGGCCTCCTGAATTCCAGCAGTGCTATGCTTCTCCTTGCCTTTGCTCCTCACCTTGTCCTTCGGGCTCGCCTCCATCTACTCTCCTTCCTTTGTTGTCTCTCAGTTTTGTTCTGAAGTCTCTGCAATTACTTAGTATATCAGCATGGTTTCAAGCCTTCCAGACATTAGGACCCTTAGCTGATAACTGCAGGTGATGTGTGAGAGACGCCTTTGGCACAGTTTAAACTCAGCTTTTATTGCCTCTGTGAATTCTGTATTATGAAGCATTCCCTTTGAGGAGTTTCAAAGCATGGCTCTTATTTCTCTTGCTCAGTAGATAGTTTGGATACCTGGAATTGTTATTCAGGTTTTGCATTGGGATCTCTCTGGTGATGGCTTTAGATAATGAAAACAAAACCAGTTAACAACAGGATTGGAAATAGCACGTATCAACGTAGCAGTCTGCTATTTCTTTCTTATATCACAGGATGTTTTTGTGTAATTCAGCAGCAAGAAAATAGGTAATACCAATGTCATACTGAGCAACAGTTACAGCTTAACGTTTGTGCAGTGGGAAATTGGAGGCAGTATTGTGTCAATAGTTCATTGAACTTTAAGATCCCTTAAAAACTTGAATATTGAAGGCTAAATCACTTCTGAGATTTTTCTAAAAATAAAATTGAAAAAACCCTACAGTGTGGAAGACTTCAGAATGAACTAAAATTTTGCATCTGTGAAGAATGTACCATCAAAACATGCACACCGCCTGGCTGGGAGGTAGATGCTCCCACAGACCAAGCCAATTACATTTATGCCTTCAGAATGAATATTGGCTCGAACAAGGAATAAGTAATGATTTGGGGTTTTAATACCCTTTATATCTGTGGTTCTGACAGCCGAGTCCTTCATTGTGGTGAGCATTTTGCTTGTCTGAAGTTTGAATCTCAAAGTTAAGTATCCTGTATTTTAATAAATAAGTAAGTAAATAAATCTGTGGTTCCAAGATAAGGATTCTTAATTGCAGCCTGGTATGGATGTCTTCCTAACCATTAGAGAGGATTTCCATGGAAATTGGTCAGCTGTACCGCTGGTCTGCCTGTGTGTACTGCCGTTCCTTCAGCCAGTGCTGCTGAAGAAGAGCTGAAGCAACAGCCAGTTACCCTGCATGCAGGTGTGACCAGAGATGGCAGCCGGGGACTCCCAGGAGCAGCAGTGGTGATGCTGATGCAGCACACAGTCCTGAGCCCAGTTATTGCCTGGGAGTTGTAGACAGGGGTTCCAATACAACGCTGATTTCCCCTGGCTTTTCCTTTTGCCGTTCTTACTGCAGTTCCCTCTGGTTGTATGTCTGAGGGAGAAGGTTTTCCTCTGCCTCTGCTGGTCACAGTAACTTCAGTGTAAGTTGTCATTCATCACAAAAAGAATTAATTAAGACACAAATTGCGTCATTATTTGCCGAGTCTTTTGGACTCTGTTAGAAGTGCATCATTTGTAGGAGTCAGGCATGACAGACTTGCATTTTTCTTTTTAACTACCGAAGCTCAAGTTAAATTTTTGTGTATATGTTTATTATTCAGTTGGATTCAGCAGTGTTCTGCTTCCAGATTGTGCTGGTTTGTGTCGTTTGCCAGGCTACCACTGCACTTATTGTACCTTTTCTTTTTTCCCTTCTCTCACAGCAAATGCAGCTCACGGCGGAGTCACTGAAGGAGTAAACACGAAGGAATGAGCATGAGTAAGGCAGTCACATGTGAATGCAGGCACGCCTTCAGCATTTGTTTATGGTGATGCGTAGCGCTCAGAGTGTGCACTCTACCAACTATTCAGTAGGTGGCACCTGCTTATGTGATACTTGGTAAATATTCTTTGCCTGCCACTGTCAAAAAGGATATTTTCTCCTGTTCTCTTTGTTTCTGACATGCAACCGTTGGTGAAGTTAACACCAAATAAAGCACTCTGGCTTGTGGTATGTCTGGTTGAAAACTGCCAGACTCACCATGATTCAAGTGATTGAAAGCAGATCCTATGAGCAAGCTTCCAGAAGCTCAGTAGAGTTTTCAGCTGCCACTTTGTAAGAGCAAAAAGAAAGAAGGTAGACCAGTATTTAATTCACAGCTTTCTCTCTCTTTGGGGCTGTTGCCCCTTTTGTTCCTTTATTACAATAGCTAATCAACCCTGTACTGTTTCAAAGACTTGCTTAGAGCTGCTGTTTGCAGATATTTAAGTATTTTATACATTGCATTACAAAATAAATGATTGTTCCCTATATGATCTGAGAAATAGTTGAATGTAAATATTATAAAGTATGGATTATGTACTCCTGTGTGCTAGTTATCTAAATAAGCCCCAGCTAAAATCTTTTCAAAAGCTGGGTGAAAAGCATTCAGCAGGAAACAGATTGCTGATCAGTAATCTACAAAGTGGGTTTTTTTTTTAAAATTTACATTAGATTTTGGTATCACTTTCCCAGCTCTTGAACTGCAGTATTGTATGAATGGATCTTCTGGTTAAATGAACTGACAGCAACAGATCAATTAAACTTGATACTTGATATAACAGTACTTGTGTATGTAGTAAATATCTGATTTTTTTCCTTGCCTTTCACAGAAAGGTCATTTTTCCTAACTTTTCATTGTCTTCTGACAGTAAGAGGACCAAAATCTACAGTATTTAGAATGGTTTCGGTTGGAAAAGACCTTTAATATCATTGAGCCCAACCATTGCCCTTGTGTCCAGCTGTGACCTTGAGACAGTTTATTTTCTCCTGCTGTGACCTTCATCTTTGGTAGATGTAACTTACTTACCTATATGTGATACTTGCAGGAATTTGTCTGGAAAATCTGCTGCTACAATAATTAAGGTATTTGCCTAGTTTGCACATTTCAGATTTCTGCCACAGGACCCCCCCAGCAGAGAAATAGAACTAAGCCAAAATAATGTATTCTGTCTCAAATTTAAAATTAGCATTTCTCAAACTCTGCAAGCGTGACCCAGTAAGAAACGACTCCATTCCCTCGGGAAGAGGAGCAAAACTGTGCTACAGCTGCTGTCTCTGTTCTTGCTTCTCCCACCATGCATCTCCCACGCTGCTGCTATTCCAGGGGTATCTCACGAGCTGCTGCTGTTTCAGAGCCTGCTCCCAAAGCCATGGCAGGGTTGTGGTTGCACAAGCTCTGCCCTCAGCAACCAGCAGGGATCTCTGAGGGCAGCACACCTCCTTTCTTACAGTGCTGCAGAGATCCCAAAATGAAGCTTTTTTTTTGAGGAGAAGATCAGCAGGTTCTCCATGAAAACTCCCCAGCTTTGCAGTTTCTTGCCCACTTCCATCTGAAGTAGCTTGCATTTGTTCAAGTTTACTCATGCTGCCCAGTCATTGGTTTTGAGTAAACAGTTGAGGATAAACCTGTGGGATGGGTTCCTGGTGGACGATGTTCTTGTGAGCTTGCCATAGCCATTCTGAAGGGATTCTGCTGGTCTATTACTTGTGCAGGTTTATGAGCATAAAGTTGGTGTGTTTTGCTGATGGCAACTGTATCAGATGTTTGGAATAGTTTTCTAAAATGGATTAGAAAAGCAATCAAGTTGTGAATCAACTGTGATCATGTAGAAAAAAGAAGCAGACTTCTGCAAAACTAACTGTGGTTTTCCTTCTGATCCTTTCATTCTCCTGTTTTCTACAGACTAACAGGAAAATCTCTAGTAAGGTTTAAGTACCTGGTGACATGAACTACAGCTGTTGCCTTTGCCTTGGGCAAATCCCTTCACTTCTGCTTAGTTTCCTTATATATAAAAGGGGATAATACTGTTCTTCATGTGGATTCTCCACCTAAAGTGAGCAGATGTGGAGGAATTATGACCTTCCATAGTGTGAGTGACTGAGAAGTGTGGGAATCCTTTGGTTTATAGAGATTAGTCTCTGTTCTAAATACTGGGAGAACTCTGTTTTTAGCATCACAGATGCTACACGGTCATGACAGGGAGTGTTTCTGTCCTCAAGAGCACACAATTTAGCTTGCTGAGAAATGTTACCTGCATATTGCCAAGTAATATTTTTCACTGAACTGAAATTTAGCTCCTATTCCTCTGTATGCTGCTCTTTGTACTTTTAATGGAGGCGTTGCTGCATTTCATACTGTTTTGTATTGGTTTGTTATTGGGTTTAGGCTTGGGTTTTGGTGGGTTTTTTTTGCATTCACAGTGTCATCTGTTCTCGTTTCTCATTTGGGAGAAAAGATGTCTCTGTCTATGCTTCTGAATGTCTTTTTTGTATTGTTTTCTCTCTGCTGTAGGTGCAGCTGTAAAAGTTGTGGGATGCTAGGGATGAAACTTACTGACAAAAATCTGTTGTCAGAGGAAAATACTAGAATAAGTAAGATATTTAACAGTCACTCATTCACAAGCTGTGTCATCTGTGTATCTGTTCCTAGTCCCCAAGGCACACAGGAGTGGAGACTTCATTTTCCCATCATGCTCAGACCAGCCCCTGATGCAGAGCTGACAGATGAGGCCGTTGGTCTGTTTCTGTCAATGTGCAATAGAGGAGGACAGAGTGGGCTACAGGGAAAAGGGGAACATGCCCTGAAGTGAAAGGAAACAAAGCCACCTGTATCAGAGGTATCCGGCCCCTGGTAACTCTTCTTCCCTGGGGACATATGTTTGTATACAGTCATAGCAGAAGCTGCAGCTCAGGCCCTTCAGGCAAACAGTGGTGAGTTCCTGCAGGGCTTGTGGAAAGCGTGAATGGATTCTGAGCAGCTGCCTCAGGACCAGGCATGGCACAGCTTATGGGCCTGGGCCCCAGTGCTGGGCAGTGAGTCCATCCCTGGAGGTTCATGACACAGTCCCTTACTCAACGGGAAAGATCCCTGCACCTCACCGAGACAGCCTTGGCTCTGGAACTTTCAGGGGTGCCAGCAAACAGACTCGGGTGAGTGGCAGGTCTCTGGGTCTAAGAAATGAAATAAGTTCATTTCTGGTCTCAAGCATTAGGGAGTAACCTAGGATGAACCTGAAGGCATCGTGTTTAGGAAAACAACTGTGTGGGAGTAGCCTGAATCCATAAGGCCTGAATTTTACATGGCTCTTTAGCAGCTGCTAGCCCATTTTTAAGGAAATGGGCAGTCATCAATAATGTGCTGGTGATACAAAAGTTCTTTCATCAGGTATGTTGTGAGGCACAGGTCTAATTGTGTGGCCCAGAGGGATCTGCTGACTCAAGATCTCTACTGTACTTGCTGGACTGCAGCACTTCCGCTTGAATTTGAGGACAGTAGGAGAATCATAGAATCATGGAAGCATAGAATCATAAGGTTGGAAGAGACCTCTGAGATCATCGAGTCCAACTGTGCCCGTCTCCCTACTAAACCATATCCCTGAGAAACTCATGTACCCGTCTTTCAAACAACTCCAGGGATGGAGACTCCACCACCTCCCTGGGCAATCTGTTCCAATCCCTGACCACTCTCTCAGTGAAGAAATTCTTCCTGATGTCCAGCCTAAACCTGCCCTGGTGCAACTTGCAGCCATTCCCTCTCGTCCCATTGCTCATCACTTGCGAAAAGAGAGCAGCACCCACCCCATCACAACGTCCTTTCAGGTAGGTGTAAACAGTGATGAGGTCTCCCCTCGGCCTCCTCTTCTCCAAGCTAAACAACCTCATTCCCTCAGTCTCCCCTCAAAGGGCTTATTCTCCAGTCCTCTCACAAGCCTCATTGCCCTTCTTTGCACACGCTCCAGCACCTCAATGTCTTTCTTATAGTGAGGGGCCCAAAACTGAACACAGTACTCAAGGTGTGGCCTCACCAGCGCTGAGTACAGGGGCACAATCACCTCTCTGGTCCTGCTGGTCATGCTGTTTCTTATACAGTCCAAGATGCCATTGGCTCCTTTGGCCACCTGGGCCACTGCTGGCTCATGTTCAGCTGGTTGTCAACCAACACGCCCAGGTCCTTCTCCTCCAGGCAGCTCTCCAACCACTCTTCCCCAAGCCTGTAACGCTGCATGGGCTTGTTGTGACCTAAATGGAGGACTCTGCACTTGGCCTTGTTGAACTTAATCCCGTTGGTCTCAGCCCATCGATCCAGCCTGTCTGGATGTCTTTGCAGCGCCTCCCTTCCTTCAAGCAGATCAACACTTGCACCGAGCTTGGTGTCATCCGCAAACTTGCTAAGGGTATAGTCAATGCCTTCATCGAGATCATTGATAAAGATGTTAAACAAGACTGGACTCAGCACTGAACCCTGGGGAACACCGCTCATGACCGGTTTCCAACTGGATTTAATTCCATCTACCACCACCCTCTGGGCCTGGCCATCCAGCCAGTTTTTAACCCAGCAGAGGGTGTGCCCGTCCAGGCCGATGGCAGCCAGTTTCTCCAGCAGGATACTGTGAGAAACGGTGTCAGAGGCTTTACTGAAGTCCAGGTACACCACATCCACAGCCTTCCCCTTGTCTATTAACTGGGTAACCTTGTCGTAGAAGGAGATCAGATTGATCTGATCTGCAGGACCTGCCTTTCATAAACACATGTTGACTGGGCCCGATCACCCGGTTGTCCCGCGTGTGCTGTGTGATAGCACTCAAGACAGTCTGCTCCATGACCTTCCCCAGTACCAAGGTCAGACTGACAGGCCTATAATTCCCTGGATCCTGCCTCCGACCCTTCTTGTAAATGGGAGTTACATTTCCCAGTCTCCACTCGAGCAGCACTTCCCCAGTCAGCCAGGACTGCTGGTAGATGAGGGAGGAAAGGGAGTTGGCAAGGACCTCTGCCAGTTCCCTTAATACCCTCGGATGGATCCCATCTGGCCCCATGGATTTGTGTATGTCTCATTGGCCAAGCAGGTCTCTAACCTAATCCTCCCGAACAGCTGGAGCTTCATTCCCATTATCTTCTGGCTGAGGGGGCTGAGTATCCCTAGGGCATTCCTCCTTGGGGTTAGACTGAGGCAAAGAAGGCCTTGAGCACCTCTGCCTTGTCCTCATCCCACATTGCTACTGTCCCTTCTGCATCCAGCAAGGGAGGGAGAGTCTCCTTTGTCCTCCTGTTGCTGCTGACATATTTAAAGAAGTTCTTTTTATTGTCTTTGACCGAAGTGGCCAGTTGAAGTTCTGGTTGACCTTTAGACCTTCTGATTTTTTCCCTACATGATCTCACTTCCCCCTTGTAGTCCTCCTGGGATGCCTGCCCTCTCTTCCAAAGCTTGTAAACTTTCTTCTTTTTCCTGAGATCGCTACGAAGTTCCCTACTCAGCCATCCTGGTTTTCTTCCCCACTGACTTGTTTTACGGCACACGGGGATGCCCTGCTCTTGTGCCACCGGGATTTACTTCTTGAGGAACATCCAGCCCTCCTGCACCCCTTTGTCCTTTAGAGCCACCTCCCAGTGAACTTTATCAAGCAGCCTTCTGAAGAGTTCAAAGTCTGCCCTTCGGAAGTCCAGGGTGGCAGTTCTGCTGACCCCTCTCCTCACTGCCCCAAGAAGGGAGAATTGTATCATCTCGTGATTGCTGTGCCCCAGGTGTCCTCCACCTGTCACCTGTCCCACGAGGCCTGCTCTGTTCACAAACAGCAGATCCAGCTGGGCACCCTCTCTAGTCCGTTCACCTACCAGTTGCGTTAGGAAGTTATCATCCACACACTCTATGAACCTTCTAGACTGCTTCCTTTCTGCATCGTTACCTGAGGAAATGTTGCTCTGTAAGCAGGCAAGCAATCAATCTGAGGGAATTGATCTCAAATCTCATTCAGGAAGACTTGCTTCCTTATTCAAATAAGCAAAGGCAGTGGGAACCATGCCTGCCACCACCATGTGCTTTGTTCAGGAAAGCTCTCCCATGCCTCGTCCGAGAGGAGGAGGGATGAGTGCCAACAGCAGAACCTGGTGACTCACCTGTCAGCCCTGGAGACTGATGCCCTTACAGAGGAGGGATCTCTCTGCACTCAGCTGCTTGATATAAAAAACAGTGGTGATGGCAGCTGTCGTCGCTGGTATGATGGGGGCAGTCCTATGCATGGAGTAAAAAAGCTCATCAAGCCTTCCTGCTCACTCCCAGGGCTGCAGTGCCGAGCCAAATCTCTCCCAGGCCCTGGGCACTGAAGCTGAGTACGTGGCATACAAATGCCCAGAGGAAAATAGATCCTTCCCTCCTGCCTCTCCCAGCCCTGTGTTTCTCAAGAGCAAGTAGTGAGCAGGAAGGAATAGGAAGGTGTTACACAGGATTTTGGTAAAATTAATTGCTATGAAGCTCTGATGTGACCCATCTAAAAGGCTAGTGAAGTCCTTACACAACCACCATGCTTTTCAAGTCCTCTGAAGTATCAACTATACTTGCATTTTTCATGAGATGTACTTCTACTGTCAGGGAAAGTAAACAGATGTCACCCCCAATGCTATTATAAAGACTTTACTCTGTCACTTATTCAGGGTTCTTGACTTCTAGGAGTTGATGTCATTTATAATACACAAGCCAAGATAGGCCAGGCTGAGTCAACCTGTTACAAGTAATTACAGTTTTAGGCTCAAAAAAGAAAAAATAGCCACAGCCTGTGCTTCCAAAAGGGAAGATACTGCTCTGGAGAAGGGCAGTCCAGCTGTGCCTGTGGCACTTCAGTGAGGGAGCTGCGCTGGCTTCAGCCAGTAGGCAACCAACCAAATGAGTCACCGTTACGGTTTCCCAAGTGTAGGCTCATCATAGCTTTGTTACTCAAACATCTTTCATTGAAAGCAAGTCATAATCTGGAATTAGTGACAAGCAGAGCTATTCTGATTCACCCACGTAACTTAACCATGGGAAAGGCTGTTGGGGTGACTTGGTTATCTCTGTTGAATATTTGGGACATTCCAGTTTGCACCTGTTCTCTGTTTATTGCCAGCCATCCATGCTGGGATTTCTTTATGACTGCAAAGCATGTTTCTTTATTTGCTAATGAAAAATTAATGGCAAAAAAAAACCCCAACCCCCTGCCCTGTGTATAGCAGTTACTGAGATGTTATTGCTTGGCCTTTTTGTCTTAAAAAGAGGAAGGCAGGGCAACATGTGTTACAACTTTCCTCACTCAGGCATGGTCATGGCCCGGAGTTCCTTGGCTGCTCCTTGCCTTCGACCACCTCCACCACATTTTTTGCATTGTCCAGAGTTGGAAGTTCCCCAGCAGTGGCACAGGCCCAACTGCAGAGGCCTGGGGGTACAGCTTCGCACAGTCAGCCCATCATAAAGCAATCAGACATTAATCGTGTGTAATTACATAACCTGTTAAATGCCATTAATGCCTCTAAGTACGCCAAACACTCTGTGTCCGTGTCCTCTCTGACTGGTTACAATTCATGTTCCACGAGCAGTTAAATCACAGGCACTGTCTTAAATCTCTGCAGGAGACCCTGGACAGGCTGGATTGAACTGCTCCGACCACAGGTCACCAGAGGTGACTCTAAGGGTGAGCTGGTTACCTGAATGAGGAGTCACCAGAGATGATAACACACTCTCAGGCCATCTGCTGGACCTCACGTTGCACATGCTGCTGGGGCAAAATCACAGAATCATAAGAATGGTTTGGGTTGGAAGGGACCTTAAAGATCATCCAGTTCCAGCCCCCCGCTCTGGGCAGGGACACCTCCAACTAGATTGGGCAGAACATGATCTGGAAGCCAGTCCCTCCTCAACCTAAACCACTTTTCACAGTGCCTTGCAAAAAACACTGCATTATTCAACACCAGCTACACGTTACAGCACAGCAGTCACCAAGTGATGACAGTGAGAGCACACGCTGGGATTTTAGCTTAGGTATTTCAGTTGTTCTCTCAGTGCTGACATACTTAATTTTAGACTCAGTGTTCAGGAGCAGATGTTCTGCAGCACATGGCAGCCTAAACACTGCAATGTGGGACACAGTTGTAAAACGTACGCTGTGAAGCAGTTGCAGTAAATAAGTGGAATTAACTCCTGGGATCCTGTTATGTGTGACAACAGAAGAGGAGCAAAGCACACATACAGAGCGCTGTCCTACACTCTGGACTTAGATCTGGGATGTTTGGGCAACAAGAGCTTTATCATAAGGTTGGTGCCCATCAGTTGATGCCCAGTCCACGTGCCCCATACTCGCTGACCTGTGTCAGTGCTGATGATGACATTGGGGTTTTTTTTTTTTTACTATTACCCATTTTACATTGCAAAGAAGAATAGAACTGAGTTAGATTTGAATTAAAACCCTTCAGTCTGTACTGGTGAAACTTCAGCTCACTCAGTTTTTACAAGAAAAACAACATTGTTTACACACCACCTATGCAGATTTGGCACGCTGGCACACAGCCATCTCATCAAACCAGAAGAACCTGAGACAAGTGGAGCACCTGACTTACCAAGGCACACACACAGCAAATATTTCAGCTGAGATTTTTGAAATCCATCGTATTCCATATTCCAGAGCTGCCAGGAGAAGCACCAGGTTCGCTAGGATGCTGAGCTGGACAAGTGCATCAAAAGTGTTGTCTAACTGAAGAGCAGCTCATAAAGCTTAGCAGGTCACGTCCGCCATTCTGAAGTTCTGCCTAAGGAACAGCTACCTCAGCCCTGGAAAAAAAGCTGTTTTGGCAGATGCCAACCATGGCAGCTTTTAAGCCCAAATGAACAAGTTCAATCTAAGCAAGAGAATAACGGAGAGTCTGCAAATTCACATGCAACAACATGCAAAGTTGTGTTATTTCAAGGGAACCGAGCTTACATTTCTGCTGCTTTCTGCTTTCAGTTATTACCCTATGTGGTCCTGACCAGCACTGCTCAGTATGAGCTATGCAGTGTTGGCAGCCCTGAGCGCTCCCTCCCAATGAGCATCTCCGGGAGGGATGGCACCTCCACTGCGTGGCGACGTGGGGACTCAGCCAGGAGCTTGTGCCACCCCTGCACCCAGTGAACACCCGGAGTAACAAACCGCATGGACGTGGAAATCATAGGGTATGCATCAATCAAGATATCACTTTTATTAACTGGATTTTCCATTTCTGTCGCACACCATGAATATCTGTACAGTGAAAAAGCCAAACATTGCTGGAAGCAATAAGATCAGCTGATATTTCTGTACCCTCTTAACACACACACACACACACACACACACGGATTCTTTCTTGGTGAGAAATTTTTATATTTCTGTTCGTTAATTCTGCTTATTTATACTGCTACTCTTAAAATTCTGTGTCAAGATTGTCACATCTTAAATACAGATTAAGTTGCTAGAGGTACATTTTTAATATATATATTTATATACACACATACAGAAAAATACAAGACTAATTGTTTTTCCACAATATTTAATTTATACACTACTGTAACTATATGCAACTTTTAAGGACACGTTAAGGGGTACAAGAAACTTTACTTGCTCTAAATAGTTTGGTCCAATATTACCTTAATGTAGTGGTTATTCTCGCCCTTCCTGTTACGTGACAACATAATATAACATACACCACATGCACAATCATTCACCTGTCAACAAAGGGATAAAGGACACCACTCAGACTAACATTTGTATGCCCAAAGGTTCAACCAACCACACACAACTATAAGGCTATAATACAACTATGCAGCATAAATGGTCAACACTGCTGTCCTAAAGTGAGCACCATATATACAGTTGGATATAAAAACATTGGAAACAAAATACACCTGGGGTTAGTTAAAAGGTGCCATTCCAAGGCTGTACATAATATCAGGAAAGAGTATTTACAATACTTGGAAAAAAGCTGCAACAAATAAGTTTATTGCCAATGCCCTTTACAAGCTTTTCTCCTACTTGGATGTTACGCTCACCGTCTGTGAACCACACATCTCATTTCTGGCCCTTGGTAAGATCCCTGCTCAAAAATTTTAAGCAAATATGTTCTATGGCTTCACCCACATGTCTATTCTTGTAGCTTTTGATTTATAGGTATCATGCTGACTAAACTGCAACTAGAGTTTAAAACACAAAGAAGTAAAACGCGTATCCTTTGCTTTGTTTAGGAAGCAGAACGTAAAATCCCTGGCCAGGCCAGCCAGTAAGAATACCCCGTGCAATTTAGACTCTCTTAGTAAAGTCTTTTCCTAATTCAAAAGAGCTGTGATGAGCTGTAGAAATTATGACCACTTGTTAACGCCGTTCTTTGGTGCTCTGCTCACTCTGTGGTGGATGTGAAATGCGTTGTATTTGACCATTCTGCAAGTGTTACAAAGATGCTCAACAGTGTAAACTCCTCTCAGACATCCGATGTCTGCCCAGGGCGCTGCTACACCATCCCACCAGTTTTACTAGCATTTCTTAGAAGACCCAGTGCACAGCATGAAAAAATAAAACATTCTTGCCCTTCCCAAAACTAGGAATCTGCAATATATTTTATTCTAGATAATAAAATTCCACAAAGTTAATTCATCTGGTCAAAAGTATCCTTTTGTACAGAAACACTCTAAAGCAAGACCTTGCCATGGCAATGGGAAACCTGATAGAAAGGTGAAGAGCTGTAAAATAAATGCTTTCCTATACGCTATTTTAAATTGACTTTATGAAAAAGTATGATTACTGATGGAAAATACGGGTGTACATGAGGGGACAGCGGTATTTTAAGTCTTAAAAAGAGTAATAATGAGAAAGATGTAAATGACGATAACGATTTCAATTCCAATCCAACTATGGAAAGGTTTTCCATCCCTTATTGCCATTTGAAATCTCGGGGAGGGGAGGAGAGGGGAGGATAGGATAGGATAGGATAGGATAGGATAGGATAGGATAGGATAGGATAGGATAGGATAGGATAGGATAGGATAGGATAGGATAGGATAGGATAGGATAGGATAGGATAGGATAGGATAGGATAGGATAGGATAGGATAGGATAGGGGAGGAGGCTTGCAACGTAAAAACCTAAAATATTAAGTGTTGTGGTATACTAATAACAAAAGTAATTCATACAAATACTTTATTTTCAGTTAGCATGTAAAAACTCAGAAGTAGACTTAATAATTTACCTTTGTTATATTAAAAAAGAAGATTGTCTGTTTGTAATATTAACATATTTCTATGGGAGAAAGCTGCCTTACAAATCTATTTGCCTTTTTTTTTTGTCAAAAGAAAACTGCCTCTAGCGAAACAAGATCTTTTCAGTTTGATTTTTGAGCCACAACTTTATCCGTAGCATAGCTTAAGACAAATAGGTGTGGGTTTAAAATCATATTTCAAGATCACTACTTTTCAGTGCATCTTCGCTTTGTACAAGCCTTGGAACATCTGAAAGCTCCCTGAAGAGTTTTCAGCATCAAAACGTTATTGCTTTGGTTCTGTTTCAGACATGTAGAAGTATGCCACATAGCACGTATTTTAGTCATCACAGAAGGTCAGAACAAGAATTAACATTTCACAAGCAAACAAAAGCTTCTCTTTCTAGTTTAAGTGCAGAACATGAAACTCCTAAGTGCTCCATTTACATTACGATCCAGATATTTATTTTAAATTAATCCAGATCTTCCATAGTAAAATTATAAATGTAAAAATTACACAATAAAATATTCTGTTTTGTTGAAAAAGAAAAACATTGGCTAGCAGCATGCAAAGACCATGCATTGTCATACCAACAAGCAAACACAAAATTAAAGTGTAATAAATAACTGCTCGAAGCCCACTTAAAAATCTTAAGACAACAAAAGGGGGTCCGTGACAAGATGTTCACAGCTCTGAACAGGAAGAATGACGCTGTCAAGTAGATCGAGCCATCAAAGTTAGGTCAAATGACATGACAACAACTGGTTTGACTGGAGGTGCACAGCAGCCCCTCCTTTGGGTTCCGCTGAATATTCACAGATATCGTCTTTTCGCAGAGAGGTAGTTGTAGCACATTGTTTTTCAAGTTCCTGTTCTTTATCCGTTCCAATTCGTTCGCTGCGTCTGACATTTGGTCAGAAAAAAATTTTAGGCTGCCCAGCGATGAAGCCTGGTTTGAACTTCCGCTGGAGCTTATGCACATTTTCCATGTTGATTTCTCCTGTACTTTCACACTGGAAAAGGAGAGATTGTTTTGAGGATCAATGATATATTTAGTGCTGCCGTGGATCTGTGAACCTAAGCAAAGGCTCATTAACTTCAGGCTTTCAACCAGGTCCCCTGCACTTCTGGACGATAACTGCATTGAGTTTCCAGATCCAGCGCATCTCCGAGTGGAACCCGAAGTGTTGTTGGTGCTGCCACCAGAGCTACCGGAGGGACTGCCCCCACCTTTGTTGTTGTCACTTGGGCTCGTTTTGTCTACCCCTCCATTTCCATTACTTGGCTTGCTTTGTCCACCACCATCTCCTTGGCTGCCAGGTGGCCCCTCGCTGCTATCCCGCCTGTGCCAGGAGTAAGTAAACCCGCTGTCTTTGTCTAGGCGCCTCCTGCTTTCCGAGTCATCATCGCTTGTTTCTGAGCTACTGCAGCTGGAGCCCCGGCCTTGGCTTTTCCTCCTGTGATAGCGTTTGTGCACGGTGCTGGGTGATGCGATGTTCATTTTTAACCTGCTGAGCTTTGGGGGCAAGTTCTCATCCATGTCAAACTCGTCATCTGACTCCCCCTCCTCAAAGATCTGATTGAGGACCGGCGCGCTCTTTCTTGAAGTAAGACGATTTGTAACTGAAGGCTTACGGCGCAGAACTACTTGAGTAGAAAGCGAAATAGGTTTCTTATCTTCTTCATCCTCCTCTTCATCTTCTTCTACTCTGAATAAGCACTTCCGGCCACTTGTAGTGGGTTTTAAGCTCACTGATGGGACTGCTGAAAGTGCCGGTCCGGCTAATTCAGGGATATCTTCCTTCTTTGCTGAATCGCCAAGGGCTTTGCTTCTGTGGCCGTTGAGAACACTCTCGGCCGTGCGAGCTGGTGACTGCGGAACGGTTGCGTGGGAGAGAGGAGTAGCTGTAAGGTCATCCTCCAGGTCTTGGGGCACATCGATTTTTGTTGGCCATGACTGCCTACAGAAACAATTGGAAAGGATAAAAGAAAAGTTAGGTCATGGGAGCATTTCAGAACATGATCTGCATGAGAAAAGCACAAGTACTGCCCCACAAATGGGGCTGCTGAGTGGCGTGTTTGTAAATAACAGAGGAGCCGGTAACTGAGGAAAAGGAAACATTCTCAGAGAATGTGCATTCCTTTAGGAATAACAGGAATTCCTGTGATTTGATGGGAACATCATGTACACAAGAGTATAGTTTAGAAATTACGCTGGTTACTGTCAAATGAAACCTAAAGATTTCAATGCTCAGAAAATTAATTAAGGAATAAAAAACTTCAAATAATTGTGTCTCAAAGAAAATAATTTGAAGTGGATACAGAACCTTTAGTACCTGGGGGACGACATGAACTGATTCAAGCACAACTTTAACACAATAGTACTGCAAACTACTTTTAATAGGAAGCTTCTGTTATTTTTCCCCCAGCTTTCTTCATATAAAAATTAGGTTCATATAAAAATATAAGAATTAGCATGGGGGAGACTGAAAAGTCGAGTCAAAAGAAACATTCTGTCATTTTCAGTGTCATTCAGACCAAGCTCTATTCTACAAAATCCCCTTTAATCTTAAACACAAATGAATTGAGATCATACATTTATTTGACCTTAGCTGAGCGACTGGAATAATACAGCTGCGTGAATTCAGGACTAAGCTGCTTAAGAATATGACACTCGAATAAACTGCAAATCAAAGTTCAAAATGCACAACTGTACTAGCGTTAGCTCAAATCAAAATGAAAGCAAAACTTGAGTGTAAACCAGTTTTGCAGTTAGAAGCTGATATCTCCTGTATCTAAGCTGGTGTCTAATTATTTGTATTTTACTTTAAATCCTGAAATATATTATAATTTGCCGATAGTACACAAAGAATAAATTAAGAACAAAGGCTGTTAAGTCTATCCTCTTTCTCTCTGCATTTTGAAAGTCTAATCCAAAAGACCCAACACCCACACAACACCACCTTAACACTGAATAATTCTTCAGTTCCTTCCCTCAGCATAAGACCCATATTTCTTGTGGAGACCAAGAAATTTTTTGTACTCTCTCAAAGTAAGAGTTATCTTTTAAAAAGTTTGCCGATCACTTAACTTTACATCACTAAAATACTGTAGGATACTGCATGGAAAGCTGTAGTAGAGACATCTGTGCGTGTGTGGGTAGCGTATTACAGGACATTCCCAGCCATATTTTGGTTTGTCACAAGAAAGGGCTGCATGGCTTTGTATCGCAGTTTGGAAGCAAGGTCTAGGAGGAAAGCAGGAGAGGAAGCAGAAAGTGTTCCATACCAACTTCCTGATTTCTGCGGTTTCAAGAGGTCAAGTTGACGAAGCAAGGAAAGCTCAGACACCTCTTTGATGTTCTTATTCTAAACGTGTTCTTTGTAAGCGTTCAAAGTTAATGGAAGTGCCTGCAGTAGGAGTGCACTGGCTCAAGGCTCCCTCTGTAATGGCTGGACAGAAAGAGATCCTGAAGTGCAAGATGGCTACAGGAAATCCAGGGAGGGACTTTTTACAAGGGCAAGTAGTGACAGGATGATGGGAAATGGAATTAAATTGGAAGGGGGGAGATTTAGATTAGGCATTAGGAAGAAATTCTTCATGATGAGGGTGCTGAGACACTGGAATAGGTTGCCTAGAGAATGGATGCCCCCTCCCTGGAAGTGTTCAAGGCCAGGTTGGATGGGGCCTTGGTCTGGTTTGGCAGGAGGTGTCCCTGCCCATGGCAGGGCGGGTGGAACTGGATGGGTTTTAAGGTCCCTGCCAACCCAAACCATTCTGTGATTCTATGATGCCCATCTACAGAGGGAACAACTGACAACTCTTTTCCGAACTATATGAAATCCGAAGAGTTCTTTATTAATGCCAACACTGAACTCATTGAGCCTAACTGCAGACTTTGTTTTAAAGTCCTCGCTTCAGTTTTGCTTAATAAAGCAGTGATACAAAACCCCACAAGAATCCTCTAACAGTAGGACCTGGCTGCCAGCACACCCGTGTAGTCCATGCCCTGAGAGAAGCCACGCATGATCCTTCCCATCTTGGTGGGCACTCACTTGTCGGTGGCCTCCCACCAGCTTCCCTCCATTGAGCAGCTCTGCCTGGAGGGAGGCCACACAACCAGCTGCTCAGACCCAAGCTGTCCAAACAAGAAGTGGAACCTCGGCTGCGGTCTTCCTTGGTTTGACACTGGCATCCTCCTCCCTTAGGCCTCAGCTGACTCCAGGAACTCTGGGAACCACTGACCTAGTTTCATGCTATGCTGGGTATTTTAAATACAAACAACTGTCTGGAATTAACGAATAGGACTTAAATAAATTAGAAACATAACTACAAAAATCACAGAAAACGAAAATCTAAATCCCTCAAGAATTTACCAGGCTTTAAGAACAGACTGGTTTGTCAGCAAAAAAAGGAAGAGCTATGTAGCTGTCACAATAAAGGGTAAATATAGTATCTAACAGTGCTGGAGTTTCTAGGCAATAAACCTCCTCAATACAGTATGTTTATCTCTCGTAGCAGCCCATGTTTGCCTCCCTTCCCCCTCCTCTTATTTCCAGGAGGCCCAAGGGGAGAGTGGGACAGAAGGGAAGCTCCAGGTTGCAAGCAAGTTAATTTTTTTAAAAAGTCTTTTGAAGTCTCAAAATCAAAGCACTGCACTACTTTGGTTTTTTCCATGAGGTCATTCTATATAAACACTTTCAATTTAGAACCATCAATGAAGACAAGGAATAGCTGGGACCATTAAGGGCAAGAGTTCCTGAGTTTATGCAAATGTCCTTGTCATCAAAAGAAAATCAACTTCAATTTCTCCATTCAACTTTACAAACTCGTATAAAGATTAAAATTCCATGAACTTGTTTGTTCCAGTTCCTCATATAGCTGGAGCAGCTCTTCTAACTGGAAGACTGACACTGATGCAGAGAAAGAACAAATCAATTTAAAAGCAGAATTTGTAGTTTTATAGTTTTCATTGAAGATAAACTCAAAGTTTTCACTAAAGTAATGTTTTATAATGGTTTATGCTTTATGGTTTTTTTATATAACCAATACTTAGTATTAGACACATTTGATGCTCTGCTTGGAATTTTTCAAAAGAAATTGACATAAAATAAGAGTATGATCCACTAAGAGAGAACTGTAGGGTGAGTGCTACCGTATTCCCCTTGAAGAGAGGACAGCTCTGTAACACCAAGCTCTAGGACTTTTAGGTTCTGTAGGCAAACTTTAGTTGCCTGCAACAATAACTCCTCTAAAGTATTTGTAACCAAACAACATAAGATAAAAGTTCTTACACAAGTGACCATTAAAGTGCAGCAACAAAATTTCAGTCTACTCTAGCACACACACAGGGTGCAGACTCATTTGGAGATGACAAAAGTGTTCAGAACCACTGTAAGCTTCGAGAGAAACAACACATTATTCAGGTAGATGGAATGGTATTCAGAAGAGATTCCTCTAAGGCCTCCAACATCTCAGCCTAAAACTAAGGTAACAACCAATGGAGATGAGGTATCTTTAACCTATTGGGCTTGTTCAGCCTGGAGAAGAGAAGGCTCCGGGGAGACCTTATAGCAGCCTCCCTGTACTTAAAGGGGGCCTGCAGGAAAGCTGGGGAGTGCAATGGCGGGACAAGGGGTAATGGTTTTAAACTGAAAGAGGGGAGATTTAGATTAAATATTAGGAAGACATTTTTTATTGTGAGAGTGGTGAGGCACTGGCACAGGCTGCCCAGGGAAGCTGTGGATGCCCCATGTTCAAGGTCAGGTTGGATGGGGCCTTGAGCGGCCTGGTCATGTGGGAGATGCCCCTGCCCATGGCAGGGGGGTGGAACTGGAGGATCTTTAAGGTCCCTTCCAACCCAAACCACTCTACGATTCTGTGCTTCTATTTTCCAAAGTGCATGCCCTTAATTTACAACAAGTGTCCATTTTTAACAGATTGAACTTGTAGTAGTAGTAACCAACTTTTAAAAATCAGGCCAAGGAAAATATGGGTATGCACCAGAAGGACACCATAACATTTTATGTCCCTATCGTTATTCCTATTAAATGATTTCACATGTGACCTTGCATGAAAGTTGCACAAAGAAACCTTTGGAATGAACAAGGTATTGTCTTTTTCTCTCAATCTTACAGACAGACTGAAGACACTGAAGGTGGAAAGCAACTCTAAACATCAGCACAAGCACTTAATGTTCTTCTGTCAGTAAGAGATTAGCTATTAACAATTGTTATTGTTGCTACTAATAGTTACCAACAATATTCCACCAAAACCCTAAAAGGCAACCTTTGAAAAGACTTGAGGTTAGAGAACAAAAATTAGCAGAAATGCTTCAGTACAACCTCCATCTGGAAAAACTGTCAAGATGGGCCAGTAGAGATTTTTTCAAAACCAGCAGATCCCCAGTCACAGTCTGACACTTAACTCAGGAAATTTAAACCAAAATGTTTAAGAAAAATAACCATTCAAACCATGTGTCCTCCAATATCAATGTGCAGGTAGAAATGATACTATTTGCCTTGTGTTTGTTTTGTTTAATTTTTCAAAGCACGTGTAACTGAAAAAGGGGATGCTTTGATAACTGGTTGCAGAGCCAATGGACTGGTTCAACATATCAGTACCCACTAGATGCCAGAACCCCACTTTTCCCTTTAGTTTTATTGTGTCAGAAGCTGAAGCTTTAAAAAACCCTCGAGGAACCTTACTGCAAGGGTTTTTAAATCATGTTTTTGTCAAAGTGAAAAAAAAATCTATTGCAATATCTTTAAAGGGGTGATTAAAGCAATTAATTCAACCATTTTTCTTAGACAACAGTCATATCAACTCATACTAAAAAGAACATAACCTACAGACGTTTGCTCAAAGCTTGATTTAAGGTAAGTTCAGCCCATTACAAATCAAAGCTAAAAACTAAATCATAACATCACATTCAGAGTGATTTCTCATCTATTCCCCATCAACATGTATATAGATTGTGCAACTGATTTTTTTCCAGGGATATTACATTCACATTTTTTATGAGGAACTGAAGGTCAATGAACTTGCCTCCCCCCCCCAAGGTGTGAAAGCTTACTGCTTCAGATAAAAGACTTAAAATTTATTAGACATTTCCTTAAAATGGTAGGAATAGAAAATGTTATGGGTAACTGATTTCTGAAAAGCTTCTGAAGCATCCACAGCAGTTTAAAGACATTTAAAATTTGCAATGAATAACTATTTTACTGTTTTTAAAAGAGATGTACTTGAGCAATTTGGTAATATTCTCATTAAGCCAGGTTAAATATTTAGATTCCTAAATTCTCACCTGAACTGAGCTTTGATGTTGCTAGGGCTTGCAGATCTGGTCTGAATTTCTTTCTCTTGTTTTTCTCGCAGAATCCTTTCAGCTAGTAAGAAGTAAGTAGCAGTGATGTGATTGTATTTGTTAGTTTCCAGTGCCCTGAGGAAAGTACAAAACATTAAATAAACCATACGTCAATGCTTTTTAGAAACCTGGACATGCCATCTCACACAGCTTGCTGCAGTTCTCATAGCAGGAAGAGGTCGTGAAAACAGAACTGCGTATTTTTGATGGCTTTATTAAAAATAAAGAGCCAATGAGTAATTTCAACTATAGTTGGATAAGGACATTCTCATAAAATTAAGAAATTCCTCCTTTATTGAACATTCTTTAGATGCTAAAATTGTATTTCATTAATGTTATGCACCAATTACGGGCCTTCCCACTGGCACATACAACAACAAAGTACTAATATTTATTTATGCAACAACTGGAGGAAAAAAAACTTCATTAGTTTATTCACATTAAGTTTAGAGCAAAATTGAGTTCAGAAGCCAGTAAGCATCATTCAGACATTCTAACAGAAAGGATGCTGCCGTTGTGCAGCTAAAAGCTTAAGAACTGAGACCGCTGCTTCCCCCTGCCCTACCAATGGTAAGGGAGTAACAGCTTTTCCAGCTTAAACACAAAGAAACAGAAAGAACAATTTTAAGTCTTCTTTCAATTTGGGGAATATTTTAGGAATTTGGGGCTTTTAAACTATTAGAAGAAAACCACGTAGCCTTCTAGCAAGCTGACTCGGTGACAATGACTATTTTGAATTACATAGATAAAAAGAATAGTATTTTAAATTAACAAAGATTCCAGTATACTGCAAATGTACTAAGGGAAAAATGCTAGAAGTTATCACCTCCATATATGCATGAGAGATAAAACACAAGTAAAAGCATGGATTTCAAAGCAGTTACATTTATTCAGATGGCAAACTGCTGCAGGAATCAAACCCCGTTCCAACACATTTTCATGAAGTTTTTCCTCAGGTTGGGTCTGCTTAAGTATTTCTCATCCTGGAACATCCTATCACAGAGCAAGATTGTAATATATTGTTTGTTAACCGAATGCCTTGATGTTTAAACACTGAAGTGCTCAGGTTCTCAGTACATTCTTTAGTCAAAAATGAGAGATGCACTAAACAAACTGCATATAGAAAATTGACAACTTACTCCACTATTGTATCTCGATCTGCTATGTCACCAAGAACCATGCGTTGTATTATACTGTTGTGTTCCTCCTCAGACAGATTTTTATATGACACGAGAGGAATGTTGTACTTTGTTGCAGGAGATGGGTCAACTCCTTGGAGCCATGCATGGTTTTCAATCTCTTCCAAAGATGCCCTTCGTTTCGGGTCTCTCTGCAACATCCGTGTAATCAGACTGTGAATAAAAAATAAATCTAAACAAAATGCACTCACATGTTTAAAAAGCAGCCACTGTAAGAGCAACATCAGGAAGAAATTTTCTGCTGTCAGTTATATAGGTCTTTAGAAGACTTTTAGGTAAACAATGTGATGGGAAATTATTTATTCTCAAAGACATTACAAATATTGCTGAACTGAAACAATTTACTTACTAAAAATTATAAATATCATAACCACTGCCATTTTCATTTTCTATGCTTAGATTCTTAATCTGATTTTTCTGGTATGTTTGTTTTTAATACATATTATAAGGCAACTGTCACAGATGGCCCACAGGCCGGCCCCTAATTAACAGAAATATAATTTTCTATTATTGCTGCTGTCAACAAGAATATGGAATGGCAAGATAAGAAGAAATATTTTATTCTGAAATAGCTATCAGACATTTGATTCTTCAACATCCCCGAAAGAACAGTGACCTGCTCGATCCACAGAGAAGAAAAAAACTAAAACAACTTCATACGGGATGAGGAATTGACAAACCTACTAATGGGTTGATGCTGAGTGTTTACAAGTGCTGGAAAGGAAGTGCATAAATTCCCCAAATGAACAGAGAAAGAAGACTTGACTAGCACAGCACATCTTTGTTCACTTACTATACGTGAAAAACTCTTTGGGGAGGCATTTTTGGCTTTGCATGACAAACAGAACATGGATATTCAGTTTTGGTGCCAAGGTTTCAATGAAACATTATTGCTCCAACATGTGGAATGAAAGTTCTGCAGTTCTCGCATAATGCTTTTTATTGCACTGACTATACTACAGCATGCACATTCAGACTGCAAGGCCACACAAATCACAAAAGTAATCACAATATTCATTAATTTAAGGGGTTTTTTTAGTGTGACATGATGTATGGAATTAAAAGCGAGGTTAATTCAGACTTCTAAAAATTCCACTGTAAAAAAAGAATGTCACGCTTATACTTTGTAGCTGTGGTCTCTGCCTTTACCAAAAGGAAAGGCGGGGTGAGACGTGGGAGCCTTGATTTTCTCTGCTTTTGTTAATAATATGACTGAAACGGAACAAACAGAATACTTCATCTGACTTTTTTTAAATTACACCTGTAGTAAAACCAGACACATTGTACCTCTTGCTTTAAGCTTGTATCCCAAACTACCAAGAATGCTTTCACCTCAAGGAGGAAGTTTAAACGTTCCCAGAGCCTTTTCACTAAGAAAACCTAAATATGGAGGACTTGGGTAACTGATTGTAGATTGTTGATGCATCAAATAGAGAAAACAGATCTACTTGGGCCTTTGAGCAAATTAGCTTTAGCCACTATATTAAGCAAAAGGCTGCAAAAACAAGTTTCCTGGCCTCAGCACAGCATGCAGCATCTCAAGAGCTTTAGTCGATAAAATTCACTGATAAGAGCTCTCTTTTAAACCACTTCCTGTATCGTATCTTAAACCTCTTCCTGTATGTAAAGCTCCTCAAGCTGCTGAAAGCACTGACAGCAGCTTTTCCATATTACTGTAAATGCTAGAAACTAATGTCAAGACAAGAAAACCAGCTATGGCATCAGGTTATGCATTAGGTTCCTGGACCACACAGATGATAAGTGAAGAGAGGAATGGTCATCACGACCACAGCCCTAATAAATTTCATTCTGTGTCAAAATAAACAGAATCCTAGATGCTGCTCTAGTTTTCTGACAGGACTAAATACATTTGTCAAGCATTTAAAAAGGCATCTGGACTTTCATATGGAAAATTAAAAGATACTCTATTGCAGATTCAAGAACCCAGCCAAACACTGTAAAATAGTCTAAGTGATGCAACTAGGATATACATTAAAAGGACTGAAGAGGTCATTAACTGACAAGGAAATATGGGAAATATTGGAACATATTAAAAAAATAAAAAAGCTGCAGTGAACACTGCAGGAAAACAACACTTCAAAATGAGTCATGATTCCCAAGTGGCATATGGTATTTGCAGACAGAATATTTTTCTACCTTGATTGCCTAGAATGTTGATTTGGAGTTGCTGTTTTCAGTAAGAGATGAGTAAAACTTGTTGTGATACCCTTGGGTTTTGAGAACTTTTCTTTTGAACTGAAATCAGTAAGAATCATTATCTTTTTAACCCCTGCCACCAAACACTCTCAGCAACACCTTGTAATTTGTCTAGCCAAAGCGGTGGCTGAAGCCAGTCAGTGGTGAGCAGCTTATTCAATCATTTATAAAATGCATGACAACTGAGACACATAAAAGGAAGATACATTTTGTAAAATCAAAATGAAGATTCAGACAAGTGTCAGGAACAACCTATTGGCAAAAAATATCACGGGATTAACTTCTAGTAAGAAGAGACACAAAGAATAAAAAAATGCAATACTACTGCCCAAGAAACTACTTAATTGATGTGAAGAAATACTGACGACTAAGCAAAAGCAGCAGGCACAAAACCTTATTAATAGACAAGGAATATTCCACATGCTGATAATATGGCATAGGGAAGTCCCAACAGTAATGAGAATTGACTAATAAATGATTCCAAGTTCTTTAGGACTGTACTTACTCTTTACATTCTTTGGACACATGAGATGGCACTGTGTATTTGCAGTCCATTATCATAGTCAGAGTTTCACTGTCATTTGCTTCTTGAAATGGTGGTTGTCCACAAACCAACATGAAGAGGATGACCCCCAGACTCCATATATCTGTAAATATAAAGCACATATTTTAAAACAACTGTGAGAAAGAAGACAATTACAATCAAAACCATGACATATTTTTGAGATGCATACTGGCATTATTATTGCACTCTCGATTATCAGCATTACTTATGGAATTTGCAATTCCACTGATGTACAAAACACAGTAGTTCCATTCTTTATTTATAGTTTTAGAGGGAAAAAAGTATAAGATTTCATGGCTTCAAGGATGTGTAACAGTCTGAGATGCGTAACATCTTTGACAGCAAAGTGTTAGATAAAGCTGAAGATAATCTGGTACTCAGAAGACAACAATTCATTAGCTTTTTCTTCACAGGTAGGCACAGATTATTAAAGAGATTTGTATTCAATGTACGTTCCTTTTTGAAGGACTAGCATAAACCATTCTCACTATTGTTTTCACGTTGCTCTATGAAGTAAGAAATTACAAAGAAAGTCACTTATTTCAGTGAGACTGGGGTAGACAGGCTTTTACTTCAGTAGTGTTGCTTTAAAAAATCTTTGCTATTTCTAATGGTAAATAATAAATTAACTCATTTAGGCAAAGCTACCTGATTACACCAATCGTATTACAATGTGTGGGGTGTTTTGATTTTTTTTTAAATACCCATCAAACATAACATAATTAACAGCGATCTCTACTACACTCTGGGAGAGTTCTTGCTTCCTTCTATTTCTGCTGGTACAACTGTCAAGTTCCCCAATGAAATGACGTACCAAAAGATGAAAAAGAAGCACTGCTTGTCATGAAGCCCTTTAGTTGATTTCTACTTACTATAAAATCTAATATTTAGTTCAAATCTTCGCTATGAGTTTGCCTAGAAGAAAATATTTCACAAGTCTCACTGCATTCAACACAGGAAACTTAAATGTTGAGAAAAATACATTGCACAAAAATAAATAAATAACTCCGAGATATGTTTAGAGAAAAGGCCATGCTCTTCAACTTCAGTTACAACTCCATGCTCCGGAAATTTCAATGGCAATTTTGGGTCTTAAACCCTTGCATTTCACAGATCTGTACCCAGTAAAACAGAAGTCCAGAGGAGGCCACGAAGATGATCAGAGGGCTGGAGCACCTCCCATATGAGGACAGGCTGAGAGAGTCGGGCTTGTTCAGCCTGGAGAAGGCCCTGGAGAGACCTAATAGCAGCCTGCCGGTACTAAAAAGGGGCCCAAAGGGAAGCTGGGAAGGGGCTCTTTATCAGGGAGTGCAGTGGTAGAACAAGGGGTAATGGTTTTAAGCAGAGAGAGTGGTGATTCAGATTAAATATTAGGAAGAAATTTTTTTACTGTGAAGGTGGTGAGGCACTGGAACAAGTTGCCCAGAGAAATCGTGGATGTCCCATCCCTGGAGGTGTTCAAGGCCCGGCTGGATGGAGCTTTGAGCAATGTGGTCTGGTCTGAGGTGTCCCTGCCTATGGCAGTAGTGTTGGAACTGGATGATCTTTAGGGGTCCTTCCAACCCAAATCATTCTCTGATTTGATAAATGAATAGACAGAAGCCTTCTGGGGAATGAGGGGGAGAGGAGCCAGCAGTGGTCTAAGAAGCAAAGCACACCATCTCTGTCCTGGAAGGGCTTGCAAGAGGGAACCATATTAAGTTCCCTACCCAACTGCATCTTTCTTTCAGTGGCCTTCTCAAAAGACTTGACATGCATTTAATGTCGAGGGATGGCTACAATTTTATTTAAGAATGTAAATCACACACATTCATCTCTAGAACAATTACTCATTTTGCTAGTTACAGCCCATTCTTCATATGGTTTAGCTGACAGAAGAAGAGACACACTACATGGTAATTTTCTTTAGAGCTCTAATATGCAGTAAGTGTATGCTATTAACTCAGACAATTATTTGATTTCTGTTATGCTTACTAGGGTCCCAGTCCTATAGGTACTGAGTATTTTCAGGTCAGGGCACCATACCATATATACCTGCAAATCCAACATGACTATTCATGTGTTTAAGATTCAGTAAGTGCTTTAATGTTCTGACAACCTGATGCAAGAAAAGTGAACATTCTGGAATATGGGATTTTAAAAAGCCTATTTTGTGATATGATGTATCCTAGCATTCTGTTCTATGCTCTCCCTACAATAAAACAGAACCCTTCAAATCTCCTTTCAGCATGAGGTACAAGAGTCCACATAAGTCTTCATAATTACAGACAAATTACATTTGCTATAATGAAGCACTATGCATTGGCTAAACTTCAGCCAAGAGAAAATATTGTGGAGGGGAGCAATATAATTAAAACAAAAGTTAAAAATAAGAATATAAAAAGCTTAAACAGAATGAAAACTAAGATATTTGAAGAAATCAAGCTTAAAACATTAAGTCCTCAGAAAAGGATAGCAGTAAGACAACAATTAAATTCCATGAAATCATCATATACACAAAATTCTAGGAAACCTTGAAATTTCAGCTTCACTGAGTAGATACTAAACATCCTTAAGTATTTTATCTGTATCAATTTTCTTTTTAACACACGTGGCTCCTTTAACTTGGATATACATACATTTCTTTGTATTTCAGTTTGGAAGGATTTGTGATGAGATACTGGTTTAGTCTTCCAGAAGTTATTTAGATATACTTGCATGTACATCTACTTTATAAACAGAAGTTTTTTAAAAAAACATGTTTTCAGAAGCAGAATCCAACTGATTCTCTAAATGCAAAAAGTAACTACTCTTTGCTATAACACAGTGTCCCGTCAGACATCAACCTATATGTTTTGACAAATAAAACAGTAATTTCTGATTAGCCAACACACAACAGAGAATTTTGTGTATTTTCTTTCACCAGTTACTATATTTTGCACTCCAATCTCACAGATATTTCCAGATAAGAAGAGCTGAAAACAGTGAAGTGAAACAACTTTTTTCCTTTTTTTTTTTGTTATATTCAACTACATGAAAAATAAAACACAAATTCTTGTTAATAGTGAAATACCAATCACAAACTGAACGGCTACTGTATTGCCTTGTGTCATGCATTTTGTATTAGCAAAAGGCCATCCTGTATGCAGAAAAAAGTTTTGTTAGAAACTAAAAAAGGTGTTTAAGACCTTTTGGCTTTCTCATATTATCTACATATTCTTAGGCTGTCCATGAAGAGCACTAGGGTAAAAACAACTACCCATTAACTCATTCCTACATAGTGCAGGCAAAGTTTACTACACACTTTTCTGGCAAAACTGTATTTTTTTAGCCTGTCAGCATAGCAGAGACTTATTCTGATGTTGCCAAGAAATAAAAGTGAACAGAAACAATTATGTGGCTTTTACTCTCACTGTACTTTTGTAGCTGTGCCTGAAGAACAGCTTCATTGCATCTGCAGATGCATCTACCAAAATGACTCAGCTCGGAATGTTTAGGACATAACTGAGCAGCCTAAGCAAACTTAAAAGTTTACTAATAACCCAGAAGCAAGAAAATAGTGTGCCTAAGTCAGTCTAATATACATACAAAGACTGGAAACAGAAAAATCATTCAAAGACTTAATGTAGACTTCATTATGTCACAAGACGTCATCTTGGCGTGATTTTTGAAAGCCCACCAGTATCATATTTTAGCAAGCCCCTCCTCATTTATGGAAGCAGATCCAAGTGTTTGGATGTATTTTGTATGTTTAGGAGTATTAAGAGGACACATTTGAGAGTTCCGTCTTGTCCCTTCATACGCAAACTCACAAATAAGGGGCTGTTCCCTTGTCCACTTTCTGTGCCACAGTTTAACGAGATCCAAACACTTCTTTGCAACTCCATTAGTAACTAAAATAAACTAACCAAGATGATGAATGATGCACCACCTTTGAGAAGGCTCTTTTTCAGGCCAATTGCAAGTTGCCACTTTGTTAAAGGTAAAGGCACAATGGAAAATGTACATGTTGCTACAGCCAGTCACATCTAAGAAAAGAAGATGCACAGTTTTTGTGCCTCCAAAAAAGTGACAAAAGTTAATGAATCTTCCAGCAGCTTTTGTCCTACATAGAAGTGACTGGAGACCAGCCTACAGATCTTGAGTCAGGTGTTTACAGAAGTTTTTGATGATCTTTGACTGGAAAAGTAGTGTGATGGCCAAGTTCACTCCTATGTTTTGCCATTCAGCATTTCAGGCAATAATCTACAGGTGTTTGTATTAAAAAGATGAACACCTAATGTATCAGCACAATTGTGAATCACAATAATTGGGAGGGGTGTTGCCAGCAGATTGAGGGAGGTGACCCTTCCCCTCTGCTCAGCACTGGTGAGGCCACACCTGGAACACTGTCTCCATTTCTAGGCTCTGGAGTACAAGTGAGACACAGACATACTGGAGAGAGCCTAACAAAGGGCAAGGAAGATGATGAAGCAACTGGAGTACCTCTCCTATGAGGAAAGCCTGAGAGAGGTGGGACTGCTCAGCGTAGAAAAGCTGTTTCCTCAAACAATGCACAAGGCCACACAGACGAATATTTGTTACCATGCTGTTAAGTGCCATCATAATTCATGTTGCTTTATTATTGTCCCTTACAACAGTAGCCAGGTTAAGTTCTAGTTGGGCTCTGGCCCTTCTAATTTTCTTCCTGCATAACCTCATAATATTCTTGTAGTCCTCTTGAGTTGCCTGCCCCTTCTTACAATGGTCAGAAACTCTCATTTGTTCTTTTTTCCTGAGTTCAAGCCAAAGCTCCCTATTCAGCCAGGCTGGTCTTCTTCCCTGCCAACTTGACTTTCATGTCATGGGGACAGCCTGTTCCCATGCCTTTAGGATTTCTTTCTTAAAGAATGTCCGTCCTTCCTGGACTCCCTTGCCTTTCCGGACTGCCTTCCAAGGGACTCTATCAACTAGGCTCCTAAATGGGCCAACGTCTGCCCTCCAGAAGTCCAAGGTGGCAGTTCTATTGACCCCACTTCCTCACTTCTCCAAGAACGGAAAACTATAATTTTGTGATCACTATGCCCAAGGCGGCCTCCAACCGTCATATCCTTCACAAGTCCTTCGCAGTTCACAAACAATACGTCTAGTCACTCATTCACCAGCTGTGTCAGAGAGTTATCTGCCACACACTCCAGGAACCTTCCGGACAGTTTTGTCTCTGCTGTATTGCTGAAGTCCCAACAAGAGAACAGGGTGCTGGAACGTGTCCAAAGAAGGGCAACGAAGCTGGTGAAGAGTCTGTAGTACAAGTCTTCTGAAGAGCCGCTGAGATTAACTGGGGCTGTTTAGCCTGGAGTGAAGGAGGTTGAAGGAAGACCTTATCGCTCTCCACAACCACCAGAGAGGAGGTTGCAGCAAGGTGAGTGTTGGCCTCTCTTCTCAAGTAACAAGTGAGACCATTTCCTCTCATCCTATCAAGTTGTGCCAGGGGAGGTTTAGTCTGGATATCAGGAAATATCTGGATATCAGGGTTGTTGAGCATTGGAACAGGCTGCCCAGAAGTGGATGAGTCACCATTCCTGGAGATGTGGTGCTTAGGGACATGGTTTAGTGGTGGACTTGGCAGGGTTAGGTTAAGGCTTGGACTTAATCTTAAAGGTCTTCTCCAGCCTAAATGATTCTGTGATTACTCTTTTCTATTAGTAAAGAGAAAATTCACCTGTCCTCTAGATCCAAAGGAGCATAAGGAAGATAGAGACGTTTTGCACTCAGCTGATCAAGTGCAGCAGTATACGCTGCCCATTCTTGTCCTGCACCCTGCTATTGGCAGCTTCTGCTCACATATTAGGTGTAGCAAAGGGGGGGTAACTGCTTCTGCTGAGGAGGTCACTTCAAAGCAGACACTGGCACCTTCATCTTTCATTTCTAAATCCCAATTCTAAGAGGAGTATTCTTACCCTATTAGAAAAGGGGGCTTCACTCAACCTGAGTGAAAGCTTCTGTCAAGATCTAGTGATCTGATGTGGTGACAAACAACCAGCTTTGACAAAATGGTTGTGTGAACAGATTAGGAAGATGCTGGAGCAGCAATGAAACCAGAGCCTGACATCTCATCAAAGCAAGGCTTCCAGAAAAGTAGTAGCATCTGGTTTTATACCAGCTAAAAAACAGGGAAAGGGGGAAGAAATATAAACCAAAGTTTAAAGGAACAGAAGTTTTTCTTTAGATCTACACACTTGTAAAAACATACTTTTTTAAGTGAAGGCAGCCTTTATAGTATGTTCTTAATTTGATATACCTTATGTCAACTCAGGGGATAAATCTCAGCTAAGACAGTTTCCTGCTTTCACACATTATTAGAAGCTGTCGATGGAAATTTAAAAGCAAAGATGAGAACATCTGTTTACATTTTTACCCATTCATTGAATGGCACTGCTTCACTAATGGGCTGCACAAGCCCCAAAGTAAAAAATACAGAAAGGAGAGTGCAGAACTATATGGGCAGGATCTGAAAACAGAGCAAAACTGCTTTTTTTGAGATGCGATAAATGAGCTGTGCCATTTAAAAAAAATCTCACCCTCAGTTTAATCCAAATATTATTTAGCATACAGTATACACAGTAAAGAACTCTGCAGAGATGTGTCCCTCCTCCACCTTCACACCCCTGCATGAAGATTTATTCTATTTTAAGATAATATTAGCTACACTGCTATGCTAATGCTCAAGAAAAAAAAGTCAAAAAGACAAAACCTTTAGATGTAACAGATTTACTACAGGATGGTTTAACCAGATAGAAAAGCAGCTTTTGAAAGAAGCAAAACTTCACAGCTTGGGCCAATGAGTTGGCATACATCTGCAGCTACACTCCCTTATGACAGCTCAGAACTCGGGTGCTAGTGCCAATTCTAAATTTAAGACTCTTAACTGAAGAAACACAGGGAAGGGAAGGGTTACAGAGACCCATTTTTAGAAGAGCAGATTTAAACAAGAATTTATGTTTCACAATTTCAGGTTTTTACTACTCTCAGTATTAGCAATTGAAAGCTTTATGGAAACTGCTTACTCCTCCTCTCTTCCCCTCCAAGGGTCACCTAATTTGCTCTCTGCAGAAAACTGATGGAAAAACAGACCTTAAGCCTGACATGCTACATGCATTTAGCATGCTTACAACCTGTAAAACTTATATATATATATATATATATACACACACACACTTAATATACTGAAGAAAGGAGAAGGCATGCTTCTAGACCACAGTGGCCAACACCAAGGTGTCTTTCAAAAAAGCACAGTGAAGATCTCAAGATGCAATTTAGCCTTTATATTGGGTACTAGTAACTTGGAAAGTGCCATTCCTTTAAGAATAAAAAACGAGAGAGTAGGACTTTTTAAAGTACTAGCTAGCGAGCTGCAGTAGAGAATCTTTTATTGTTTTTAAAGCCATTAAATAATGCTGATGAGAAAAGGACTGTACAAGCAGGATTCCCAGAACCATGACAACCAGGGCCATGTATACGCAACTTCCTTACATAACATGAAGTCACTGCCATAGAAACCAAACTACGTCATTAGCTGTCTATGCTATGCCTGCCTTAAACACAGGGCAGTCAAACATCTGTTATGTTCCAGTTTGTAGACTGCACAAAGCATATCCATATTCATCTGCTTAACCCCTGAGCTGGGCTTTACCATTTCATCAGCTGTTTATTGCTTTCTAAAGTTCCGGATTTACTCCTAAAAGAAGCACTACCGATTTCAAAAAGTTACAATTTATGTTACATAAGCACCTTATAGCATCAGATCTGCTTAAATTTCTATCATTCTTCAGAAGTCAGACACTTGTCCCACTTTATATATGCTATGTGAATTTGTGATTTGAAGCAGCTAAAAATCCATACTCATTTTGGAACAGACACATTCGCATTAACTCCATAAAATAAATTGAGTCTGTTTAATAAAGTTCTTTATTTCAGACCTTTATGGGGGAAAGATTTCTTCTTTCCTCCTAACTTAAATGAACTGCTTAACAGTTTACACGGTGTATATTGCTCAGTAGGTACTTTCTACAGAAAGTCTGCTTCTTAAGTGATTTGTAATATTGACTAAATTTAGTCAGGTTTTATACATTTCTCATCAGAATGTTTACTATAACAGTTGAACACAATAGATATCTTTCACTAGAAGTCACTTAAATCAGCAAAGAAGAAAACAATTCAACTTTTACGGAGATGACAGAAATGTTTACATGTTTATTTTGCCACTGCAGATGTATCAACAGATTGGATAAACGAAGGATGGAAACAATCCCTGGTTTCCAGCATCATAGGTAATTGCTCTGACCACTATCTTAAGACATCAAAGAGAATGTCATCACCACTGCAGCTATAACCTCCTCAGAAAAAATCGTGGAAGAACATCCAATTCATAGAAAGCTGTTGAAGACAAGCCTTGAAAGAGACTCAACACACCAGCACTTCAATATCAAGTTCTTATATGCAGATCTAAATATGAGAATCTAATGTAAAGATCATTAGCATCTCTGCACTCTGTGCATGTCTAGGGCTAGGCAGCAACTGGGCAGTACCTGAAGACTGCTGTTTCCAACTTAGACAGAAAACCTCATCATGCACTACTTTATTAGGATTGAAATTTAGAGGTGGAATCCCCATTTTGCTCAGGAGTAGGTACAGGCTGATAACTCAGAAGGATAACCGTGGTAAATATGCTCATTACAAGTTGAAATTTAAGGTCTTATTCACAGCATAGGCTAATTTATAGCATAGCTTCATATAAGCGTCTGAAGAACCAAAACCCAGTTTAAGAGTTAAAATATTTATGACAACTGAAACACTGCAGAAAATACGACTTCTGTTAAAAACAGTGATGAAAAATTACATACTACAGTATAAAAGGATAAAAGCTGGTATCAAACTACTGAATTGTTTGAATGGTGCCTTTTACATTGTTGAAATACTTGTGCTTCAAAAGGAGAACAAAGCATTTCCACCACTGTATAAGCTAAAAAGGTTAAAAAAGTTGTATCCCTTGTGTAAAAAGTCAGTGGCAAGATAGTACAGAATAATTTCAGCATTTCTATGCATCACAAATATTTTTACACTACAATGTGCACAGACTGCTGGCAAATCTGGAATAAGCTTGAACTGGACCAATTGTGAAGTCTGAAGAACATTGGTAAAGATTACTTTTTTGTAGATACGAGAATTTTATCCAGTTGAACTATTCTTCCAGTCTTTAACTTCTCATGAAGAAGGCTTTGAATAAACCTGCGCACTGTTTTCTCTAGTTTTCAGAGATGCCACTGTCTGCTAATTCAGCTAACTTTTGGGGTTTTGTAAAATGAGCTTTTTTTTCCCCTTGCAGAAGGCTGAGGAGGAAATCATGCACAATCAATGCTAATATTTTAAAAATTAACAGGCAGAACTGGGTTTTCTCCTTGTTTTAAAGCTCTACAAATCCAAATTACAATTACTACTAGAACACAGAGCAGACAAGAGAATTAGGAAAAATCTTTTTCTTCCCCTATCTCTCCAAAAAAGAGCATAAATAGCAAATGGCATTCAGCAAATTATTTTCATAATTAACTTATCTGTCTGATGAAACAGTCTGTTCTATATATGTTATTTTATTTGACTACAACACAATCATCAGTAACTAGTCTTATCTTTGGAAGCAATTCTTATTTTCATTCAATCTGGCAACTAGTACTTATTTTTCCCTGAATACAATAGCAGGGGGTTTGCTGGTTGCATAAAACTATTAAAATACAGGCAAATAGTTGTTTCATATTTTTTAGTAACTAATGCGTCTCAGATTTCACTAAGGTTATTTTAACAAAAAATCACCACCATTGAAAGGTCTTACTGAACACATGCCACTGTCTTTATTCCAAAATACCCTGTTTTACTCTGATTCATCCGTTCTGCATTTAGAAATGCATTCTTTCTCCTTTGGTTTCTGTTGCTTAGCCACAATTTAGAAGTTACTGAATCTACATTAAAACCACAAACAATGAACTGACTTTACAACACTACTACACCAGAAAATGATTAGCCAGGTTAAAAAACAATATGCGTTAAATGCAGAAGGAAGTTTTTCTCTGTATAAAAACATGTTCTCTAAATCACTGGTGATATCAAAGTCCATGCAGCACATAACCTATAAACATGTTTCACTGCAATGATTTTGATCTTTTACAGAGTAAAGACAATTTGCTCCTAGTACCTAAAAATACTTCATATTTTCTGATGGACTATATATTCCTAAAGATTTTAGCTCCAAAACGTATAGTTTGTACTTCATAAAAATCAACATCTTAGTACAGCTTTACACGTGAATGCAAAACCTGAGCATCTGGTTTATAAGTAAGAAGTACACCACTGATTTAGGTCCCACCAGAACTGTGTTGCCAAAGCAGTCAGCCACAGGCTGAACGTAAGTAATCTAAATATTTGCTTGCAAGAGACATGAAATGAAGCTTCCTGGCTGTGGAGATGTATTTATCATAATGAAATCTTTTTCCACAACAGCAGTTTGAGATATTATGAAAACAGTTCTTCCATGAGCACAGCAAGATGACTAAGAAACATCCCTGTACTTAAGCTACAGTTTAGCTGATATGGTACTAACCAAATCCTGACAGCTTCTCCTCTGAAGATTCACTTGGATAAATTATTCTTTGCTTCACCCAGCAGTTTATTGGTGTATGCATTTAAACTTGTGCATAAAGTAATCCAGAATGGAACATAAATTAAACTTCACAAATACTAGCTGGCAGAGATTTACCGAGAAGTCCTCAGTGTCACAGACTTCCACTCCTCACTACAGCCTCATCATATCATAACTTCACTTCTAAACGTAAAGCTCCAGTACCTGTAGCTTAATACCCTCAATCTGAGGCATCAAAAGTATTTTCCTGTCAATAAAGTAACTAGATTGAGAGCAAAAAAGCAGAACCAAAGGAGAGCATGCTACATAGAAACTGGACTCCCATACCTGCAATACATATTGCCACAGAATGTAAAAATAAATTCTTTGCTAAAATGACATGAATATCCTCAAGACTGAAATTTTACAACCAATTTCTTATATTTGTCCCTTATAAAAAGCATAAAACTTCATTCCTGATAATTTTTCAAATTTGACTCCGTTATTTTCAGCAGCATGAGACACACAGCACAGCAGGGAGAAGGCAGAAAAGGAGGACCACTACCACAAGTAGACTGGAGGAGAGAGCAGCACAGAAATACACATATACTTACATCAATTCCTTCTGTTTCACTTCAAAAGCATTTGAAGCTGAAAAGTAGAACACACAATTCTCCTAAAAATGCACTGGCAGTGATACTTGATGAATTTCAGTCAAATCTGTTTCTCTTACATGGGAGGTGAAGATAAGCGAGCTAGGCTGAGTTATCTAACCTTTATTAACACAAAAGAGGAGCAGGTCCTACCACCTTCCCCAGATCTCTAGTCCGAGCTGTATGCTCCCTTCACCTCCTTTGCACCAGCTCTTCCACTTAATGCTAAGGGAACAAAGAGCTCTGCTAATCTGGCAGAAGTTAAGCCTGATAGAAAACGGCATACAGTTTTTCTGTCAAGTTAGCTGATAAAACCAGTTCATCAAATGGTCAGCCATGCAGAGAGAAAGAGTAGCTCTGCACAGATGCAAGCAACGGAGAAGACCTCTTATGCTGCAAGTGGCTGAGTATTACACTCAGCTTTGTGCACTCTCACACCTTCTAGCTCATTCTATAATATATCTACCAAAAAATCTTTTAAAGTGTTGCAATGTAGCATTAAAAAGGGGGTTTGTCAAAGCAAAACAATAGGTGAAAAGCTTTTGTAGGAATTTTTACTTTTCGTTTCTGTCAAGTTTGGTTGCAATCTGATTTTGAGCATACCGAAACTCCAAAATGGTGTCAGGTATGCTAAATGATTCAATACCACACACAGTTTGCAAGTATCTTCCCACTTCATTTTTTTCACTCAAGTCTGTCAAGTCTTATATTCAGCATTTTTATAGTGTAAAAGGTCACTGTACATACCTACTGGCTATTACGCCTAGGTTAGTCACTCAGTTTGTGACTAAAGTGCTATACACATGCAGAAACATCAAAACCAGCTCCACACGGGCTGGACAGGGTCATTTAGGGCTACTTAGCTATCCTCAAGCACCTGCTAAACATAGCTGAAACTTTGAAAGACCAAGCATGCCCAGAAACACTGCATGCAGATAAGCAGCCCTTGCAAATACCTGATGCAAAAGAGAAAAAAAAGAACTTGGGATCATCTAAACAGAGACAAAGTGGGTTGAAAGCAGTATCATTACATCAGGAAAGCTATGTATGACAGATCCTTTGTTTCCTTTAATAATCAAAAATGTAAAATTGACTAGATAATAATTGTAGATAATTGACTAGATGATAAATACATATATCCATTATTGTTTTACTTTTTGAATATTGCTGGAGTTTGCTGGATTACTGCTCTAGAAGGAGCTCTGCCTGACCTAAAATAATAAGTCCTTTTGATTTATGAAATGAACTTTATGTGCAGCCACAGCCCTCTCACTTTCCTCTGATTAGAACAAATACTAATTGTGAAAAAACATGGGAAACTACAAGCAACAGAACTTCTCATTATCTAACTCACTTGGCTTTTTGAAAAGCCCTGGGAACATATGATCATTGCCTAATATTCCTCTTGCATCATTTTACCTACAGCCTTAAACACAAAAGGAAATGAGAGACCTAAATTAACTAATCTCTTTTCAAGTGTGAAAACTTTTAAGTAGCATCACAAAGGGGAGATTAATCCCTAAACTAGCTGAAACAGTTAGCTTTCATAAAGCAAGCTTTTCCATGATATTTACTAAGCGTATAACTTAATAAATGACTCAATATTTCAACATAAAAGACTGAATATTTTAGCTTTTGTAGCAAGAAAATGTATTTTCCTTTATATACTCATTCTAATATTATGCATAAGACATCAGAGAAGCCATATTTGTGGCAAAGGTCTTTGACCAAAAAAACCCCACATCATATCTCTTGTTGAATTTTTCTTGCAATAATTTTTGCAACTACAACAATTTTCGATAAATGAAAACAGGTGTGGGGTTTTAAAAAGATTACAATGAATGCAAATGTACCTCCACACGCACAGAGTACAAGCAGGGCAATCACTGGTATTTTAGTAAATTGAGTTGGTTTTCAAGTGGTCAGATGTTCACAAAGAGGCAGGACCATGTTGTCACAGTGGTGAAAGAATGACGTCCTTTCTCATAAGCGAGTAGCTTTTCGATTGGTTCAGCTACAATGTCATTTCATCCCAACTGGCAAAAAATCTTTGCCATTGTCAGTCATTATTATTGCAATATTAATAGCCCTATTCAGCCAACAGCTGAATGAGTTCACAGCACTTCACTATTTCAGGCTATATATACACACCTTGCACATTACAAATATAACTGATGTAATCTCTCCTTTGCAAATGTCTACTTCTGAATTTATGCATATTTCTAGTCCACAAGTATGACCTCATTTTAGCATGAAAGTTTATCTTTAAAGGTTAAGAAAGCTTTGCACAAGCTGATTTCTCAGTTGCATAATTACATGGTTAGTGATAAATTTCCTAAACACATATTCTTTTAAGACTCTACATTTAAGACTCTTTTTTTGGGGAAGAAGGGTTTTAAAGGAATCTCTATAATTTTTCCCTTTTTTTTCCCTCCCAAACTTTGCATTTAAAATACACAAATAAGTCATATTTAGAAACCTTACATAGTGTATCTTACCTTTTCACCCACAGTTAGAAATGGAAATTCTAAATTCAAAGTTGTTATCTTATTGGCACCTAGTAGTAAATTCTGATATTTTCATTCTGTATCTATTGTACTGACAGTATTTTAGAGATTTCGTAGTACATTACAAAGTGATGAAAACTGTGCCATTAAAAAGGAATACAAGCACTGCAATCTGTCAACTAAGATAGGAGAAGTTCTAGTATCCAGTATTGGAGACAGCAGAATGGGGAATAAGTACAAAAAACTAACCACTGAGGTGTATTTAAATATTCTCAGAAATACAACTTAATATGATCCTTAAATACCAGCTAGAAAAAGTTTTTTTTTCTAGTTCTTATACTGTTCTTATCAATCCACTCTGTATTAGGCAGACCTCCTCCATCTAACCATTTTTTCTAATACTTTTCATATGTTTACCTACCTAATTGCTTAAAAAGTCCTCTAAGAAAAATTTATGTGATGTTACATTTATCACTAAGAGGTCCAAAGTGCATATTGGTAACTATACAATTCAATTTGGACCATCTGGTCACAATGCTTCTAACGTCATGCTCCCCCTCACCTCCCACCCTCCATAATCCCCATGCAATTCCTTTTTCCAAGCATCTTCAAGATGGGTAGCAATATCAAAACTCCATTTTTTGCTCACCCTCCAAAAGTTGACTACTATTCTGCTTTTGAGGAATATTCTTCGCAGTCCCTTATGTTAATTATTTAAGAAATGCAATTTCCATCTAGTTTTGGAGGCCGCTGCAATCAGCTACACTCATGCTTCAGGAAATTCTCAAAATAAAAAGAACAACACAGGAGAACTCAGGAGTTGGCATCTGTAGCTTGCCAGTAATAAACACAGAATCAACTCATCTAAAACATCTGACTCTAAATAGAAATCATTTTGTCAAGCATCGCTGTAGCATGAACATGGATTTGAAAAACCACAAATAGCATAGACATCTAAAATTCCTAATTATAGCACACTTGAGAAAGTACTTTCAAGTCCAGAAAACCCACACAGAATACCTATTCAAAGTCAGAAGCCATGAAGTGACACCCAAAAGGTTTAAGCGAAGAATATAAGAACTATAAACTAAAGTTATTTATATTAAGAATAATGCAAGAATTTAGTTCAACAGTGTGCAGCACAAAAAATTAGCAAAACTCTCGACAAGTCATCTCAATGTAAACCATCACTCCAGCCACTATTATAACCATAGCAACACACACACACAGAGCCATGCAGACTCCTAATGGCTGTTATTAAGACAGTAAAGGTACCACATACTGGGCATACAAGAACAAGAGGCTACAACAAGCTATTTTTGAAGCATTACTTGTAATAACATGTACCTAAATTTGTTGGAGAAGTAGTGAGCTCTACCTCTGTCAGATCCAAGCAATCTGTATGACTACAAGACATTATTCAGTGGCTCTACCAATGTTTACAGCTATTGTAAAAACAACCATAAAGTTACTTCTAATAGCACACGGCCCAGAGCTAACAGAGAGAGAGAGAGAGAGAGAGAACGATCTGTAGTAGTCCGGCTGCCACCCTCCACTTTCCAGCTAGAAACAAGAAGCCTCATTTACACGTTACTATTTCTCTTACCTTTTAATCAATTGGGAGTAACTGGGAACTCACTCGCTACTTTCAATTCTCAGTGAAGAAAAGGGCAGAGATAGCCAAGTTAGTACATATTAGAAACGGATTCCCAGCACCTTGCAGCAGAACATGTAAGCAGTCTGGGCTCACAATGTCAGCCCTATTTTGCTAAACCAAGCAAAGGCCAGGTCGTATGGAGTCTTGAGCAGCCTGCTCTGGTGGGAGGTGTCCCTGCTCATGGCATGGGGGTTGGAACTGGATGGGCTTTGAGGTCCCTTCCAACCCAAACCATTTTATGATTGCATGATTCTATGAAATAAGTGTTGGGTTTTTTTGCAGGGGAGGGCAGGATGATAATGCTAAGAATAAACTGAAACCAGGCACTTTTCTGAAAGGGCACGAGTTCTCTAACAAAGGAAGTACAAGCATACACACATTGCCTTCACATTATTACTAACAGAAAAGTTAATTACAAAGTATACAATTGTAACATGTTTGAGAATGTTTCTCTTTCAGAGGAAGCTGCTCCAGAATAGCAAACATCTATAACTCACACAAGTTACAACATTATTTCTTGTCAGTTAGCTGGCTCTCACACAGGGCAGTAACTTGAAACACAAAACAGAGCGGTACAACATCATGGTACTTAAGTTTAGATTATTGGTTGAATTCAAAGAGGACATACCCACTGCTGGTGCATCATATTCATCCCCAAGTAAAATTTCAGGAGCAGAATATGCAAGAGATCCACAGCTTGTGGTAAGCTTCTTTCCAGGCTGAAATTTGTTGCTGAAGCCAAAATCAGTCAATTTCACAAGTCCTTGTTTTTCAAAGAAGACGACATTCTCTGGTTTTAAGTCTCTATGAACTACATGCAGTTTATGGCAGTAGGAAATAGCATGAACTATTTGAGCAAAATATTTTTTTGCCAGGTCCTCGTTCAGACCTTCTTCATGTTTCATGATGTAATCAAACATATCTCCTCCATCACCTAGCTCTAAGATAAGGTAAAGCTTAGTCTGGGTGTCAATGACTTCATACAGCCGTACTATATTGGGATGCTGCACTAGTTTCATGCACCTAACTTCTTGAAACAGATGTCCGGTGGCTAGAGTGTCCAGTTTGGTCTTGTCAATTACTTTTACTGCTACTTTTTCACCTGTGAAGACATGTCGAGCAAGCTTGACCACAGCAAAATGGCCTCTGCCCAAAGTTTTATCCAAGTCATACAATCCTGCAATTTTCCCATCATATCCTCGTTTGAAGCCTGCCATTCTGTTGCAGAAGATGAAATGATATTTAAGCTCTTTGGAAAGCTGATCTTTTCATACAAGAGTATCCGATGCAAGTAAACAGTCCATTGTCATTGCCAAGCATACCTAAAAATAAAGGGACAAGATTATATACTTGTATAAAAGTAAGCAAAATTATTATTACATTGGCACATTATTACAGATTACTTATTAAATTCTTCAGGCATTTTTGCAAAGGGTTTGATAAGCCATGCTATAATAACCAACAAATTCCTAAAATCACATTATCAGTATGCTTGAAGAAAGTGAATTTCAATAGTGCAATAATGAAAATTTCTCTGAAAATCAGCAGTGTTCATGTTCTTGAGTTAGAAATCTTGCAAGCAACACTTGAAGAAGAAGAAGGTTTGTTAAAATTGGCAAAGTCAAAATCTGTAACTTTCCCAGCTACATTAGAAATCAGCTGGGTAGCAAAGAATATTGAAAAGGGAATATGTTTGATTTACCTGATTTTTTACATATTTCTTCATGTTGCAGCAAAAAAATAGCTCTAATACAAATTCTGATGACATTTCTTTCAACTTCTACCTTCTCCCTTTTAACAGTTTCCTGTTTAGCAGAGCTCAGACTGACATACAAGACAATTTTGGTACTTTAATTAGTTTGAGCATTATCAATTAATGTTGTAATTACAACAAATGAACAAAGCTTTACAGGTCAAAATGAAACATTTGGGTTGGATGTACTCAGTGCTAAATAAAATGTCTTGTTAAATATTTTGACTGGAGTTTTAAAAACTGGTGATAAAAAGTTTGTACATAGGCTGCATATGTTCAGTGGTCCTGGGAATGAGTCAGGAGAATGGGAAGAAGAGTGGGAAGGAAGGGGATAGAACTCAAGAGTTCAGGTTATTTGTGCTGAAATCTTGCTTACCAGTTAATCTGGCATCTAAGCAAACAAGATCCAACTTCTAAAACATTCGTATTCAAACCTGATTTGAAGGCTTTATGTTCCATTGCCACTCTTTCAGACACCAAACCTTCCAAAAACTTTTCCTGCACCTTTAATATAGATTGAGGTTTAAACAAAAATCTGTAGCTATCTAAAAGCTAATCATTTCTCCCACTTTGAGAAGAAAGTAGATAGAAATATGAAAATCAGACGGCTTATTGCCAGCTCAATAAAAAACAGAGAACATAGCTCTTTAGAATATATTTTCACAGTTTCAAAACTGAACTTCAAAAAGAAAAATCTTTGAAAAGGAAGCTGGCAAACAAACAGCCCCTTACATTAGTTATTCTCAAGCTGAAATGTAAGCATTAGATTAAAAACACTCCCTGCTAAACAAGTTATTTCACAGGCAGTGAAACTAATGAACCTGGTTTCATATGGATTCAATTACAAGGTTGGGGGTCCTGTGAGGATTCTCTGATGTTTAACAAGCTCACCTTATTGCTTCTCTCAGCTGGAGCCATGGTATAACCTCTATCCAGCTTTCTACTTCCACAAAGTCCGTGGGAATTCAGTTTGAGACCTCCACGCCTGTAAAATTTGAATGAAATCAATCAACTTCTGAAACCTCATAACTTAGACAAGGAACAGGGTAAGTGTGACAATGATATAAACATTGGGGCTTGGGTTTTTTGTTTTTTTTTTTTCTTTAAAGATAATAATCAAGCATTAAAAAACTCCATCAGGTTTGTGTTACTGTACCCTTTCATTCTGCTACTAAGCACTATGCTTCAGATGTTCTTCCAAAAACCACTCCACTTCACTAGAAGATACCTCAATTATCAAAACTGGGATTGGCATAGCTGCTTCTCAACACATCCCACACTGCTTATACTTTTTCCCCTACTACTCTTAATTAATCATATAATGCCATGCCATCCTTATTCCAAAAGGTACAAAACTAGATTAGAGTATTCTACATTAAACCAAATGCCCATGTCAAACAATCTCCTATCCAGTAAATAACCATTGATCAATGCACAGGGAAGAACACAGTACAATGGTAAACAAAGATAAGGAAAGATTCATTATTCACTCTCAAGAGATTCAAAGACTTCTTTACATCAGAGGGCAGTGGCTTTATGTTTAACAAAACAAAGCTTGATGGGTTCCACCCCCCCCTTTGAATCTGGGCAGGTGTTTTGTTAAAGCATGTGAATTTTTAGCATCAAGAACATCCTGCAACAAGGAGTTTAAGAGCATAACTACAAGCTGCAAGAAGAACCACATCCTCTTGTTTGTTTTTAATCCTCTGATAATTTGTACATCTTCTCATTCACCATCTGTTCCAAAACAAGAACCATCATACTCTATTTACCTTGCCTCAAGCAACTCCCAGTTTTAGCTGCCTTCCATCCTAGCTTCAGCTCAATCTTACTAAAGTCCTAGGCCGTCCCTCCTTTTACAGAGGTTATTCCACAGGGTTTAGCATTCTTCTCACCTTTTTCAACACATTTTCTGGTTCATTCTATACTAGTTTCCATGGCTATTTTGGGGGGGGGTTTACCACTGTTGAGCATTGACATAATATTTTCATGTAATGCTTTATTATATTTGTATAATGTTCGATCATACTGATCTAATCCCCAAAATGCAGGCTAACGTAGTCCACCTACACACCTAACTTTAACCAGTATGAAACAACAGGGGAGATATTAATCAGCTGTGCCACATATGGTTGCACAACCCCAAGTCTCAATCCTAAAAGGACTGTAAGCATTTAAAAAATGAAAAAAATGCCAGACCGAACAGGCTTTACAGAACTGCTGTCTTCACAGCGCCCTAATCAGACTCTTCAGTTCTGGATTAAAGAAATAAAATAAAAAGATAAAAGTACTACACAAACTTAAAGACAACTTTTTCTTAACTTTCACTAGGGCATCACCCCTCCTCATAAATCTGTTTTACCCATAATGCATCCTATAGCAAATACCTTATGCTAAAGTACTTAAGTTTTAGAACCCTTAAATTAAAAAAAAAATGTAAAAGTTGTGTCAAGAAAAGACAGCCATTCCCTATGCAAGTGAAGTTACAAACACGACAAATTCCAGTGCTCAAGCTTTTATGGACCATTTCTTTCTTGAATACTAAGTCAAACCTCAGTATTTACACCTCTGTTAACACAAATTCATCACATCCTACAAATCTGGCCCAGATCATGAAACACCTTTATTCTCTAAGGGGAAGATGTGGCTTTAAGAGAGATGTTCTGTTAAGTCTTTGATACAAAAACACCTGCAGACAAGACAGAGCTTTCTTAGCAGATGACAAAACCGTAGTTTCATTACTGTAAGAGGTAAGAAACATCAAGGTAAAAAAGCCTCACTATTCTGACTTAGCTTTTCTTTCTTAAATTTAAGAAGGTTACATCCCTGGCAGAGCAAAAAGGAGAGAGCAAACCCAGCCAGATGTAACAGAATGCAACTTGTCTGAATTTAACTACAACATTCAGCAGTAAGAAAAGATTTATACTAATTATTTTGTTCACTTGGCACGTTCTCAAGCATCTTTGTACAAACTCAAGTGATTTATCTCTAAATGACAGAATACACATAAACATCAACCTGTCAACAAAATTCCAGCAAAAATCGGTTACGCTTAAGCCATGGAGAAACACATCAGAGAGCAATCAATAGAATAAAAGCTTACAGAAACGTAAGATAAAAAACACTTACTAATACTGCAGCCTCATTAGCTGAAATAAAATTTAGAGATTAACAGTTTAACTTAACGTCTCCACAATAACAGACCAACTAATTTTTAAATCTTCAGAGATGACGCTCCCACAGTAAAACACAAGGATTTTAGACACACGCATGGTTAGAAGTGAACATACAAAAATTAAGAACTGTTCAGTATTAAGAGATGGACACAAAACTGTCATAGTGCATTTAGATACAAACCTTGATTACAACTTAAATATGCTGCCTAAAGGGTCACAGTTGCTATACCAATACTTTTCAGAGACGTAGTTTCTTGTTCTCAGTTTCTCTTTAGAGTAAGAAAGCACCTAAGTATCAACTAAGAGTACAGTTTCACAAGGTTCCAGATTTTGAGCCAATGCCTCTTTTGTGAGTCTTTTGTTGCAGTTGTCTCCTTAGTTATATCAGTAAAACTTTTGGGGCTAACTATAAATGGAATAACCCAAAACTTTCAGATTTAACACATCTACCACCATCATACTCCCAAATGGGGTTGGTTTTAATGACAGATCATTTCAGTTTTCCAGTTTACAATGTGACCTCTTGAACATTTTCACCAAACAAAGAACCTGCAAGCTGCAGCATGCAACAGTCACAATTTCAACCAGCCATACTTTGCCAGCAAGCCAAACTGCAGCCCAAGGAAAAATAGCTAAGAGACAGTTATATCACACAAAATATTTACCTGTCTGTTTTAATTCACATTATCTCAAGTCCTTTATTAATTCATTTTTCAGCATTAGAGAGTTAGGGGTTTCTAGCTGGTGAGCTTCCTAACCATTAGCAGCATTTAATCTATGTGGCTAATTTCGTTTTAGAAATGCAGTTTTCCTTAACTATACCAGAATTCAGCTACGCCCCCAATACTCATTTTATGCCATTGTGGACACTTACCAGTAAATAGATTCAGATCAGAACCATCCTTCCAGAGAAGCTCATACATCCTATCACACAAAATACTGCAAACAGCCCCTGTAATGGAGATCTGCAGAAGCCGTTTTGTAGTATCACATGCATCCTATTAAGAGGCTTAACAACAATACTGTGATTCAACCATCTCTACAAGATGGATGAATAGGTCTCTAACAGATCTGTTTAGAAAAGCAGTATGTTTCAGAGACACTAGTTTTTCTTCAAGCTATTCATCCTGTCCAAAAAGTTTCATTATATTATACATTACGTGCAAGAGCAGCCTAGTTCATCTTATCTGAATGTGTGTACTAGCTTCTTACTGCAGAAAATGAAGACTCAAGTTCTCTTTTCAACAAAATGTTACAATACTATGAATGCAAAAACTTCCCTGTGTTATCAGACAAACAGACATAAAAGCTGAAGTAATCTTCACTGGGACTCCTCTGTCCACAGACAGGTAACTATTCCTGTCTCTCTTCACGATAAATAGAGATTCAATCAACACAGATAAGAGCCTACAATAAAACAAATTGCACTCTAAAGCAGATAGCCAAATAGATAAAATGAATAATTTCTTAAAAGCACACATTTTCATTTTCTGTAACAGGAGTTTAGGATGACTAGTTCAGTGGACGTACATATTACACACATCCACAAGATGGATTAAATAGGTTTCACCCTGTTTCTGCTTTTGCTCTCTTTTGTCTCAGACGAATAACAACATCTATACAGATTATTTACTACATAATTATACATTGAAAGCAAGACTTACGTTGCTATTCTTCCTAGAAATCGTAAACTGAAATTCGACATAAACTAATCATAAGAGATCCAGAAGCAGTATTACAACTCAGCCCTCATAAACACAATGCTACCTAATGCTTTATTTCACTCTTTGCATGACTGCACCACCACATGCATGTGTATCTTCCCCTTCTCTGATGACACACCCATAAACTCTCCTGTTCCTAACAAATTCCAAAATAAAACACTACAACACATTTTTCAAAGGGTGCATGCATGTCTTCTGTTTTCCTATTAGGCAGTAGTTACTAAAGTGTTAAGATGTACCAGCAAATCTCTCCATCATTCAGCATGGATACACTTAAAATGATAAAGACAGAGTTATGGAGTAGTTCTACGTCTATCAGCTGCCAATTGCTGATGAAGTTTTGCCATTAAACATTTGAGTAGCCTGTAGTGAAATATTAGTGTTTCATTATTGTAGAATATATCGCAGGTCAGAGCTACTGATGCTGAGCCTGAACTCTTCTTAGAATCCAGAAATAAAACCAAAATACTATCAAGAAGGCCTTCAACTCTAAGGTCCATTATCTAGTGAACAACTAGAAGCAGAAATATTTGGGACACCAATAAACTTAATAAAGCATTGCTCTTGGAACTATAAACAAAAAGCTGGGGACAGGAGGTAGCACTATAGATGTGAGAAGAAATAAAATTCACTAACATTATTTTGTAACAGAAAATTATGAGAGCCTGCATGATCCCAGATCTAAAAGTACAACTTGGAGGGAGAACTAATGTATGAGAAAAAACTAAACTTAAGAAATATGATGCACAGTTCAGTATATTATCAATTAAATAATACATTTATTTCTTAGACAAGAAATACCCAGACTTTTAGACCTACAGATTGATGTCTACCATAGTATTTTCTTGAAGTCACAGATCAGTCACATCATACACAAAGTTCAAGCTTTCCTCTTTCACAGGAGTTCGCAAAACTGTGGTGTTTTGCAGAACACTAGTAAAAAGTAAACTAAGATTTGAGAACTGTGTTGTAGAAACCCCACTATACAGTTGACATCTACTTGTGAGAATCACCTTCAATAAAGGCAAGTGAAAAAAGTCACTGGATCTGAATTGGTCCTTCAAGGCCCCCCCACTTTAGAAGTCAAGAATGTATATTTCCTTTTTCTTTCATAACATGTAGATGAATGAGAAAAATACAGTAGGTATATATTGTAAAGCAATAGCAAGATAGTAGGTAGTAATAGCAAGATTATGACTACAGACTAGACAACAAAGCTATGAAGAGGACGGATGCGCTAAGATTGATCCAACTATGATCCATTGACAAACCCATCATTAGGAGTCACTGGCAGTGGTTCCAACTACCTCTAGTTGTGAAATATGTTAAAAGTCCAAAATACTTTCATAACCACACTGATCATCGCTGCAGTTCACAAGGCAACTTTCCATTTCTAAAAGGAGGTATTACACAAGATAAATGCAATCCGCCCTATGGATTTGAGAACTCAGCAATAGCTTTACACCATTTAAAGTCCTCACAGCAGCCACAGCTCCAAAAGCAAGTTTCATGTTGTCTCTCTTTTCCTCCTGCATCTACTCTAAACATCCAGAATGTAGCTAAACAAATAAAAAAGCAATACAGACACCACCGCCACCCTGTTCACATATCAGATGCTTCAGCAAATCGCCAGTTAAGATCTAAAGTATTATTGCAGAGGAAGAGAAGAATACCAGATCTTCCCAAATGGCCATGTCCCTTAAATTATCTCCTGCAAAGTAATTTGTGGTAACTTTTTTTCAAAGAAGACTTGCTCCAAATTTTATGATATCTGCTAGTGCTTTCTTTTTCTATCTGTAAATCAGTTATAAGACTTTGTTCAGACCCTGTGATGTCATGATATATAATAAAACTAGTTTCAGTTGAAATAATCATGCTTAGCAGTTCCCATTGAAAGAAAAATTTCTCCTCAGCTACAGGAAATTAACACAGGTATCCTCATTACAGACATTCATAAGCCTAATCAATCAAGATCTGGTATCAAAGAAGCCTGAAGATCACAGAAACCAAAAAGCTTTTCAGTCAACTGTCTTAGAAGCAGCAGAGATAACTCAAAGTAGTTAGAGTCCCTAGCCCCAAATTATACATTTCCAAGTTTGAGAAGCAGAATCCAAGCACCTTCTTGAAGGCTTTCCTTCTTCCCTCTCCCCCCCCCAAAAAAACTTGGAAAATAAAACCGATGAAGAAATACTCTGCACATCAGACAGACGTCATATTATTGTGATTCATGATGGTATCACTATCTTTTAGACAGGACACTACATCTTTATTCCCAGAAAACCTCCTGAAGGAACTTTGCAAAAAAAACCAGACAACACCGATTTCTTTTTCACCAATCTGGACTCTTTCAGAGGAACTGCCTCATCTACTTCATGTTCATGAATTCTCCAAAGTGGTTCATGTTTTTCAAATGTCTATTTATTAACATAACCACATAATTTTCTCATGCCAGACAGTGTAGCAAAGACCACTAACAAGAGCTGTAAACATTCCACCACTAATCAATGAACACTTCAGTGTGGCTTCACATTTTAATAAGTTACCACTGTTGATACACCTATCATCTTTGTTGTGTAAATTCAGAATCTGATTTTTATTCTGTATCAATGGAGGTGAAAGCATCAAATGCTAGCTTGAATATGAGTATTCAGATGCAAATATGTGTACATACTGTTAGCATCTATAGTAGCAACAGCAATTTCCATTAAATGCCTTAAGATCGATCTCTGAGCCCGAATGTCAGATAGCTTCATTTGTGTAGCAATACACCTATACAAAACTTAATACTGAATTGAGTCAAGTTGCTTCTGAGGTACTGATATTTTCCATCTAGAATATAAATTACTTAAACCCCTAACCCACAGTTACTCTGTTTCAATACTTTATCCTCATTTATAGCATCCTAAATTAGTTAGAAACTGGCTAGCACCTGAAATATACCATGCTTCAATATGAACTAAAATTATAAAAGTCTAGGCTATCATCTTATCTCTCAAGTAAAGTTGGTTTAAGTTCAGTCAGTAACTACATAGGAGACTGCTTAGGAAAACACAGAATGATATATGAAGATAAGAGTAAAAAGGAGTCTGTCAAATTCAGTGCAACATTCACATCCCGACACTGTTGTAGAAGATCACCGTACAACTGAGTGATTCAGCTTTTCAGCAAGCTAACATGCTTCGTTTCATATTTCACAAGTGTAAGAAGTGCACAGTGTTTTTTCCTCATTAAATTCTTAACATTAGTGACTTAATCAACTTATGTGTACTAGAATTCTGCCAGGGTAAGTTATCCTAGAATTGTAAGTGAATACACAGTTTTTCAAATCCGCTTAAGCTCTTACATAATGCTGTTATGTGTATTAAAACAACAGCTACCTTACATTATTACAGAAGCTGCAGCACTCCAGCTAAGTGCTTCAAAGTAGTGTGACAAGGAAGATGCACAGAACCCCAAAGGTTACTGAAGTTAGGTGCTTAAGCCATTTATTATCAGAATATTCATCGTAAGTTCGAGTACAGCCCTATAGTCAAAAGGCAGTGTCCCTGGTCTGAACCATGCTTTATCAGCTTCTTATTTTAAAACGTAATTAGAAAATACTGTTTAAGTAGGAACGGACAGAAGTTCATCAAGAAGTTTTACAGCTACAGCATTTCAGTGGAATTTAGAAAGCAGACAAAATCCAAGAAAAGTAGCACCTTTTTTTCAGGAGACATACACATTCTGCTAGCTGCACCAGGATACCGTGCCCTTGAAAGCAAGGCAGGCAACAAAGCAAGATAAAGGCGCTAGTTTGGCATTACAGCTGCTAGTGGGATAAAAAAGACAATGATGCACTGAAGGTGCAGACTGCAAAAGAATTACTCAATTATGATATTGCAGGCAGGGAGTTAGAGCCTTAGGAGAGGCAGCTTGGTCAGAATAGTACACAAGGAAGACAACTACTACAAGAATATCTGCAGCAGCATCTTAACATGCATACTCTTAACATGTTACTTGATTAAAAGTAATCAGAAAGCAAACTATGTATCTACAGTACAACCATCTACACCACGTGGGAACATTAGTTTTCGTAGCAAGAGCAGTCACTAACCTATACAGAAATTTCAGTATCCAAAACTCAAGCTGTACTTTCTTGCTTCTTAACTGTGTAAAACAAAACAAAACAAAAAAACCAACCCAAAAACAAAACAACAAACCAGTTTATCACTAAGTCCACTTAAGATGTCCATCTTCCCCTCTCCCTGTTTTTGCTCTTGTGGGAAGCCTCAGGTATGGATCACAAAGATCTCCTTAAAAGAGCCACATTAATGTGCTGTCTTAGCTGGTACCTTTTGTACCAGGCACTATTCCAGCATTCAGGTTAGCTTTTCTTCCCAATCACTTGAAAAATCATGCCAACGTTCTACCACTTCTCTGGTCATTTACAATATTCAGGAAAAAAACATGAAACGGGACCAGACTTTCTCCCCCTTGGATTTTATTGTTAAAACCTCAAATCTGGATTTTTTTCCATGCACTAGAAGTAAAAGGGGCAAATGCGAGTCTATTTAAGTTAACATTTCAAAATGTTCCATAAGGTAAAATTTGATTGCATTATGTAGCAATGGCTGTTAGTACTTGTAAGCTTGTTTCAGACCTGTTCTTTCTAAGGATCAGTAAGGGTACAAAAATAACTCCCAGCCAAATTCCACTATCTGTGATACAGCTATCAAAAAAACCCCATCATGCATTAACCCAGTTCCTAAGGGCATATGCCTTGTGAGAATTGCTTAATACTAACAAAATAACCATTTGCTTGTAAACATTTTTGTATAGATTTCATTTTGCTGAGATTCATTAAACTGGTCCTTCCCCGGAGCCTGGAAATCTAAATATATCCATAATAAACAAATCCAAAAGCAGACCATATGACTAAGTAGTGACTGCACTACAGAGGGCAGGCGCAAGCAGACTTGCATGCAATTCATTCATGCTAGATGGCTGTAAATCATACACAATACACTTCAGCTGCTCCAGAAACTGCAACGGTACCACCGAGGAAACCGCTTCTTTGTGTATCTACTCTAAACAAGCTCTGGAAAGCAAGATGATCAGTAAGAAACTATCCATGCCTAAGCAAAAACCCCAAGCTTTTTAGCTTTACATGGGATATGGAAATATTTCTCCTTCACAGGTGTACTAGCATCATGTACCAACAAAAATATCCAATTTGAAAATAGGTCACCTTTGTTGCCAGCCATCGTCAGGCCGATATAGTCTTTTTCCCTAGTGGATGTTCTCAGGTACTTTATTTAGTCTAAAAAAACCAGCCTCACCAAATACAATCACATACATCTGTCCTTCAGCTATCACCAAGACAGCACATCAATCACAAACATCTTTAAAAGTCATCTTCTGTAAATTCATCTAGGGGAGTATCATCTGGGTGCCAAAACCTAGCAAAAAGCACAAAAACCTCTCTCCAGGACATAAGGAATCTGACCGATTCCTATAGTAATCTAGAGGCAGCAAATCCAATGTAATAAGCAAAGCAATGCCACACTGACAAAGAACGAGGGATACTCTTGCTTCCAGCCTCTCTCAGGGGCTTTTTCTCCAACCCTGCAAGCAGAAAAGACTCCAGCTCATATGCTGAGCAAACCTGTTGGCTCTGCAGCCTGTTCCATGGGGCAAGATGCACTGTCATTCCCGCACAGCACACCCATGACCGGACTGACTCTCTCACCGGAGGGCTTTCGCCTCACTTGTTTATCTTTTTTTTCCAAGCCCCAGAAAATACGAGGCGACGTTGCCAAGGGCAGCGGTGTAGAGAGGCACACTCGCTGCCACTTTTCCCTTGCTGACCCCATGGTGCGGGAATGCTGCTCCAGGGCAGGTGGAGAGGGGGCATGTACAAGGAACACAGGCATGGGTACAGACATGGGTATGGACACACACACACTTTTCCCGTGGTGATCCTGCAGTGTTGGGAATGCTGCTTCAGGGCAGGCAGAGATGGCACATGTACACAGATATGGACACGGACACAGCACTGCGAAGGGGAGGAGGGGACACTCACTGGCATTTTTCCTGCTGTGACCCCACGGTGCAGGGATACTGCTTCAGGGCAGGTGGACAAGGGGCATGGACATGGGCACAGACACGGGTATGGACACTGGTATGGACGTGGGCATGGCGCTGCCGAGTGTAGTGGCTTGGGGGGACACACTCACTGCCACTATACCTGCAGTGATCCCATGGTGTGGGAATGCTGCTCCAGGGCAAGTGGCGAGGGGACAGGGTATGGACATGGGTATGGGTATAGCCATGGGCACGGGCATTGGTATGAACATGGGAATGGACAGACACGAACATGGGTATGAACATAGCTATGGACATGGACACAGATGTGGGTATGAACATAACTAGGGACGTGGACACGGACATAGGTATGGGCACAGACATAGGTATGGATACAAGTATGAACATAGACACAGACATGGACACAGGTAAGGACATGGCACTGCTGAGGGCAGTGGGCTGGGGGACACATACACACTTGCTGCCACTTTTCCTGCGGTGACCCCACGATTTGGGAACGCTGCTGCAGGGCAGTTGGAGAGGGCACACGGACACAGGTATGGACATGGACATAGGGGGGGGGGGGGGGGGGGGCGCAACACTCGCTGCCGCTTTTTCTCCGGTGACCCCGTGATGAAGGAACGCTGCTCCAGGGTGGGTGGCGAGGGAATATGGACACGAGTGGGGACACACAAACACATACTCTCTGCCACTTCTCCCGCGATGACCCCGCGGTGCGGGCATGCTGCTCCAGGGCGGATGGAGAGGGCACACGGACCCGGGTAAGGACACGGGCACAGAGCCGCTCTCTTGCCGCGGGGCCGCGCCCGCCGCACGCAGCACCGCGGTCCCGCCGGCCCCGCGGCAGCCCCCACTCCTCCTTCCTCCCGCGAATCCCTCTCCGGCCCCTGCGGCACTGACACCGACCTTCGGCGGCCGGGAAAAAACGGCCCCCCCCGCCTCCTCCTGTGCCGAGGCCGCCATTGGGGCGGCCGGGAGAGACGGAACGGCGAAGGAAAAGGAGGAAGGGGACGGGAGGAAGGGACCCCCAGCCGGGCTGAGCTCATCCCAGCCCCAGCGACAACTTACTGTCCGCAGCGGCGGCGCCGCGCCCCGCGCCCCTCGCATCGGCGGCGGCAGCAGCAGCCGTAACCGCGCTTCGGGAGCGGTGAGGACAGGTAAGAAGGAAGAGGTGGAAGAATTCCCGCCCCTCCCCGCACCAGCGGAAACCCGCTGCTGCTGCCCCTGCACTCCGCCGGGCCCCAACGCTGCGGCGGTTCCGAGACGCAAAGTGACAACAACAGCGGCGGCGGCGGGCGGGGAACAGGGGGGTGGGGGGGGCGGGGCAAGGGGCACCCCCGCCTGCCCCGTGCCGCCGCGCACGCGTGCCACGGGGGGCGGTGCCGCTGCCGTCACAGCGGGCCAATGGGGACAGGGGGAGCGCGGCGGGGGGGCGGGGACAACGGGAGGGGCGGGGCTGTGGGGGAAGGGGAGGGGAGGGAGAGGGAAAGAGGGAAGGGAGGGAGAGGGGAGGAGAGCAGAGAGGGGAAGGGGAATTGAAAGGAAAGGGAAAAGGAAGGGAAATGAGAAAAGGAAGGGGAAGGGAAATGGGAAGAGAAAAGAGAAGGGAAGTGGGAAAGGGAAGGTGAGGGGAGAGCGGAAAGCTGCTTGAAGGGAGGGCAGAAGGGGGCAGTTTAGGGGAAGGCAGCAGGAGGGTGGCACTCACAGACAGGGACTGTTTCGGACTGTTTCCCTTCCTGTCTGTCCTTGGCTCTGGCTTCCAAAAGGTTGTGGGCAATTCACTCTGGAAATGGCACAAATAAGAGCGGAAGGAAGGTCAAAGCATTGAAGGTCTGAGGAGAGCATGAAGCGTTGAAGGTCTAAGGAGAGGGCAAAGAATTGGAGGTCTGAGGATCTGAGGATAGGGTGAAGAATTGAAGGTCTTAGCAAAAGTTGAAGTATTGAAAGTCAGAGGAGAAGGCAAAGCCAGTCCTCTCCTTCTGGAGATGTTGCTGGACTGGAGGGCTAGTTGACATGGTACAATGGCCATGCCTGTGTTTCCTGGCTTTTTGGATAGAAAGTGAAAGGAATAAAAATCATAGTGCATTAATGGGAGTATAGAGATGGTGCCCCTTGTGTCCTGGGCAGCTTGCCTAGGTAGCTGTTGTGTGCGTGCAGATGTCCCTGTGATGAGGAGAGCAGGATCAAGATGGGTGGTGGTGGTCAGCTGGAAGTAGGGGTAGTGAAAAGACGAGATGACATTGAGACTAGTAGGAGAAAATAGGCCAGGGAATGAGCTTGGCAGGTGTTTCAGAGGGAAATGGCAGTAATGAAGGGGAAGGAAAAACCATGAACGAATATGCTACAGAATTGTTCAGGCTCCTGCATGCTAAGGAATACAAGCAAAGTGGTTGCTCAGAGCATCAAAAATAACACAAGGCTTTCCTCCGAAGATCATGGAAAGAAAATCTTTGAATAACCACGGAAAGGAAAGACTTAAAAAGTGGCGCTTTTTTCATATGGAAATGACCAATCAAGGTCTGTGGAGAGAGAATCAGAACCTTGTTATACTGAAGCCCAGTTTTAAGAAAATGTTTGATAAATGCTTTTTCTGGTTTTCCCTGTTCTTTGACAAATTTAGATATCATTCCTTCATGAATAGGGTATATTATACTGTAGAGCAGGGACTGTTGAGTTAACCTGGAATTTCTTAGACTGAAACCAATCATTTGTGAATAAACTCAACCATAAAATATAGTTCAGGAAATGACTAAACTGAAATAGTGTGATCGTGTGTAATAAAAAGGACCTTATAATTTCATATTTTAAGGTTTCAAAAGAGGAATAGAAAACTAATACATAGAGATTTCAGGATATGTTGATTTTGATCACTGCTTCCTAGTAATAATGAGAATTTCTTCATTTTGTCATCATTTCGATCCATTCAGTAGGCCTGATTCTTTGCTCTTACACCAATTTGACACCAACACCACAGACCTGATTGCTGAATTCACAAGATGGATCTGATGTAAGAGTTTGCAGTATCCACCCCATTATGTCTGGCTGCCCAATCATCACTGATTTCTCAAGTCTGAGTTTGCACTCATGTGCAACATCCACTGCTTAGTTTCTTGAGCCTACTACAATCAGATGACGCCTAATGTTTAAGGTTCTATAAAACTTAAGTCTGCATCCTGTGTCTCTCTTTCTAGTTAATAGTAGCTATGATTTCCATTTGTATTTCTGTTTGAGGTTCATTTACATGATGGAGAAAGTCCATTCTTGCAAAGACCTTATTCATATGGAAGTTGTAACGTCGCTTCAGTTCCATGCTACTAAGTCTTCCTTTGCAAAATATTTTGGTCTAAAGGACTTTTTTCTATTTGCTACGTTGTCTGTTGTTGTCTGTTGTGCTGCTGCACAGGGGATCACACTCAGACATACTCAACCATTCAGTGTGTTTGTGTGTACATTTGCTTATGTGGGAGGATGGGTGGGTGGAAAAGGATGCATTTGCAGGGAAATAAAAGAATATTCTTACCTGCAATATAGCTGTTATGAGATACTGTACTTTGGGTCACTTGCATAATACAATAGTTCTTTTACTCAATGTGATGAGTCTTTGTAGATGAGTATGTGTGAGACGAAAAAGAAGAGGAGAGTCAAGGACATGTGAAGCACTTAAGGGAAGGCAACAGGGACTAGAAGGAATCTGGCAGTTACAGTGGGCTTCAATCCAGCACAGGCTGGTTTGCCTTTTTCAGGCAGGTTTATTACTGATCGTAGGCTGCTGGGGTGAGACCAATACCATTCCCTCAACAGACTGACGTAAATCTCCTGTCACATATACAGTCACTTACACTGGGTTTTGTCTTCAGTGGCACAGAGCCTTGTTTTGGTTTTGTGGTTGTTTTTTCGCAGTGAAAACTTAATTAATAGGGTAGTAACATGCCTGTAAAATCAGAAAAGCTGCTGCTAGGTTGCTAGGGGAGGTCAGTACTGTACTGCTGCTTTTGGTTGGCCTCACCTGGTTTACCTCGCAATAAAAATGCTGTTCCTTGTCTCCACGTTGGTTTTGGAGCAAGCTAGCTAATGCGTGTTAGCTATGCCACAGCAGAACACACCTCATCCGTCAGTCATAGCCCGAATGTATTTGCCTAGGAAAGGTGACAGCAACAGCCTCATGCATCCATTGGAGAGGTTGCTCATGGCATATATGCATCCAAATCAGACCAGACAACATTCCTCTTTGCTAAATCCAAGCTCAGTCTACTGTAGAAAAAAAATGGCAGATAATATTTGTTTATACAGAAGTCCTACTGGCTAGCATTAGAAACAACCTTATTTTTATATAGGATACTAAATGAGTAAGCCATCTGTGAAAAGTGTGGAGTATATAAACACATATGAAATTTTTAGTCCACAATGAGAAGGGATATGTTTTTCAAAAGATGAATCATTATGTTTCACCTGTTTCGAAAACTAGGCTAATGCTTAAGGTAAATTATTTTGCACCTTACCAATGAGATGTATTTGAAAAGCAAAGTAGTGAAAATGTTGGGATGTTTCAAAGTGCGTGAGGCTTAAATAATGACTTCTGACCAGTCTTTGTCAGCCTGTCAATTTTCCCAGCCCCACTCGTCAAATCTGAATTAAAGGGGTAGATGCCTCCAGAATTACATGTTTTCATGTGTGTCATGAAACTAGGCCTCAGTATTGGAGAGTAACCTTACCTGTACTCCCTGCACAGCAAAAGCTGCAGAGTGAGCTTACCCTTTATTAGTCGCGGGAGAATCCACATGGATGAGAGTGGTTTTTTCCCCTCAGGGTGGAAAAAGCTTCCATCAAGCTTCCGTCCAAATTCACACTTCATTAGATACTGGATAATCTGAGCATGAGGCGCAAATCCATAGGCCTCATTAGTTCCCTTTCATTATTAAATTATTAAGAGTTTCCCTGAAAAAGCAGAACAAAGCAGCTGCATTTGGACAGATATAGAAGAGTACAATTTATACTGAACCTTTTGCAGGACATTCAGATATTACATTTCTTAATAGCCTCAGTGCTTGTGTTTGAATGTTCCGTACATTTCCAGCATCAGAGTAGCTAACTCAGGTTTCTGGGCTGATGCAGAAACTGCTGCAAGTGTCTAAAGGAATCACATAGTCTCTTTTCCAAGGTCAAAGGGATCTCAAGGGCAACAAGAAGAGCTTCTGCCAAAACTCAGAGTAAAAAACTGAAAAAAGAAAATGTGGGCTTGTTCTCAAATGGAGTAAATGAACTGGTAACAATGGAAACAGGTAAGGTTGAGGCCGCAGACCTCCCAACAGGATCTCCCAGCTCTCTGAGCTTAGGATTCAAGGAGAACCACCAGCAATGCATGAGGATCAGGTCAGGAATTACAAGAAAGAACTTAACCCAAAAACATGCATTGGATCAACTGATCTGCATCCAGGAGTGCTGAGGGATCTGGCTGGTGTTGCTGCAATGCCACACTTTTGTGTTTGAATGGTCATGGAGACTTGAGGAGGTCCTCAATGATTGGAGAAAGGCAAATGTTGTGCCCATCTTGAAAAAAAGCCCGAAGGGAAACTATTGGCTGATCAGCCTCACTGCAGTCCACATGGAAATCCTTGTCCTCTTGGAACACATTTCTGGGCACAGGAAAGAGGAGGTGGTTGGGAGCAACTAGTAAGCATTCACTAATCATGCCTCACCAACCTGATTGCCTTCTGCAATAAAATGACTGGGTTTGTAGATGAGAGAAGAGCAGTGGTTATCATTTATCTCGACTTTTGCAAAGATTTTGACACTATCACAATCTTGTGTCTGAATTAGGACTTTATGGTTTGGATGGATGGACAATCACATGGGTAAAAAACTGTTTGGATTATAGGGCTCAGATGCCCATGGTTAACAGGCTGTAATCTATCTGGAGGCCAGTAAGAACTGGAGTACTGTAGGGGTCTGTCTTGGGACCTGACCTGTTTATTTTTATCAATGCCTAGAGGAGACGACAGAGTGCCCTCTCATCAAGTTTGTGAATGACAGCAAATTGGTGGGAGTACTCAATATGGCCATGGGTAGAGCTGCTATTCAGAATGACTCAGGCTGGAGTAACAGGGTGACAAGAACCTCATGAAATTCAACCAGCACAAATGGTGTCTGGGATAGACTAACAACCTGCATGGTACTGGAGTGGGGAGTAGCTCTGCAAAGGTGGTCATGGAGGACATCTGGGAAAGCCCGAGCCAGTGATGAAGGTTAAGATGCACCCTGGGCTGCATCAGCAGCAGCACGGCCAAGAGATGGGGGAAGTGATTGCTATCCTCTCCTCTGCATTTTTCCACCACCACATAGTTGCTCCACGATGCTGCAGGCCTTTCCAAAAATTCTCTCCTCCCTTCACAAAGGAAGCAGGGCACAAACACCCATCCACAGCCTGTGCCAGGAGAGGAAAGACACAAAGCAAGGCCAGGGATGCTTTAGTGCTGTGGAGGAAGGTGTGTGCTTCCTGCTATGAATGGAGAACAGCATTTCCCACCAGTGCCAAGGACAATCAGAGAGCTGCTGCCCACTGTGAAGGAAGCACGTCACGTCCACTAAATCCTTGCTTACTTTTTAGTCAAAGCAAACAATCCAGCTGGCGACACAAACAGCAGAGGCAGCGATGTAAGGGATGGTGGGTCCTTGTACTGACAGGAAACCTGGGATGTGGCACAACCTGACTTACCCCAGGGATGGGGGACAAAAATACCAGACTGAGGCCCAGTACAGCTTCTCCAAGTCCTGATTAGCACAGAAGCAAAGCGGAAACTTCACCTTTCCTGTCTCACATCTAGTTCTGGTGAGCTGACAGCACACTTCACTCAGAAAGGAACAGAACATTAAAAGAACATCAAGCATAGAAATTATGAGTGAAGTCAGGTATGACGTGGCCTCCTAATGCCTCAGTTAAAAAGGATAAAAAGGTGTGAATCTGGAGGGGAAGGTAGAGGCCCAAGGTCTGTGGACATGCCATTAGTGTTTTAGGTGATAAACTAATTAAACATAGTAAAGGTAGGAGTGGTTCTAGGGCTGGTGATTTGCATTCCTTTTCACTTATGGTTTTGGGCTTGGCCCAAGTTATTTAAGGATTCCCAGTAACTCTTCTAGGAGAGACAGGCTAGGAAACAGTGAGTCAGTTTCAGAAAAAAAAATTTCTTAGTGCTAACATGTTAGTTCATAGCAGTCATGAGTTTAACTCAGAAGTACTCCCTGCCTTTGTTGTGAGAAAAGTTTGAAGGCCTTTATTTGGGACAAAATGTCCAGTTTCCTCATGCAGGTGTCACGCTTACCGGGGAGGGCTTTGTGTGAACCAGATTCTCAAAATTCCCTGTCACCTTCACAAGACAGAAGAATAATAAATGCAGCGTTGACTTGGAAGGACGAAGGGAAGGTATGGTTTAGAAAAAAATCCATGGTGAGAGATTTTCCAAAATAAATGGCAGAAAGGATTCTTTCCGTTTCTCTGAAATATGGGGTTTGAATACGCTAAATGGTAGAAGTGGAGAAAATCAGTCATATGTTTGCTGCTACAGGAAAAAAGTACACAATTAATTTGTGTTAAAATCAAAATTAGAATTCTGATCATGTGACAGATTACTCAGCCCCAGTGTTAGCTACTGAAGCGTAAGTGCTAATGGCTAGGATATGACCTATATTCCACTGTGGCACTTCAATGGATGAAATAATGTCCTAAAAAGCAAATAGTTAAAAGCTTTTTACAGCGTTATCATTGTTACTTATTTTTAGGTATGTTCAAACATACATTACCTCATGAAGGGTCCTTATGAATACATATCCCTCATTTAACAGGAATAGTTCCTTCTATGTACTTATGAGAAAACTTAGTGGCATCCAATGCGCTGCAGAAAATAACAAGATGCAATGTGGAGACCTGTTCATGAAGACCTGTAAAACCACATTGCCGCTATGTAATGCCATGGATATAAAAGTAAGCAATTTCTTGAAAGGAAAGCTTGAGAATTACACCTTCGAGGACAATTGTAGTTGTGGAACAGCAGTAATCATGTTTTACACAGCAAAATGTGTTTCCCTGGAATAATGGATGTTCGCCTAAAAGGATAGCCATTTTTACAAGTGCAACATTTTAGTTTTGAAATGAAACATTTCAAAAATTCATGTTAACAAAGGATTTTTTGCCTTTTTTTTTTAATTCTAATTAATGTCATACTAAATTCTTGCTCATCTGCTTATGGTGCTGCAGCAAACACAGTCAAAATCACCTCTTCCAGTGCAGTAAAAGCAAACGGTTAAAGCTGTGTAGTTAAATTCACCATCTGGAATGAAGAGCGAAGGGCAGAGCAGCTTTCCAGGGTCAGCAAGTTTAAGCTGCACTTTCCCAAGAATTCACAGCTCCAACCCTGGCCTGCACTTCCCTACCAGCACTGTGGAAATTTTATCCACCTACACCTCATCTTCAGTCTGGCCTGTGCTTTAAAGCCCAGGAGGCAGTCCTTCTGTTCTGTTGGGTTTTTCCTTTCACTCAATCTTCCTTTCTATATTCAGTCTTCCTTTTCTTTAGATGGCCTGAGAAGAATGCTGTGTGTTTAATTTATCAGATTTCTGATTTACAAAGTTACTAGTGGATGTGTACAATTTCTCAATTCAGGCTGGAAAGAAAAAAATGCAGTTTTCTTATAATGAGTTTTCTTTTCATACTGAGTAGGTGTGCCAGAAATTGAATTGTCTGGGAGAGATAAAGAAAGGAAAGAAACATTCTCATAGAAATTGTACCTTAGAAAAGGGAAAGAGAAGAAATAGAAAGGAGACTTCAGAAACTTCTGGTTTATAAGATCTGTCACGTAACATAGTAGTTGGAAATTCAAACAACGCAAAATAACTATGCTCATACAATCCATTATTATTTGAAGAATCGAGAGTTTTAGTACATTTTAGACAATCTTCATGCTGTTACAGGCAGCTTGGATGTATTCGTTAACATTCTTCCCATTTTACAAAGAGAAACAATATTGGAGCCACATTTTTTTTTTTAAATCTCTAGGTTTAACTCAAAATGAAAGAAAACCCCAAACATAATTGAATGCAGAACTTTAAATTCCATTTCCATGTTTGAACAATGACATTCTCTTGCTCAGCCACTGGTAAATAACATTTGTTGTCCGTTTACAACTAGAATATTAACAAAAGAAATAGGAAGTCGTTGTTCCTAATTAGAACATTCATGTGGAAGGGTTGCCAATCTTCAGTGCCTGGATTTCTCCATGTTCCTGCAGTAACTGCTTTATACTTGAGAAGGATCTGAAACTATGTCAACATTCTCTTGAAGTCCTACAGAGCCCATTCTTGCAAACAGTCCCACTGAGAATCAAAGGGACCAGATTGTTTGAGGACTGAAATTGAGCAAGTTATGTCATGAAGCCACTGTTGTGCTTGTTCTCTGTTCCAGAGAAAGATCAGGATTAGTCTTTCCTTAGACCCACAACAGGAAAACATATGCTATTTCAACCCCCTTCACTCCACCAATCTGTGGACTTGAAACTTAAGGGGGAAAAAAAAGAGGGGTTGAGGGTTTTTTTCTCTGGTTGGTCACTGCCTGCACAGCAATGTTCGTCCCATTAACCACATTCATAGTAGGACTATTTTAGAAAATGATCGAGACTTTTTATTTAATACTACTGTAACATATAAGTGAGTCTATATTACTCATGGTGAACATATGCTTTGCTGTATTTTAGTCTCATGTCAATGCAAACCCATTATTATAAATCAAACTGAGGATCTGACAGACTACTTCAGTCACGTCTTGCTCGCTGCTCTCACTGTTCTCTGTAACATACACAATGTGTCATTTGTAAAATGAACAAAACCCAACAGATTATTTTACTTAATTTAACAGCTGAGCACTTCTCAGTGTAGCATCAACGATGGTTTACCTTTCTTCCTTTTTACTAACAAACTTTCTAGAAAGCTTATGTGATATTTGTGAAAAAACAGTGAATTGTTAGAAATGTATTTAAAAACAATTATAATTCACTGATATTCAAGCTCTTCAAAAGGCATTGTACAGTCTTATCAGCAAGAAATAAATACGCTACTTGAGAAATAAGAGGTACATTCCTTATCTGTTGTTTGAACAAAGAAAGGGTGGAGACATTTCTCAACCAATCACCCAGTTAAAATGTTTCCAGATGGAATCACACCTGATGTGTTTTACACCAAAGAATATAAATTACTGCAGTGAAGTATATTTCGTAATGGAGAAAAAGGAAAGCTACTTAAATACAAGCTTTTGTGACAGGTAATACATTTTGTCATAATATGCTTTCTTTCATGTTGATAAAATAACCTGGGCGCAGCTTGGAGAAGATTTCTTAAAGACAACATTTTCTTAGCATTTGTTTTAAATTACTCATTGCATTTTTTAGGTTTTTTTTGCTGCTTGTTTTAAAATTACTGATCTGTTTGTTTTATCATGTCTCAAGGAAACACAAGCATGTACATGTAATAAAACTGTTATGATACTTGTTTGTGCACTTTGCATGCTAGCTGACTAGGCAAGTAATTATGCTAATCTAGCTGCTAAACATATTTATTACTTCTGCTGGAGTTACAGCCACACCTGTCTGTCCTATCTCATACGAAGTCATCGGAGTTCAGGAACAACTGTGCTTCTTTAATCCATGGAAAATTGTCTAAAAAAGCTCATATGTGGCAGACACTTTCCACTCCGGATGTCCCAATCCTCAAATATTTGATCTTTAGGACATTTATTCTGCAGATCACAGGGAAGGACTCACAGCTGAGTCATAGATGGCATTTTGAAATCAGTATGACTGCTTTTCGGTCTTTGGTGGCTCCAGGGGCTTGTGCTAAAGGAGTCAGAGGAACATGACGGAAAGAAGTCCAGGTGTGTCATGTCTCACATACCTGAATGGGAAATTCCACTGGTTTGCCCTTACTGAAAGGGTGCTCTGTTCTTGTAGTAAGAGACAAAAGATGTGAAAAGGGTTAGAAATCATGCTGCCAAGGAGGGCAAACGTAGTTTTTTCTTCTCTTCCCACACCCCTCGTAGGTCACACATAAAGTCTGTGCCCTTTTCTGAGCAAACTCAATGAGGATGGGGTTGGAGGTGCTGGAATATAGAAAAAGAGCAAGTTTCAGGGGAAGTGGTAAATGGTTCCCTTGCCTGAAAGTCAGCAAAGGCAAGGACAAACATTGGGTCTGTAGACATCTTCCTTTGTAAGCACCTTGGAGGTACAGTCTAGTCCTAAGGCTCAGTTTTGTCAGGACTAGGTTCCACGTAAATCTGCCCTACTTCATGTTGACCACTGGTGAACACAAGTGGTTCTGTGCTCAGAGTATTGTTCACATCTCTGGAATAATTACTTAGAAGCCTTGGGGGTACGAGCCAGTGGAGAACAGTAGGCACAGGGATCTAGGTGGAATTTAGGCCAGGAGAATCTGGGACTAAGTTCAATATTTAGATTAATTGAAGGTGTTATTCGCCCCTCTCTCCCCCTCATTTTGAATAACTAGAAATCAGTCTTTTCTTTCTTTTCGAGGTCTGAACATTTATGCAACCAGGGACAAATCTACCCCAACCTCCTTTAGGCTTTCCACAATTAGTCCTACAAACTGCACTCCGGAGTTGAATCACATACCTTCTAGCCGCAATGTTCAGAGCACAACTGAGTGGCTGTCAGCTGGCCAAGCTTGCACATTCTTTGGAATGCATCTTTGGTTTCCTAGGGAACCTCGCCTGGGTCCTCCTGCGATGTTCCAAGGCACCCAGGAGACATTTCATTACTGCCACTCTTCATGGTTTTGTACATCCCTAAGTAATCAACACATCAACGGTGCATTTGCATTTTTTATTCTTAAGTTTCTAAAGCAGTAAAATTAATTGCTGACCATACAAAGCTGATTGTACTTCCAGCTGTAAAACTCAAGAGCCTTGCACAGAAGTTTGAAGTTGAAATCTACCTTATTCATCTTATCTGCACTGCCAATATGGGCTACTGATCAGTACTGCTTTTTTCCTTCTTATTATGTTGACCAGCAGGCTACTGTTCATCCAAGCAGCTACTTGTGGCTTTGTTCTGATTTGTTTTTCTGTTATTGTTCAGGACTAGTTAGTCTTCAAAGATCCAAATATCTCTCACAGCCTATATTTCTAATGTCATCAAGCTACCGTTAACAGCTTAACTCTTACTTTCCAGGGTAAGCCAGCAAGCTGAATATTCTCCAGAGAGTCTTTAATATATGCACAGTATCTTTGCTCAAGAATAGGCTATTTATTTCTTACAAGAAAAAGAAAAGGGAAAAAATGCATTGGGTATTGAGGATATTGGCTAAAATCTTTTTGGTGAGCTTCTCTTTCAAAACAGAAAATACTTTGTAGGAAGTAGATACTTCTGGGGAAAGCAAAGGTTTAATAGGAAAGTTTTCGATCAGTCTTCATATGAATTCATTCATCTGTCTCTAGAGATACTGAGACCCCTGTTGCAGATGTGGGCTCGATATGCACCCTGTCTTCTCTTCTCTACACATACTGGTCACAGATGTCTGAATACTACATTTTCCATGGAAGGCTGAGGCTTTAAAGTATTCCCCTGGAGGAGAGATAAGAGCCAGAACACGTGTAGACTGCATTACATTTTCATTTGTAATCAGTGATGTGTAAAGTTTCTAAAAGTTGTTGACACTGGTATGATATATTCTATCTCCATTAGAAGGATAGTGGACGGGGATATATGGTCAGATACCATTTTGTTTGCAAAGACCTTCTTTCCTTTTACCAACCCAGAATCATTCTCCATCACTTCTGTCTCAAGTAATGAAATACACAGCCTTATCATTTTTCAGTCTTATTCCTCTTTTTTATCATTTATATTTAATGTATTTCTACCTTCTGTTTTGTAGCCGTTTACATTTTATTGATTCTTGGATGCAGTTTACAAGTCAGTGATTTATTATCTTTCACTTCTCTTTGTGCTGACAGGGAACATTGCTATTTTTCTACTTCAGATGTAGTTTGAGGTAAAAGTATTGGTGGCTGAAACTCATCATTTAAGCCATGCTAATTGTTACTATGCAGATTTTTAGAGAAAAAGAGAGAAGGAAATTTATGGTTAAGGATGACACCTCGTTTTCTGCTCATGAAACCTGGTATTGCAGCATATGCAATATACTAACTGCCACTGTTTAGAGAGATGTGCAATGCCTGACAAGAGAGAGGACATGAAAAAGATTCAGGCCAGATTTTTTAAACTTAGGCGCCAGAAGGTGGATATCCAAGATTTTTGAGCCAAGGATGAATTCATAGAATCATGGAATCATAGAACGGTTTGGGTTGGAAGGGACCTTAAAGATCGTCCAGCCATGGACAGGGTCAAGTCCCACTAGAAAATTCAAGAGCCTCTAAGTTCTATAATAGGATACAAATACATATGTGCATAGAAGTACGAAGTTTATTTTAATAAAACTGTTGGAAAATGAGCCGAAATATCCCCTGCACAGGGTGAGATCTGGAGCAGCACTGTAGCCTGTGTCATTTTCTAAGTGCAGTTGCTGTGGAGGGATGGGCAAGGGTAGTGACATGACATGGGACAAGGACCAGCAGCAGTGGCAGGGCACTGCTCAGTTGCCTACTGATGGCAACAGCGGGGAGGACAGGCATTAGAGGTTTGCCACTCCTTCCACACTGAGCATTTCCAGAGCAAGGGTCAGATCCTCCTGGGTGCAGTGTGATTTATCCTTCCCTTTGCTCCTCTCTACATTGTATAGGAGGTATTTTAGGAACAGAATAGGAAAAATAGGCTGCAGTACTGTAGCTGAGTTGACAATAGCCAGTCCTGCTTCTCTGGCTCACCTGACAAGACTTGTGCTGTTTAAAACCTCACAGACTGAAGGGGGTGGACCAAGGTCATGATGAAAATCTTGGCAGAAGTTACATTTGGCAAAAGTGACTTATTTGCTTAGGAAAATTAGTCTTTTCCACTCCTCATGGTAAATGTGTGCCTGCCATTTGTTGGCTTGTCACATAGAGGTTCTAGGCGGGTTCCTGTTGCTCAATCACAAATCAGCATTTTCTAGGAAGTTTCTCATTTTTGTCTGGCTGGAACGTTGCAACAGCGTATTTTTTTCCTCATAGTGGACCTTGCTATTGCAAATCAGTTACTCGTTGCTTCACAGCTAAATTGCTGCAACATGCTAGTCTTTGGGCTACATTTTCAGTCAATCCAGGAGCTGTAGGCAGCTGCTCTCTTTCTAAACAAGGTATTTTTTACCATGAGCAGCAATCTTACATGATCAGCTGTTGGTTTTGATGTGAACAGCTTGCACGGAATTTACTTACCACACCACTTTTCTGCTGTTGAAGAAAATTATAAACCACAGATTAGCGCTCAAGATAATGGAAAGACACTTTCTGTGAGGAGCTCTCAGCTTTGGCATTTGCTCGAGGCTGTTTTGGGGCTGCGGGGAGGGGTGTGTGTTAATGGTCAGGACAGGCTGTGAGTCTCTTCTGTTTTCCCAGAATTTCAGAAAGGGCGGGGTTTGACCTGACAGCATTGCCCAAATCTGTTTTGTTTGGGAAGATTTTTAATATTATGACTGAAGCACAATCCTGTGATCTTCAGTTGCTCATTGTCAACACTAGTGTGGCTCTCACCAGGATTTTATGCCTCAGCCTCACCACACTGATTCTACAGGAGGCTCTTCAGATGCTCTGCACCTAAACACATCACAGCACCTGCCTTCTTCTTAACCTCTGTCACACATTATTTTACCACAGGCTCTCTCTCTGTCTTTCCCCTAGAAGAAATGGTGCTTTGTGTAGAAACTCTATGTCCCAGGCCCACAGCTGCCTTTCTTGGGCTGCTTAGTAGCTTAAGCAAATTCCTGCCTTGAGCTCCAGAGCTGTGAGTGCTCCAGGGTTCCCAGCTCACCTCTATGGCCACTCAGGGCTGGGGAAACAGGCAGAGTTTGTGAGTACTCATAAATTAAACTAGCACGCTTGCCTGGATGCTGTTTCCTACTGGTCAGGGACAGAATATGAGTCTGTGCAAGCCATTTCTTGTGTTCTAATTAATTCATTGATTCTTGGGTGTCCTGCATCTGGTGAAAGAAATATACTGCCCTAGAAAAAAAACCCTTTTGATTCTCAAAGCACAAAAAAACCCCAAAGCCCACATAATGCCGATAAGCAGCTATACATATATCCCTATTTTAATTTCCTCCCTACTTTATAGTGTTCTTTGGACTTAAGTCTAAGGCTTCCTGAGTACATAAGGTCCTCCTCTCTTACTCCTCCTCAGAGTTCCTCTGCATCCCTTTCTCAGCTCGTTCAGCAGCTAAGCCAAATCACTCTGCTGTTCCTCTTTCCTGTCAAGTTCACCTGCATCGCTATAAATCTCTCTAAGTCTCTCAAGCTTTGCAGTATTTAAGATCTCAGGTTAATACTTAATCTCTTTGTCCTGCTTCTAGTGGAAGTCTCTTCTTCCAAACACCCTCCATGCAAAGAAACTTTGCAGGACTAATTTTTCCAAGTTTCTCTGTGCCATCATCGATCTTGATGACCACATCAAAGGAAAAGAAAGCTATGGAGGGATGAATTGTCACTGCACCTGACCCCTGGGAATCTTAAAATGTATTGCCAGTGCTGTATCCATAACTAGTAGATAAAAGGGGAAAAAGTGGTGGGGAGGGGGTGTGAGGAGTTGTCCAGAACACTGAATGAAAAGGAACAAAAAGAACCCACTATAAGCTAGAGTTTGTACGGATCATATGCAAGTATTTAAAATAAAAGGAAATGTACCTCCTGGTGCAGTAACCTTGCCCTAATCCTGATATTGATTTCACATACTGAACTGACAGCTGTGGGAAGTCAATATTAGTCTAGTTCTAGAAAGGGAAGGAATCTTTTGGTCATTCAACAAGGCTCTGTTAAATCCAATCCATTTAGCTACAAACACTTTAAATAGGGCCCATGTGTCTGCTTGTTGAGATCCTCTCAGACAGCATGAAAAATGTAGATTTTTTGAGCTAGATGAGAAAAAAAAGTAGAAGATTCCTTAGGGCATCTGCAGATGGAAAAAAAAAGAAGAAAATAAATTCAAGGCACTGCTGCTCTGTCGCTGAATGAGGCCACACTTCACATTGTATGTGGATAAAAGACAAGACAATTTCCCACTTCCCATTTCTGTTCTGCATTGCCAGGTTAATTGTTGTCATTGTATTCCCCACAAGAGAAGCTTCAGCAGTGATGCCAAATAAACCAGATTAGTGTTCAGGGGCATTTGCTGGAAGTGATGCCAAATCCATTCTTGATCCTAATTATATGAAATATGTTCCAATAATTTTCCACAAGGTGAATAAAAATAATGCCAGAACTGCTGCTTTCACTAAAGCTCAATTAGGAGGCATTCACTAGTCCCAAGGCATATCATAGCTTCTTCTGTGCAATTACTGTCTCTATTTTATAAACTGATGTTTACTTAGAGAAGATGAATATCCTCACTCCTGGCACTGAGAGTGATATCAGGAGAGAGAGAAAAACGTAGACAAGACCTGGCCCATATCCCAACGTTAGGCAAACTGACCTTTGGTTTCGATCTCTGCAGACAAGCTGTTGCGTCTGCACGATTTCAAGCAGTACACACAGGAGATACATACTCGAATACAATGTTCAATCCTGAATCTAAAAGAGTAGCTGAAAAGCCACTTAACTTAGGAAGTAAAATCAGATTAAACAAATTGTCCTTTGTTGGTCATGGGACATTTCCCGTGGTGTGCAATAGCTCGTTCTGCAATGAATTTCCAATTTCATGATGACAGATTTGCAACAGCTGACTAAGAAGGAGGTTTGTGTCAAAACCAGGCATTCACTAGCAGCAGTTACAAATTTAAACTTTTGTTCAAAACTATTGAAAATCCAATGTAAAATTGAGAGGCATTCTCCTAGCATGTAAGCACAATGAAATATGTCTTGATTGTGTTAAAAAAAGAAAATAATTCCTTTACAGCTGGAGTTAAAGGAGGATGGACAAACCTGCTTACCGAAACAGTATGATAACAAATTATGTCCATAGTCTGTAGCTGGCTTATGTGATATCATCATCTTTCAGGATTTTCAAAGAACAGTATTTTCCATTTATGAAAAACCCCAGCTTTCTCAATTTTGAGGATTTTACCAATATGTAACTTCCCTATTCTTCCTTCATGCCTTTGCTTTCATGGAAAGTCTCATGAATGCCAAAACCACTCTTATAGAAAAAGTTGGTTTGTTTTATGACTTCATTTATCCTCTTTCCATTCTTTAAGTTTCTTCCACCTCTAGAACTGCTGGGGAGACCATATTTGCTGATTGTCTGGCGTAGAATCAGAGAATATCTCAAGTTGGAAGGTACCCATAAGGATCCTTGAGTTCCCCTCCCTGCTCCTCCCAGGAGTACCTAAAACTAAACTGTACGACTAAGAGTATCGTCTAAATACTCCTCGAACTCGACAGGCTTAGTGCCATAACTGCTTCCCTGGGGAGCCTGTTCCAGTGACTGACCACCCTCTCAGTGAAAAACCTTTTCCTAAAGCCTGACCCAAGCTTCCACTGACACAGCTTCAAACCATATATTTGCTATCCCAAGCTCTGATTAATTTGCGAGATCACATAATGATTAGTGTACAGCAGAGTGAAACCTGACATTTAAAGAGAAAAATGAAATTGCTCAGGTGAGTTAGTGACTTCATGCTCAATGCATTCATATGCTCATGGCATACTCTGCTGCTGTCAGAATTGATCTCTCAACTTCAGCTGATAGTTGCAATCGTATCTCCATAGCTCCATCCTCCCTAGTGGGATAACAGAGTACATTTAGATTAAGGAAAAAAAAACCAAAACAAAACCAGATACACATCTCTCTTCTCTCCAGGTATGTTGAATTCTGATCATACTCCCCCACCGCAGCCCTCTTGCAGGGTTTGGCTAAGTAGATGATACTCAATAGCTCACACCCATTCAGGCTGACGTGCTGGAGCAGGCTGTTATTTTCCCCTTGGCAAAGATCCAAAAAAGATTTCATTAGCGGTTGCTTATCAGGAATAGGGACAGGAAATTGTTATGTCTCTGCTTGGAGACTGGTCCCTAAAATCCAACATGACAGGCAAGCCCTTATACACACACTACTGGAGGTTTACAGCTGTGGTTTCTCCTGATATTCAAAGTGTAAAGGCTCTCTGGATTGCTACTGCTGGATGGCAGATGGGTTTTGTTCCATTGACTACATTATCTCTTAATACAAACTAGTACTCTTTTTTTTTTTTTTTTTTTTAAATTTCCCGGAGCTCTGGAAACTTGCCAGCAACTCGGCAAAGCTAAAGAGGTGATAAAAGAAAGTTTAAAAGGTCTCCTGGGTGAAGTCTGAAGGAGATGCATAAGAAAGCTGGAGCTTGAGGGGAAGGGGGTGAACTGGGCTCTAGATCAAAGGATGCAGATCTCACAGCTGGTGCCCGTCGAACTGCCCTTTTGCCTTCCTTGCCACAGGTGGATGCCCAGGCACTTCTAAAGCACAGCAGAGTTAGATGGAGGGAAGCTGTATATTAGAAAGGGCTTGGGGTTTGGGGAGCTCTTTTGTTTGCTTGCCTTTAATGAGCTGTTTTAGGAAGCCACGTAAAATCTAGCTAGGTTGCTGTATTTCCTCATTTTTTTCCTCACAAAAAGTTAGCTGGAATGTGGGAGATACTTATAATCTCTTGGATGAATCTGAGGAATCAATACTAAGTCTTGAAGGAAATGCAGGTTTCAGGGAGGGAACTGACAGGAAGAGGATTTGGGGGCAGGCTGTATGATCAATGCGCTGTACCTCACTTGTGACACCTGAAAGATCACTGCTAGGCCCCCTGATTTATAGTAATCCACTGCATGTCCAAGGCAGGTAAATTCCTAGCCCCTGTTTTAAGGTATAGATAGAAGACATCGGTATGCAGGAAAACACCAATGAAAATCTAACTTTGGAAACAGGTCCATGGCAATCTAGCAGCAGGCTTTCACCAGGGTTGCATGTGTTAAGAAATAGTCACCATGTGTTAAATCTTGCATCCCATCAATATTCTGTTTAGTTAGTTAATGATGGGAACAGTGTTCCTGGAATCTGAAAGACACACATGCATAAAAAGCCATATCAATATGGTGTGTAATGATATTCATTGAGCTGGCCAAGTGATGTTGCTGTGTGCTTCTGCGAACTGCATGATGTAACTTGCCTGCCCTGACAGAGCTTCCTGGAGGCTGTGTTAGTATCAGGATAAGAAAATGTATGCAGGCATGAGACAAAGCAGTTGCAGTAAGCATGTTCTCCATTGAAGCAAACACAGGTGATTAATAGAGCTGGGATGAGGAGATTGTTGTCTCTTTCCAGAGCCAGGAACGAACATTTTCTAGTTGCTGAGATGGAGTGTATATGTCAATGAATTACCATTTTCCAATTAATTGTTACTGTGACATACCTTTCCCTAGAGCAATTATTGAGCAACCAGGACTCAAACTGGATCTGTCACAGCTGAGAGAGTAACTGACTGCCTTTGCAATTCCTACTTACCAGGTGTCCCACGTTTCTTAAGGTAATGGACAGAAGCACAAAAAGGGTAATTTGAGATAGATATCTCTCTTCCCAGGTCTCATTGAGTGACACAGCTTTCTTCTTATTTTGTCAAATTTGCTCAGTGTGATGCTGATGGATTTGTTAGCCAGCCAGTCTCAGCAGAGCTTGAAAAACCCTGAATGTTTGCATGGGCTGTGTATTTGCAGTGTGATGAGAACTAATGGAGGCTGTCTTTACAGAGACTTCAATGGTCACAGGTTGTGATTAAAACACTCCTAATGAGCTGCTCTTGCAGGCCCATTAGAGAAATGGCCTACCAAAAGTAAGCCACTTTTTCACATTGCAATCACCATATTCATTTTCCTATCCAGAAAACAGTGCTTTTTTCTCCCTTCAACAGATGAAGCCTCTGCTTGGGTGTTCTATCATATAAATGCAATATTACTCATTTCTGTAAAGATGCTTTCTGTCTGGGACTTTCTGAGCTACAGTTACACTCAGAGGGCCAAAATCACACTGTCTTATTGTACTGTGTTCTATAGACTCACAGCCCTAGTCACAGAGCCAGAATTTAGCTTTCTGTACCTTATTCTATTTAGCTGGGCACCCATCTAAAAAGTGGGAGCAAATAACTAATAGACTATAGACTGAACTTTCTTGCAAGGACACCTGGTAGAAATAACATTTACTTTCTTCTAATAAGCAGTAAAAGTTGTTGGATGAAAATTAAAGCCTGGAGCACTCTTTGGTTTGGTTGTTGCTGTTTTGAACTATTTTTGAATTTCCAGTAACCTTGGAAGACTTCTCAGAGGAACCACTGCTTAAATTAGAATCTCTCTTTCACATGAAATATTGGGAAAGGAGAGAAAGGGTTATATAAGGTATTTCATTAGAACTAACTCCCATGGTCTGTATCCCAGCCTGCAGCAGAAATGTCAACAGGAGCAGCTGCTACAGCACACAAGCCAGCAGAATATTTCCATCTCTGAATGAGGGAAAGGCGGGGGGAGGAGGGGAGCAGGCGGGGTAAGCTGAGTGAATTGCATAAGATGTGAATGTTGTAAAGTAGGGATGAAGGACTGTATGTCAGCAGAGAATGAGCTGAACCCTTTATCTGTCCATTTCCAGAGAGTAAGAGCTGTTTTCTTCATGAAACGTGCAAACCTTTGATAGCACAAATGCGCCGTTGTTTTTGCGCTTAAGTGTGGTTCCAGCAGAGTACACTGTCCGCCTCAACATTTTTTAATACAAGTCACTATAGACAAAGCTTTTTCTTACCTCTCTGTCTTCAGCTGATGCCAAATAAGACAACCTATTACTCTATTATGCTGCTTAGTGTTACCAAACAACTCTCACCAGCATAAGAGTAGACCAAACAACCTGAAAAGAACAAAGAGATCAGTCTTTCACGGGTCTTTTCTTATACTTCAGTCTCAGAGCAACTCCCTGACTTGGTGGGCCATCAACAGGATTTACCTTTTCTGTCATATATTTCTTTGCCTACATAAAGACAGAATCCAGGTCTTCCTGGGAACTACTTTACCCAGGTTTTCTACAAATATTTCTTAACACTAACACATTGTACTCGCAAAGTATGTGAAAGGGCTGGGTTGTTGCTATGCCTTTTTAGTTCATGTCAGCATGCTGGACTGGTGTCTCACTGTAAAGCTGTCATGGTAATGTGCCAGGCTTTGGAAAAAAAATTAAGAAGAAAAACACTGGCATTTAAAAAGGCATGCAAAGCATATAGCAAACCATAGTGCACACTCACTGCCAATACATGCTTTGTTTCATCCCAATGTCATTACCCCAGATTTGCAGAAGGATTCATTAGTAAACACCATCCAAAGGGGACAAAGTAGAGCAGTGTGTGACTTTGGGTATTTTCACATACTTCAGTCACCAAGTGACTGAGCTACTGCTTTTTGACAAGCTAGGTTGTGGATTCATGCCTTCTTTTGGGTGTCTTAAAAGGTCACCTGCAGCTCCTTTTTACTCCCCACATCTCCTCCGTGCAGCCTAGTCTGCTTGCTGAGTCAGTTGTCTGGGCCTTACATAACCTCTTTGGGATCATTTAAACTCATTAGTCCAGCCTCTTTGGTGGGAGAGCTTGGCAATTGTTTGCCTGAGCACCATACCAGGAGGTGTAAAGGAACAGTAGACACCACCATGGAGGCTGTGGCAGAGCTGGAGCAGGTAATTTTTTCTTTCAGCTCAGCTGTGGCAGTAAGAGGTGGCATGGGTGCAGTTTTGCTCCTGAGCTGAGCCACGCTCAGCTCCTAGACCATTGCAACTGCAAAGAAGAACATTAGTAGAGGATCGTTATTGCCATGGGTTACACTATACCCATAACAATTTACCACAGCTCAGGCTAGTTCATGGTGCCTCAGTCGTGATCACACCATCTTACTTACTGGTTTTCCTTTCCTATTAGGTCTCAGGCCACTTTCTAGGTACCTTGACCCCTGTCTTTTCTGTTTGTATGATAACCTTACTGAACTGCAGGAATCTAGTGTTACCCATTCTAATGTGCAAGAGTAACAATGAGTAGGCGCTTCTCATTTTACAGGGTGAATTTGCTTAGACTAAGTATTTGTATCACAATTCAGACTTGCTGTACCATATCCAACATTACAGAGAGCCTTCCCCGCAGAACACGGCTATCACACTGTGTAAAGTCCTCATGATTCATGGTTGGGTGACTGTAGAAAGGCTTTTAATTTTTTCTAAATTGGAGATACCTGTAATATATCTCTTTAACCAATAAATAGATTACTTTATGTTCAGTACAAATAGAGAACTGGAAAGGCCACCTGGGCTCTTTGGCTGTGGTTCCGCAGAGTCTTGGGCAACCAGGTGGTGGACATTTATGGTCCAGAAAGGTCCATAGAGCATTTGCTCTTCCTATGCATTATCTGCCTTTTGTAAAGATCAAATTGTTTATTACTGTAAAATGATATTAAGGCTTAGAGATGACAGTCATTTAGCTTGACTTCCTCATAATGCTCATCCTAATGCTCATTCCTGCAGTGGAGGAAATTAATCTTTCCTGTTAATATTGTCTATTAAAGCTAGAAGGTAGATCAGTCCATTTGCTGTTCTTATTAAATAAGGACCCCTGCTGGTCCTTATTAGATAGATGAAGGACCAGAGTGAAGTTTCTTGTTACTTAAATGAAACCCATGTTTGGCAAAGCTGTTAAATCACAGCTGAAGGCAGACATCTTGATGAATAAATCAGCATTCATGAATAAATAATTGACATGAGTGCTAAAATGGGATTCTCATTTTAATGCTGTTTCTGTCCTTGGCCATAAATTGAGACAATCTGCATGAGTGGTGGCCCTTGTGGTGGAGGCAAGTAAGGTCAGGTTACTAGAGGTGTAGATTTGAATCTGGTAGGACCAACAGAAGCATCTCAGCCCGTTGGAGGCTCCAGCTTCTTTGGTTTCAATGGTTTCAGATGAGTTAGGGAGCTGGAATGAGCCTTACTAGCATGTTTCCCGTAGGACATCAAACAATGTTGAGTAGGTGCTGCTCTGGAAGAAATTCACGCTTTGATCTAACAGTTAAAGGCTCCTTGTCCCATTACCAGTTCGTTGAAGATGGCTTCCTTTCCTTCTAATTGTGCTGGTTATTCACACAAGTGGAACTTTGATCAGCCATCCGCTTCCTGGGGACAATTAGTTCCCACTTTGTATTATCAACCTTGAATAGGTTATGAGTCTTGCAGCATTTTGTGTAGAAGGACACAAAATGTTTCAAAAACGGTGCTTATGGAAGAATCTTTCTGGTTTTGTAAGCGTAGTGGCTGCATTCTGCCTGAGTGAGAGGAGAATCACATCCAGGGCTCATCTTGTATTTTTTGTCTCCTGCCTAAGCGCTACCCGGGACTCTTAAGAACCATTCCAGCGTGCCATCTTGTTTTGCTAAATATTTAAAATACCTGTGGTTATGGGGAAATGCCAGTTCTGAAATCTGCCACTTTAATAATACGAGTGGTTTTCAGATGCTGAGGATAAGGATGCAGCTGCTCCAAAAGCCGAAAGTACTGGTATTTGTAAGAACTGCAGCCAGGCACTTACAATGCACTTGTGTCTTAAAGCCACAGCAAAGGGCAGGAGCTAGTGCCACCCGGGAATCAAAGGCTGCCATTCATGTCTGTGCAGAGTGGGCAGGCAGAGCCTCTGAAATACCCCCCTGTCTCAAAACAGGACTCTGACAGGACTAAAGTGCTGCCAAGTTCTTGTTATCATTACTGTGCTTTTCTCCCTCTCACCTTATGCAATGTTTTCTATAAACACCAGTGCCATTTGCTGTGCATGAAGGGCAGGCACGTGGCATAACATACAATCATGCAAAGAAACAGCAATTTGCTAAAGAATAATGTGAAGGATTCCCCATAAGGATTTTTGGAGCCCCCCCTTCCAATTTTTTCTGTGCTGAAAGTGATAGCATTTAACAGTTATCAGAGTCCCAATTGCACTAAGAAAGATGTTACGATCTGGATAAAGAGAGAACACATTGAAATTTGGGGATTGTTGCTTTGTGTGTGTTGATACAAGTAAAGGAGTACTTCAAGGGTCAATATTTATGTTATGAAAGTTAGAGAAAGCTCTGTAGTTCTGGAAAGGATGGAAATACGTATTTGAAGAGTGTGAAACAGAGCTTGCAGTGTTAGTGCGCTTGCAGAGAGAAAAAAGCAAGCTGGTGTCTTATTACAGGCTGTTTTGGAGTTACATCTCTTATCACATGAGCTCCTTACTTAGTATAAATCAATCCAACTTCATCCAGGTTAGTAGAGCTACACTGATTTACAGACACTGGAGGTGTGCGTTAGATTTGTGCAGTGTAAGGCTAGTCTCAATTTTGCTAGCTCATAACTTCATGAAGTTACCAAAATAATAAAAAAAATATTTGTATATTATAAAACTAATGGTTATGTTCTGGAAACAGAGACGTTCCTGCAGTTCTGTGGCACTCAGCTGCCCAAGCATGTAGCACACCAACTGCCACTGTGTGAGAAATTTAGGTTAAAGTGGAATCAGAGTTTACCCTAATCAGGTATGCAGAAGTCCCTCTGACCCAGCTCAGAGGCTGAAGTGCTGGAGGAGCACAGGGTGCTGTGCATGGCAGGTAATAGGTTTTGCTCAGGTAATCCCCCTGTCCCAAGCGTTTTGGGGAGCACACATCCACAACTGATTTCAGTGTAAAGCTGGATAGGTTTTTCTTTGAAATGTTTAAAAAATGTTTTTGAATTTTTTAACATATTATACCATTATAACATATTCTAGTCAAAACTGTGCTTTTATAAAACATTGCTAAGGCTTTTTTCCAACATTTCCATTGACTGCAGCAGGCTTTGGCACAGGCTCTAACTGTACAAAGCCTAGGACTATAAATATGGATTCCCAAGGACTTGACTGGAGGGAGTGACAGATGTATAGCTTGACTCTGAGATCTGCCAGGGCAACATTTTCCAGAAGCAAAAAATGAAAATCATCTGTGTTGTTAAATTTATCCACACTTGGACTTCTTTGATACGTGGAGGAGGAAATCGCAAGGGAGCAGATGACTTTTTCATCTGCCAGTAGTGTAAAGTTTGTGCACTGTCTTTGCGGCAATGCTGTTTATTACACTTCTTGAGTAAATTTTTCCTCTGATGCAAAATATATAAAACATCTTCACAAGGTAGAAGGGAGGATCTATAGCATATGGTGAACAACTCTTTCTTCGGTGCTTGCACAAAGCATTGCTGTATGCTCTTATGACATAGTGTAGATCTCAGAACCATATGGCCAGTCTTGCTGATGATGATATGTGCTCCCCAAGGACCTGATCTGGACCCTGCTGAAAAGCTGCTCAAGACCTCAATGGATTTGGAACCAGGCTGAAAGTATTGATCTCCCATTGACGCCCCACTGCCTACCAAAGATTTTCTTGCTCTTCAGACTGGAGAGGAATCTTTTCTTTGGTCTGGCTAATATTTTGAAAGCAGGGTTATATACTTTTCTCTGTTCCTAGTGACCTTTGGGGATGGAAGACCGCTGTTGATGTGAGCTCTCAAATACCAGAGAGCTGTGTTTGCTTCTGCCATGGTGGGGACGGAAACGTGTGTTTAGAGAGAGGCTCTGATTAAGCATTTCCTTTCTTCAACTCAAACAGACCTGCACAATGCAAGCACTGCAAGCCAGAAATCATGATTCAATGCTTTAATCATTATGGAGGTGATGAGGATAGAAAGGAATTCCTCATTTTCAAGGCATACTGGGAGGTAGATGCTCCATACCAGCCTTGTTGGCATAGACTTTCTGCCAGCACCATAGGGGCAGATGAGACCTTGGCTTGATCCAGTACTGATGCACTTTTGTCTTTTACAATGGTTTGCAGTGGTAGTTTGACCCGACTGGCTGGAGCGCTGGGCTGAGTAATTCATGTGTTCGCAGCGCAGGTGAGCAGGAAGGCCCCGGGCAAATCTTGCCATTGGGCCTTCTCTCAGGTTTCCCCATCTGTCAGATGGAATAGTAGTGCTGACCCTTCCTGCCTTGCAAGGATACCCTTGCGGGGCCTGAGTCCTTTGGGAGGGGGGACCGGCTCTGCTTGCTGCCACTGGTTCCAGCACCGTTCCCTGGTGGTTGCTGAGATGAAACCACGGCCAGCTGATGTGAATGAGCTTTGAAGTTGAAAAGGGCCAGTGCTAACTGACTAAATGACAGGGGTTGACATACCTTTGCAAAACCTGTTCTTTAGTGCTTCCTGACAAGCGAGGGAAAGCGAACGACTCTCTGGAGGGTCCAAGCTTAATTCCCTCCTCCCCCATCTCTAAACTGGCTCTTTTCTTCTGTGCTAGTGGGAGGGAGAGGCTGGAGGTTGGCAGTGGCCGGCCAGCTGGGAGTTGTTCCAGCAGCGGGGAGTACTCAGCTGGCAGCATGCAGACAGTTTGGAGATGGAGGACCGTTCCCCGAGGACTGCTGCCAGATGGCTGGGATTGGAGTATCCCTTGGGTGGTTTTAGACCCTGCTGGAGCAGTGGAGGGAGCTGAGTGGGACAAAGATGCTTTGCACTGGTTTAGCTGGGAGGGCTTAAGGACAAGAGGGAATGTCACCTGTGGCAGTTAGATAGGCTGAGATAAGGGAATAGCTGCCTAGGCAGAGAAAGGACCACTGGTGTTGGATATTGTGTGAATACCGAGTTTGAAATACTGTGCGTGAAAATGTTGCTTTTGGATCAATGATGATTGGTCCTGGAATGTGTCACAATGAAACCATTTTTAAAGGCATGGGGATTCATTTACCAAATGTAAAGGTGGTCTAATGAGCGGTACATGCTGAAATGTCTCCTCTACTAGCCTCCACTGTGCTGCTGTTCATGTTTTTACACGGATGGAGAAGTTGCTGTGCTGCTCTCTGCTCCTTCTGTGCTGAGAGCTAGCCCTGGTTTGCTGGACCTTTTTATGAGGAGAACGATGGAGTTGTCTACGTGGCCAGCCAGGGTCTCACCTCTGCCTTTCCCCTACCCTGGCCCTGCTGGCTCTGGGCTCCAGTATCAGTTCATTTTTTCCATATTCAAATGCCACATACCACAAAAGTTGTCCTCTCTTATGAAGCAGCCTGCAGACATACTCACCATAGATGTGAAGACAGCTCCCCTGTTGCTGTGGTAGAGCTTGATGCTCACTGTGATGCAAGAGTCTGTGTCATGGGGCAGCAACAATCTAAATAGGGGAGCAAAACATTTTGGATGCACACTTATGTGATGGGCAGTCAGAAGGAGAGAGTTGCTTTTGGGACCGAGGCCCTGGCTTGGCATCCAGAATCTGTTCTGCTTCAGCCTTGCTCCTTAGTGTCAAGCATGCTGTTTACTCGCTGTGCTTCCTCTGCCCATCTGCTTTGGTTCAGGGGGTAGAGAATGAGAAACCTGTTGTTGAAATTCTGGGCTCCTAAACAGGATCACAGTTTCAGATAGAATCATAGAATCATTAAGGTTGGAAAAGACCTCTAAGATCATCAAGTCCAACCATCAGCCCAACACCACCGTGCCTACTAGACCATGTCCAGAAGTGCCGTATCTATGTGTTTTTGAAACATCTTCAGGGATGGTGTCTCAACCACTTCCCTGGGCAGCCTGTTGCAGTGTTTAACTATTCTTTCAGTAAAGAATTTTCTCCTGATGTCTAATCTGCACCTCCCCTGACGCAGCTTGAGGCCATGTCCTCTTGTCCTGTCGATAGTCATTTGCAAGAAGAGACCAACACTCACCACACTACAACCTCCTTTCAGGTAGTTATAAAGTCTCCCCTCAGCCTCCTTTTCTCCAAACTAAACAATCCCAGTTCCATCAGCGTCTCCTCATAAGGCTTGTTCTTCCAGAGCCTTCATCAGATATATACAGTGTGATGTGATGTGATGTGATGTGAAGATGAATATGGATCTGCTAGTGCAGGGAGGAAGAGGAACTTACAGGGCTGAAGCCTTCCTCTTCCTGTTGCTGTGCATGTGTATCTGAATCCCACAACAGGACCATGGCCATCTCATTTGTGACAGATCAGACACAACTGTGTTATGGACAATTAAGTTTCAGGACAGAGAGAGATGAGAAGATGATCTTAAGGAAAATGTCATGGTTCTTGGCAAAATATCCTGGCCTTTTATAGCCAACGCTGATGTGATGAGTGAAGAAATTGCTTCACTGGAGAAATACAAGTTTTAGGGAAGAGTTTAGGAGGGCTGCCAGAAGCAGCCTTACACAGAGAAGAGAAAGAGGGCTCCCAGATACAGAAGGCACAAAAAAGAGAGTGGGACAATGATGGGATGTGGTGGCTGGGTGGGAAGTTTCACAGGACAAGGAGAGTTTGAGGCACTGCAAAGGTGGAAGGGTTGAAAGGGACAATTTATTTCCCACTGGACATGTTCTGACCCTCTTGTAGTGCCTCATACAAACTGGGTATCAGTGCACCAAGGGCTTGCAGCTTCTCAGGGAAAATAAGTGCTGCATAAATGTAGGATCATTATTCACTCAGCATGTCAACTTGTTTAAATTTCTGAGAGGCGAGTATATTACGGTATTGTTATCCTATGCAGAGAGTTGTTCATTTTTAATTATAGTTCGTGAGAAATACAGACTCTTACAATGTGTCTTCTGTTCAAACAGAAATATACATGTTAGAGAGAAAAATAATAGTGCTATTAAATACTGTTCTTACCAAGTGTCAGAACAAAGCACGTGTGCACATCTCCTCATATCCAGCAATAAAATAAATGTAGAGGTCTAAACATAGGAATGTATCCTACAAATAAGTGTAGCAGCTAACTGTCAGTCAATGGGCCTGATCTCTGTAAATACCTCAGGTATCTGTACGTAAATAAATAGCCCCACACCCCAAGGCTGACATTCATGAAAAAGGCAAAGTCTCATATTTCCTGATTTGCTTCCTTGTTCTTCAGAAATCGCTGTTCCTGCATTTGGCAAAAGGCAGTTTAGGGATAAATGGGGAGCCAAATGCCCAACATGATTCGGGGGGGGCTCTTCCTGCCCACTGTGCATGATCTTCCTATCACCTCGCAGCTGACTGCTGAGAACTGCAGAAAATGAAGTGTTACCATCATCCTTTGTCCTGCAGGCAGCAATTTTCTGCTTGCCCGTGGGAAATAATCCTCTTTTAATTTAATTATTCATTTTTCAATTATTTAATGCAATACTCTGGAATAGCAGCAAGGCTTTGGGTTAGTTTTCAAATTGCTGCCACCTCAGACAGTGGAGCGCTGGGATACAGCTCCCTGGGAGAAGGGATTTGTCATCTTTGAGCCACTGCTTTTATTAGGCGGGATATGCTGAAAGCTTTTCTTACTTTTATTTATCATGTATCTCTTTGCTGGCAGTCATGGTGTAAATGGCACAGAAAAGTTAAATGAGCTATTTATGGCACTGTTTCTGACCCTAGTGCTCACCATCACAACAACAGTCACCAGACATTGCTTGGGCAGCAGAACCAAGGAAGTCTGGGTTCCTGAGCAAAGATAAGGCTGATGTTGTTCACCTCTTCCATCCTTAAGCCACTAAAAGAGTCTCTTTCTTCTTTACGGATGTCTGGTTTTGCACTGCTTCTGGATGCTTAGTATCTTTAAGCTTTCTAAAATTCTGAAAAACTTGGCTGAAAGTGGGAAAAGGATTCAAAAGTTGTTATAGGAGTAAGAGAAAAAGATCAGGGAGAAAAAAATCAACAGATTGCGCCAGCTTCTAGTTCTGCAGTAAAAGCAACTTCAGAAGGGGATGCATGTTTTGTGGGACAGCCTGCAGGGCAAGTTCCTGGCTCCCTCTGAAGAGCACATACACATCCCCTGCCACACCAGTGTGGGACAAAAAGCTTCCTTTAATTTGTCTTTGTTCACCTTTCTAATGCCTGGCTTGTGACACAGGAAGGCAGGACTGAGGCCAGGGGTGAGGGCTGCTGATTCTGGCATACCTTTTGCAGGCAGGGGCAGTGCAAGGATCACGGGAGGTAAGCAACACCGAACAGGCTTGCACTGACCCTCTGTCCTCAGGGGTGACAGCAGACTCTTCCTCTGCTGAATTTGCAGGCTTATTGGAATACAAGATCATACTTCTTCCCCTCTGTGTTGTAGCAAATCCATTGGTAAGGTGTCTCACGGAGACGTTTTGTCCCCTCTCACAGGACGAGTTTTCCCTCCAGCTAGGAAATTTATTCCCTGTAAAATTGAACAGGAGAATAAGATTTCCGGAGAGAGCTTGCAGCTGTAATAAAGGATTATTGCCAATTTCTTAGGCTGTGCACACAGATCTTGGCAGTCAGGTAGAAATTGTTGTACATCCAAAAGCTCTGCAACTAGGGGTACACAAATGTCAGGGTGCAAAGCCCTCACTGAACAATGGTGATTTCAAGGATGCTCATCTCAAGATGGAGATTTCCTTAGAGGCCCTGTGAGGTTTTGCTACACACACTAATGAAGCAAGTTGCTGGTACAATGTTAACCTCAAACCACTGTGTTGTTTCCCAAATTTCCTAGTAGGCTGGTGGCCAGACACCCCATCTTCAAGAGAGGGGGTTGCCTTTTTTATCTCTTTTACAGGGGGCTCATTACACCAATTGCATTAAAGATTGCAACGTGCTCCAAGTGCTAGGAGAACCATACAAGTACCATGACTTAAATATAAAATGCTATAATTGAAAGGCTCTTGTCTTTCAGTTGCTAATGGCTTAATTAAACAATAACGTTTAACAGATGTGCTTTTTCTCCTCCAATAATTCACTCCATCTGTGTCAACATAACTAGGCCCAAATTAGTGCATCAAATTGTAGATGTTAATGTCTTATTTCAGTTTTTTATGTATTAATGTACATTTACATATATATTGTTTCATCTTGTGAAGAGATTAATGCCTCTTAAGAAGAAGAAATTGCACACTATGGAGTTTTAAAAGCCTCTCTTAGTTTGCAGGGTAAGAATAAAAAAGCATAAAACCAGAGACATATGCAAACACAGATACCTTGAAATAAAGAGATAATTTGGTAAATGTATATTAAGATTTTTTTATACTAAACTACAGAATCTGTGTCTCTATGCTCTTTAGGATAGTGAATATTTTGTGACCCTTTGTTTCTGAAGCAATTTTTCTCCTTGCTTCACATGCTGAGAAAAAAGCTTGCTTTGCTGCACGTGAAAGCAGATGACGATCTGAAACCCTGGGCTGCAGGAACAGATAACTTAGACCTATTTGCAGAGATGTTTTTTGTTTTATGAAATATCTTTAATAGCCTTAGATTTTAATATAGCTCTCCTGAATGTTGTTATTATTATTATTACTTTAAAACAGCCTTACTTGTGCTTAGTACTTTCTCAAAGATGTTTCGGAGTCCTTGAAGATGTTGCAGGCTGTGGCCCAGATCTTGCAAACCCTCCTGTGCAATGGATGCTGCACACAGTGGCAGTCACACTGCTGGGGCATAACAGATGAGGGCAAGGAGCGCAGTAGTACTGGCTGGCTCCATGTTGTCCTGCTGCCTAACACGTACCAGTGCTGTAGCCTCGTCCTGCCTGGTAGTCAGGATGGGATGCTGTGGGGTGCTGGGCACAGCCTGTGGCCTCCTGCATGGCTTTGTGACAGGTCTCACCACCAGGCACTCCCAGTCCTGTTGTCTCCTGGCGACTCCACGGGCTGCCCCGGAGCCAGGAGCCAGCTAGGCGTACGGCGGGGCTGATGAGCGAGCGTGGCGTGTTTCTGGCTGCTCCTGAGACTGGTCTTACAAGCCATGCAAACTCTGCAGCTGAATCCAGCTGGGTGATGCCTCAGCAAAACACTCCCAGGTCCAGATAATTTGTTTTCTTACAGTCTGACCAGCTTCTTTTTAATCTTTTTGCTATGAATTCTTACGAACTGACAGGGTTACTTGGTTTTCCCCTAATTTAATTTGGATTGATTTAACTTTAATCAGTCTGTCTTCTCAGCATCCTATTAATCTTCCAGTGAATTCTACCTATAAGGGGGCTGGGGAAGGAGACAGTCTATATCTGCTAAAATATTAGCCTACTTTTTGGGTTGCAAAGCATTAGACAGATGAAAAAGAGTTGAGATGGTCAGAGGAGATGGTGGGTGATTACCAAACCCTGTTCTCACTGAAGACCTCAGCAAAACTGCTCTAGTGTCTCCCTGGGCCCCTTTGGCCCAGCTCGCTCTGGCAGTGGTGTGGAAAGCACCTGGAGCTGTCTCTGCCATGAGACTACCAGACTGTGGCTCAAGGGTGTCAGACTTTGATGATTCTGTCCTTGCCACTCTGAATGCAGGGGGACATTGCAGACCCAGAAGGACAGCTGGCCCCTAGTAGGTATCACCTGTATATAATAGGATTAGAGTTGTATCTGCCTGGTTTTCCCTCCTGTCATGCTGCCCAGTTTGTTATCTTCCTAAAAATTCATTCAGGCTCTTAGCCAAATTCAGTTATATACATACCTATATAATAGACTGTCCTCAGTGTTAGCACCTGCCCAGGTAAATTTTGCTGACAATCAGTCTTCACAGTATTTTCTCAAAGAAAGAGAGCTAAACTGGCAAGGTGGCAGCAAGACTTCCCTCCGAGCCACCTCCCAGTGTAATATTTTTTCAAATGAAACAGTGTAGGTAAGAAGGCAATTTGGATCTGGTGAAAATGTAATTGCCTCATATCTTTTTGTGATCTGTGGGTATTCCCTTATCCATTGCCAGGAGAGGAGCAAGGTGGCTGACTGGGGGTCCTCAGCATCACAAGAGTCAAACGTCGCAGTATTCTCATTCTGACTTAGGAAAATTCCCAGTGACTGCATCCAAGTTTCATCTGCTAAGGACTGACATGTTGGTCACTTGAGTTATTCAGAGTCTATTTCATCTCTTTAAAAATAGGTATCAAATGTATATGTCCATCAGCTATTAAAAGAATAGATATATCTGAAAATCAGTGGGGCTCTGTCAGTGGTCTCTGGAAAACTTGTGTGCCATTTGGCTTACCTAAATTTGCATTGAGCTTTGCCAGGATTCCTCTGTCGCACAAGCAGCTGATGCATTTGCCGCTAGGGCTGTTAGCACAGCCGTGAATGGAAGGAGAAAGGCTTCACATTATTGCAAATAGGATGGAGAGTCCTTTATTAAACAACCTTTTTATTAGGATGCAATCTGTAATCTGAAGTTGGGTCCAGGAGCTGATGGGTTGTCCCCATGGGGCTCTGCGCAGGCTCCTCAGCCTAGGGCAGAGGCTCCAGGACATGGTGTGTCATGGAAATGTCCCCTTTGTGAAAAGTGCAAGGTTTGTCCCATGTCTACGTTACTGCTGGGGTTTAAACACCCAACTGCAAGCATCTGCCTGCACCACACGGCCAACCTTAATCTCAAAAGTAAAGTCTTCCCCTGCTTACTAAGGACAGTTGGCTCTGATCCTGCTAACACCCAGGGCTCTGACAGATGGGATCTGGCAGCCTTAGCTGTGGACTCAGGTTGACACGACCCCCCGTTTCCCCATGCCAGGGTGTTCCAAGGCTGCCATGGAAACTTCAGCAGGCAATGTGCAAGGGCAACAATGCTTTAAACCACTGCCAGCAATGCTGGCAGAGCCTGCTGCTCATGATATCCCTCCCTGGAGTCGCTCCAGGATCAAGCAACCTTTACCCACAAGTGGGCATTTTCAGGATGGGGGTGCAGAGAAACCAGTGAAGGAATTGCATGAGAATGGCCACTCCCTTTGCTAATAACTCCTCTAATACCTGCTCCTGGTCTGTCTGGTTTTGTGATTTCTGTACTGGTTTGTGAGCAGACATCTCCAACATGAATCGACTGGTGCCATAGTACTCTTGGAGGATTAGAGTTCAGCCAAGAAAATGGTTCTGGCAGAGCATCACTGCAAAGTCAGCCCCTCAGAAATTAAGAACTGTTAAAAAGGACGTGGGTTGTGCACTTTTAATTGAACAGCCCCTGCAATATGCAAAGTTTAATTACTAATGTAACTGAATGCACGTTAATCCCAATCCAATATTTCTATAGGACTCTTGCCATCGTCAGTGCATAGGATAGAAATCCCATTTGATAGCTACTACAGAATACAGTATTTTTGCATTTCCCCATCTTTTCTCTCCCTTACCTTTCAGTCCAATTTCATTCTTCTCTGCCCAAGCAACCTCAATTGTCATTCAATTTCTCATCAGATTTCCCTCCATCATTGACTCCAGTCTTTCCAGTCACTCCCAGTGTTCGTAGCTGTGGCAAGCTTTCCCAGGTCCCTCAAGGATCAGGTCCACCCATGTTAATCTGCTCCAGGCTGAGTAATCCCCCTGGCTAAACCCGGTCACTGGGTGTCTCTTCTTCCACCCACCGGTCTACATCATCTGCTCCTGGAGTGTCTCGGGCAGGTCAGCAGGACACAAAGTGCTGGGAGAAAATCAGGCTGGAGCCTAGAGGGAAGGAGGACCTCAAAGCTCATCCTCTGCCTACACTTAAACCAAGCACCCATAAATTAAGATTAAACAAAAAGCACTTTTTTGCTGTTTGCGGAAGTATCCTTCACTCAGCGGGAGTCATCAAACCACCTTCTGCCATTGCCTGCCCCTTCATCTCAATGAGGCAGATATCCCATGGGCAAGGCTCAAAGCCACTCCTACCTGTCCAGCTGGAAAACACTGTCAGCCAACAATTTCTCAGAGGCTTAATTAAACTATAAGCAAGTGACTAATCTACTGTGAAGCAAAACACTCTCTTCCTCATCATGGCTGCACAAGGCAGATCTTAAACCAAGACCTTCTCTCCTTGTGACCATCTGTGTGACAAAACCACCTAAATGGGATTATTTTGCTCACATACTCGCATGCCGGAGATTAATGCATGCAGCGCATACTCACCTTTTGTCTGAGAGCAAACATAGTGGCAGACCCTCCCTCTCTGAGTGAGAATGGATCTGGGAGGCTGTCCACTGGCACTGCCTTTTGCAGGACATTGTGGCTCAGGGCCACCTTGCTCCATCATCTGCTCTGTGTCCTTGCCCATTCACATAGTTGCTCTGAGCATCCTCTTGCTCTGTGGTTAACAAGGTAAGAACAAGGGAACTCTGAAGAAATTGTGCCCTTGCTTTCAATCCCAAAACCTATATTGGGACCTGGGCATGTCCAGATGGAGACCCCAGAGCCAGGCAGCAGCACAGAGCAGGAAAGCAGCACAAGAGTCAGGGAGGCTGAAATTATTGGGGAGTTCCACCAAATTACATGTATCTTAACATGTGGTCTTGTTTTCCAAAGGCTTATACCTAGCCCAAATTTGTGAAGATTTTCACCAGAACAGCAGAAGGCACACCTCAAAGGCCTCTTGCACCTGCCAAATTCTGCAACTTTACTCAAACCATGGAAAAACAGAGCTCGGAAAGGTCACCGATATTTTTAGCCTTACTTTGTAAGGAAATACAGCTATGCAATCACACTGCCGCTCGCTCCCTTTGCATTCCCTGCTATTACGTCAGAATTGTTGGCCAGCCCCAGCCAAATTTGACAGAGGAACGGAAAGCGCAAAGGTATTAAGTTCCTACGAGTTTAATGAAAATAGGAACTGGGTGAAGCAGAGATCCCAACAACGCCAGCAATGAGAGGAAAGCAGCAGGCGCTCAACCTTTGCTGGACAACAGATTAAATATTGTTCTTCAGCTTCAGCAATGAGTTCCATCTGAAACTACAGTGCCCTTTGGATACATTTTGATTGCTTCATATATTAGCACCTCATAGTCTTTGGGACCAGAGCTGGTGAGCTCATGGGGAAGCGTCCATATCTCTTTGTTCCCCTTATGAGATGTAGCAGCCAGAAGAGTAACCGCAGTGATGCCCTCAGTGCAGCTTTGCAGATAATGTTAGGCTGATCTCTTGCCCGATAACAGCATTACCTGGGTATAGTCAAATATTTGGTGAGTTTGTGTTAAATAAACCATCTTTTGTGATATCTAGAACCTGAGGATTTTGCTGGAATATTAACCAATATTTTAAAAGGGATGCCTGATATTTGAGTAACATAATTTATTTGTATTCCTCAGTTTAAACATCGGGTAATTACTTTCTCATTTTAACTTTAGTGACCTCTTGCATTTTATGTGGCCATATAACATCCAGAGAGGACATAAAAGATGGCACACAAATATGAGGCTATTAAGCCAAAGATTTATTTGTAACATTTGAAGGAAGGAGATTTTGTACCTGAAAGCAAGTCCCCTAAGTATCCTGAATCAGCAGCAGCCCAAAGACTGCGGGACTCTGCCCTTGGCCCGTGGGGGTGAGCCAGGCGAGCGCCAATGTCCCTTGTCCTCAAGGGGCAGTCTAAGTGCAGTAAGCGTGCCAGGAAGGCACATGTGGAGGTGGAAGATGACTGCAGCCCTACCTATGTAGGGTGTGCAGTGCCTCAGAAACAGAATTAAAGAGAGCTCTGCAACTATGAGGAACCTTTAATAGACTAACAGGGAGGTCAACAAACTGGAGGAGGAAGAACTTGGGAGGCATCTGAATGTCCAGCAGGTCCAGGCTGGCTGATGCAAATGCCTGTGGGACTCTGTCAGGAACTTCTAGGGTATTAAATTGCAAATAAGGCACTTACTGGACTCATTAACCTCACCGGCTGGGTACAGGTACAGGTTGCCTGCCCTGTCAACATCTTCTGGTCCTCAGATGTACGAATTTGTGCTTGTCTCTGCTAAACTGAGTGCTTTTTGCTCATGTGCAGGTCACGAGGTTATGCTAATCTGTGATATCCTTTCTTTGTTACCAGTGTATTCCCCAGCAACTGTGTCATCCACAAGCATTGTCAGTGGTGATATTAGGTTTTCTTCTTAGAAGTTATGAAAAATATTAGCTGTAGTGGAGAAAAAAACAAAGGATCCCTGAGGTTGCCCACGTGCAATGCACAGAAGAGAAGAGGATTCCTGTTCACAATTTATTTGTATACATTAAACAGCTTGTAGTTGCTTAATTTAATTTAATATTGACACATTGATTTCATGCCATTCTAGTTTCTAAGCCTGTGTCACACAGTACCAAATCCAAGGCTTCTTATCTCTTTCAGTAAAAATTTATCATCTCATCGAAGGCGTCCAGTTATTTTGAGAAAGTACAATTCATATAAACCGGAGTGGACTGGCGTGTTTTTCAGTGACATCATATAGTTCTTGGAGCACTGTGCCAATTGTTGGAATTTTTGACCTGTACTGTACCTCAGTTGATTTGTTTGAATCTTAACCCTGTCCTGCAATAGGGCCCTGAAGCAATTAATGTGGAAGTCGTGTCAGCTTATATAGAAATTATCTGGATAATTTCTATTTCTTACAGTTTCCTCATTTTATTCCACTCCTATTTTAAAAGTAAATGACAAATTTTGAAATATGCCCTGGAATTAAAATTAATTTTACAAGTTTATTTTGGTTTAATTGAATGGTTTTCAATAAAACAACAGGTCTGTGGTGTTTTAATAAGATCAGAACACTTGGTTTAAGCAAAGAAAATTAGAGTTTTATCAAAACCAGCACACAGGACATTTTAATTTGTGTAAAAACGCAACCTTTAATAGAAAAATGTTTGGTCAGAACATTTTTTATCAGCTCTGCGTAGGATAAGTGAGGAGCAGATACACAGCAATGTTTCCCAAACCATTGCCTACCCAACTCTGATGCTGTGTGAACCTTCCATGGTGCCTGCTATCTCTTGTTCCAGTTTGGCTGCAGTGTGTCCCATCAAAAGGGAAGACAGACCTGCTGTGTGTGCCTGCAGAGCTATGCAGCACTGGCATCCTGCATCAGGTCTGACCACCTACCCGGCGCTCAGAGGAAAGAGAAGGGTATTTTCAAGGGGATTAATGATGAGTAGGAAAGGAGATGAACCTGTGCACTTGTTGAGATGAACCTGTTCTTAACAACTGGGGAAACATCAGTCTTTCTGTCCAAAGAGGAAAGGGGAAAGAAGGCGACTGTTTTCCTGAGTTGACCTCAGTTTATATCATTGGTTTTTACTGCCACAGAAGAAAGTAATCAACTTCTTAATTCAAGATGTAGCAGTTTATACATTTAAGTCTGGCAGTTGGGGCTCAGCTCCCTGAGTTGCTTGCAGTGGCAGCAGCAATATGGGCTCAGCAGAGGTGCTGATAGCTCGGGGTGTTGAAGAGATCTCAAAAGAGCAGTCTGTGTTCAGACATCAGCTATTCCACAAGGGAAAAAGAAGTCTTAGGAATCCTTGTTTTACCCTCCTTAGCCGAAAGGTGACAATTTTTGTTTTGTAGCTTGTGCTGCCTCTGCAGAAGCAGAGAGGTTACTGGGGGGCTGGGAGGGCGGAGAGAAGGGTAGCTGGAGACTTTTGAGGAACTTCTCTGGACCAGATGTCATACCCCTGTCCGCAAGCCCTGATGATCTTTTGCTTAGATGGTGGTTTGTGCCCACAAATGTTGTATCTTCAGTGTAAGCAGGATTTATCTCTTGTAATCAGGTGTCATGAATGCACAGTAGACACTCAGATTTTTGTGGCTTTTGTTCTTATGATAGGGGAAAATATTCTTCAATCACATATTCATTAACATTTTGTATGGAGGTAGCATGTCTTAAATCTGTGTTTCTCTCACCAACAAATGCAAATGCTACTGTTTTCTGTTCTTATTGTGTAAACCACATCTCTAATAAGGGAGGTAACCCCGCCCTCTGTGTACTATGGAAGATTTCTGATGACTTTTTCCTGAAAAGGTTCATCTATTTCATTGAATGTCTATCGTATTATTGTTTGGCCTGATAGTCCAGGTACTTTGTCTCCTTGACAACAGACAACATCCAGCATGGAGTATCCCACTGTCTCCACATGCTGCGGGAATCTCTCTGCGGCGGTGGGCAGGAGGGCTCAGTCCAGAGCTGGAGGCAAGAAGCCTGTTAGCAGGGTGCCTGCAAGGGGAGGGAGGCAGTTCGTGGCCAGCCTACCATCAGCCCCATACTCAACCCCACCATACTCACAGTACTCAGCCCCAGGTAAGTCTGAAAAGCCATGAACCGCAACAAAATTAACTTTTCTGCTTTTCAGAAATGTAAAAACTCAGTGTGATGGAATAATTAATGCAGCTGATTAAAGGGGAAGATTACACATTTGCAAAGAAAGATAAGCATTTATTTTCCAACCTATTGCATTTCAAACTTGAATATTGGTTCCGAAGGTGGCTGAAGACTTATTTGCCTTTCTGTTTATGTATGTATATAATATACATATGTACGATTGCAATCTCCTGCTCTGCTTTAATAATATACTTAATTGCTTTCTGGCCCCACCTCAAGCTGCCTAAATTCATTTCACAGGGAAAAGATTATTTGCTGTTGGCCTTTAGCAAATAAATTGCCTGCCATCCTTAATCTGGGTAATAAAAGGTACTTCATCAGCCTGCTCGCAGTTCTGCATGTTGCATCTGCTTCCACACAAAGTATTACTGACAGCTATTTTCCTTCTGCCATCCCCAGCAAATGGAGTGAGTACATAATGTAAAATGTAAACCCAACAGATCTGCTGAGAGTCGGATTCCTTGTCTCCCATTACTCTTGCTGTGGCACTAAGTAAATTATTTGCATATGACATTTGCATTACATTTTACATCTACCGTGCTATGTTTTAAAATGCAATGCATCATAATAAATGATAAATATAAGGGTGCAACACTTTGATCAACCATCATGTTTGCTTATATGCATATATACACAGGCAGGCACACACGCACCCACGAAATACACCTGTACATCCACGCATCTGCAGTCACAGAAACCATAGCTATGGTTCACACTGTTTATGTTAATAGGCTTTTCCCCCCAAATACAACAAGACACAAACTGGAAAGGGAGAAGGCACATAAATGAGAAAGAGGGAGCAGTGTTCAGGTAGGGTTTTTTCATCCAAAGAGTCACTGGTGTGATATTTTTCATTACAGGAGGGCAGCAGGAGGCAGGATTGACCAAGGATGGAGGGAACATGCAGCCCTTCATGCTTATCACTTTCACACAGTGGACAGTGAGGATGTAAAAGGTCCACAGTGGTACAAATATCATGACCAGGCAATTCCCAGAACATCAGGTGTGAGGCTGCAAAGATGAAAAGCACATTGCATCCTTTAAAAGTAATCTAGCATAAGGAAAGAGCTTCTGAAAATACCATAATCTCCTCCTTGGGGTGCACGCTGTGCATCTGTGCTTAAGCATTTAGGCGGCTGTGAGTGTCTTTGGTGAAAGAATGCAGGGCACTGAAAGCTTCCAGATTGCTTTTCTTTTTTTTCACATATGTCAGGAGGAAGGGGTAGGAGGTGACATTTTTTTCCCTGATAAATATCAGACACATTCCACATACCAGAAAATAAGGACAATAAGGACATTGCCAACAAATGTCAGCACAAATTTTGCTCTTCTCTCCTTTTGTACTGGTTTTGTTCAGCTCCCTATCAAGTCAATGGCCAGAAAGGGAATGAAATCACAAAAGACAGGACATGGTTGGGACTGGGACGCAACTTGCAGCAGAGAAAATTGATTGAGGTTGGTCCTCAACATTAGCAGACATAGTGGAGTACAGGCTAGATTGTGTATATGTTTGGTCCTCAACGTACTTCTCAGCTGGTCTTCATTTAAAGCCAGGCAGATATGAAAAACATATGGGATTTTGCCAGCCTGCCTGGTTTAAAGATGGTAAAATATCATTCCTCACTCAAGCTGTGGGGGGTGGGCAGCTTCTCAAAGGCAGGAAGTAAAGGCAGTAATTAAAATAAATTTAAATATGCTGATGAGTTCAGAAAGAGCGGGGCAAGAGGAAAGGTGGGTGCCCAGCAGGAGAGTGCTCCCCACCGCTCCTCATGAGAGGGAAGAGCTGCACACCCGCCCCCCCGCTACACACACCCCCCCCCCAGCCTGTTTTATCTCCCAGGGAGAAACATCCTTTGCTGAGGATGTGAAGTACAAGATTTCCTCTGTGGTTGCTTCTGAGCCTCCTTCACATGAGCTTTGTGTTTGCCTTCTGGGTGCTCTTGGGTACAGGCTGAGAAATAGAGACAGTCACTCTGTTCTTTCTTCACCTGTACTGTTTTCCAAGATAGGTCAAGTGATGCTCAGCTGCATCTTTGCTGCACCTGCACTGTGGTCATTCAGTCATGCCAGGAGATGGATGTGGACAACCTGGAGCTGCCAGCGTTCTTATGGGCATGTCCAGCATCACCATCCCCATGGCTGAGCATGCATTAGAGGACAAGGTGAGACTTACTATGTACAGGGCAATGCTCTGCATGACATGGTACGCTCATACAGGACATCCCACTGATGTGGCTCTTTCTACTACCATTGTCTCCTTGTGAGATGGCTCAGGTAGAGCTGACATTGCACTGCTGGACAAAAACAGGCAGGTAGAAGTAGGGAGCATTTTCTGCAGGAAGATGAGCTAGATAAGCTGAGATGTAACAGCTTGGAAGAGAGATGTCTGTGGGGTAAGGGTGAGTATGCAAGAGGTCTGTGAAAGAAAGGGAAATGAGAAGAAATTTAATTCCTTCTTACCAGACTTAAAGGCATAACATAAATTTATTAGGCAGCAGGTTTAAAAGAAACAGAAGGAAAAAAGGGTATTTCAGCACTTAGTTGTCCTTTGAGATTGTTGGTATAGGATGGTGTGGATGCCGAGGGCTTTGTAAGGGGTCAGAAAGCAGCTAAACACGTTCAAGAAAACAAAATCCTTCAAGGGCAGTTAAACACATGGATGTCAACCCCAGCTGGCGAAGCCACCAGGTGGGATTGCCCTGGGCGGACTCGTTGCATGCCTGCGCTTTTCGTATGCCCTCCCTAGACATCTGCTCAGGCCACTGGGTAGGGGCTGGCAGGGGCTGGCTGCCCAGGACGGCTGTTTTCTGTTCTTGCAGACTGCTGCACTGTTCTGACTTTCCTCCCGAGTGAATCACCAGAGCCAGCTTTGCCTCCTGGAATTAGACATTGCAAGGGCAGAAGCTGAAGGGACCCAGCATGCTCAGCCCATTGGCCAAGCAGCAAAGTTCCCCCTTGAGCCACACGAGTCTCACGCTTTGGGGAGGCTCTGATGTATTTATTATACATGCCTGCCACACATGAAGGCTGCAGTGATTAATTGCATGCTAATGAACAGGCTACTTTGCAGATTGCAAGATACTCTAGCATATGTTTCACACGTTTGCCACAGGGTTCCTAACTTGCTCTGTCCCTTTTTTATTCCCATTTCAGGAGTGAAGTGGTCTTGGTAACTTATAGCAGCCTTCCAGTACTAAAAGGGAGCCTGTAGGAAAGCTGGGGAGGGGCTCTTTATCGGGAGTACAGGGAGAGGACCAGGGAATGGTTTTAAGCTGAAAGAAGGGAGATTTAGATTAGACATTAGGCTGAATTTTTTTAGTGTGAGGCACTGGCGCAGGTTGTCCGGGGAAGGTGTGGGTGCCCCATCTCTGAAGATGCTCAAAGCCAGACTGGATGAGGCTTTGAGCAACCTGACGTAGTGGGGAGGTGTCCCTGCTCGTGACAGGGGGGTTGGAACTGGATGAAATTTAAGGTCCCTTCCAACCCAGATCATTCTATGATTCTATGATTCTATGATTCTATGATTTTATGAATGGCTTTACCATGGAATACTTTGCTCTGTGTGAATATCATGAGCAGCAATGATTAATGGCAGATTTTAAAATAAGAAATTAAATATGAATTTCACAGTTTCTCATCTGGCATCTTTCAATGCCATTTCATTGTGCATCTTTATAATGCTTTAAAAAAATTTCATTAAAACTTTCTGGCGTTGCTGCAGCTCCCCATTCGTGTAGCTCTGGGCTGAGAAACACCGATGCTACAAGGAACCCTGGGCTCAGCTGAGCTCACGGGGACAGGAAGGTAGAAACCTTCACAGCTTGGTACTCAGATCTGCTGCCTGCTAACAGCAAGGAAGCTGGTTTTAATTTTAGAGGTGCAAATTAAATCATACAGGGACAAATTGTGAACAAAAACTACAACTTGCAGGTGGAACTCCTAAAAATTAAAGTGTATGAAAGGAAAGAGAAGGGAAGCTGTGTTGTCTGGGAAGAGGCTCCTCAGAACCTTCTCTGCAAGAGTCCCTACAGGCTGCCCCCAGGGAGGTCTCTGAGGATGCTTGTGGACCAGGGAGACGGCTGGATCATCTGGTTCCTGGTAGCTCTAATTGTGCTGCATCTTGAATGTTACTCCTTCCTCCCCCTCTTTCTCACTAAGCGAGTCCCTCAGGACAAGTGGGGGTCGTGAGGAGAGGCACACTGCCTTGGCAAGTCCATGCAGAGCCCCAGAGAGAGCAGAGATGGACAAGTGTATCTCTGGACTTTACCCTTTGCAGGTACAGCAGCCGTGTCAGCCCAAGAGCCAGTTGAGGCCATCATTTGAAAATCACTCTGGAAAGGAAAAGGTGCTGCATGGCTTAGCCCATGCCAGGGGCTCAGCTGTTGGCTCCATGGCCAAGCTGGCAGAGCCAGGGGCAGCAGGAGCTGGTGGAGGGGTTGTGGGTGCTCCTAGTAGGCAGAAGAGACCCAAGGGTGTGCTGGATGCTTTGGAAGGAGAAAAAGAAAAGGAGATGAGCAGATGGCCTGGGCAGCCTTGCCAAGGCGAGGAGCTGTGGGGGAGGTGGGCAAGAGTGTGCACGTGTGGTCACACCGCCCCACTGCCACATGCATCCTTGAACCAGACCCCTTGGGACGTCCCATGGAAGGGTGTTGAGGAAGCTGAATGCAGCTGGATGGGACATGACCCCCCAGTATATCACTGACATGCCCGGTGCTGGGCAATTGGGCCATTCTCCTACCCAAAACCCATGGCCAAAGGGTAGGGGGAAGGGACCAAGTTTGTCCTTACCAACCTCATGGAGCACATGGAAGGCTTGGGGGCTGCTGGCAAGGCAGCTGCACTCAGAGCACACAGAGGCCATCTTTAAGGGGAGAATTGCCTGCACTGCTTAGCACCAGGGCTCAGCTTCAACTTTAAAATCTTATAATATAAGAAAAGCATCTTTTCCTTCAGTTTCTGTTGGAGGAGGGCTTGAACTGAAGCTCTGGATGCACACTCTGGCTCAGACTCCATGTAAATACGTAAATGTAAAGTCAGGGTTCCCAGACTCCATCATTACCTGGCTCTACAGCAGAATCCTAGACACAGGCATCAACAATGCTGAGAACACCTGGAGCTGGAGAGCAACTTATATCTTGGATTTCTTTACTTAATTTTTTCTTAATGGGAACTGGAGTTGCCTGTGTATGTAAATCACTCTGATTACTGTAGTTTTACTACAGCACCATCTGCTTTCATGGGTCTTTGTGGCCATAAATGCTGTTGTTTCCACGAGCGTGTGCATGAATATTTGTACAGGGTGTACAGGTCAGGGAGCGTCTGCTCTGTGCAGGCAGCAGCCCCACTGGAGACTCTATAATCCCAGAAACTCTGAATTTGGAGGCTGTGCACCTTGATACACAGAGCAGGTGAAGGACCTGAATTGTTTCAAAACAGTGACCAGCGTATTTGTTAAAAGGAATGTCTGTTTTCCAACACATTTTACTCATAACAAAACCACCTTCCATGGCATTGGTAGCCTGATGCTGGGATTTTTTCTTCCCTGAAAGCCTTCTGTTTTACGGTCTTTTCCAACGAGATGATTCTATGATTCTAATGCTTTTAAAAATTGCTAGCTTAAAAAAAGGGAAGAATATTCTTTCCTCCAGTTTGGGACACTTTTTTTCCTTAGAAAAAGCTTGCTCCATCCCAGGTAAACAGGTTTCTGTTCCTGAAACCGGTATTTGCACAAGGGTTGCAACAGTAGCAGGTGACTGATGGAAACGCTAATTTCACCCAGGGTTCAGAACACTCCGAGCAGAGCTGGGCAATATCAGCCCTGGTGAGATAAGCAAGCCCTGAACTCTGGAGATGAAGCACAAACACCTGTCATTGGAAAGAGAGGAGTAAGGAATAAAAGAGAAAGGTTTTGTATATCCAATAGAAATAACATTTCAGACCTGCAATGACACATAGCATTAAATCAAGCAGGGTGTTCGAGCTACTAATATTTCTCGTTGTCATGTTTCTTCTGTATATGCTTTGTGCTGAAGGGACACTGTCAGAGAGCTGAAGCCAAAAACTTCAGGTTTATAAAACAAAAGATTCTTTTTTTCATTATTTATTTAAAAAAAATAAAATGCCTGTTGCTTGCTTAAATGTTCCTGTCTGGTCTTGGGAAGAGAAACAAAGCAGGGCTCTCTGACGCAGAAGAAGCAGGAAGTGTCAATGGCAGCTGTGTATCCTTGTCCAGGCCAAGCAGGACATGAAGCAAGAGTCCACTACCTCAGTGCTGGAAACAACATTGCATCCTGAAAGGTGCTCAGGTGAAAACATACCCTGCGTCTGAAGGGCAGCTCAGGTGAGGACAGAGAAAAGGAGTTAGGGGGCTTTCTTTCCCTCCCCAGATTTAGCCGCAGGCCTCTGGGTTTGATAATGTTTTGCATATCTCAAAATGCAATTGCCTTGCTGAAGAAGTTCAGGGTTATTTTTAGACATTTGGGATTGGTTTTTTGTACCCAAAACCTCTCTCCAGGACTACAAATAGGAGGCCAGCTGGAAAGCTTGGGGTTTAGGTTTGCTTTGGACAGCCAGTTCTTCCCAGAGAGCTGGAGAGGATTCACCCCAGCCCCTGGTTCCCCCAGGTGGTACCAGCAGCAGGGATGCTGGCAACGCAGGCATCCCACATCGTGGAATGGGACACAGGGCCACTGTTGGCCCCAGTGTTTGGAGAGGGAGCAGGGATGATGTTCCAGAGCACCATACCACAGCCACCAGCATGACAGCCCTGACAGCTGGGTCATGCTTTGGGAGGGTGGGCCCCTGCTTTCCTCCCTCCCAGAAAGGACCAGGAAACGTCCCAGTCAGAACTTCTGGAACTTTTTGCTGATTTATTTTCTTTCCGCTGTGCTGGAAGGTGCAGTGTCCATTGTAGGGGCTGGCTTGTATCTACTGGGACCATGTGTATGGCCTGCACAGCAGCTCAGAGCGATGAATGCAGTGTCACAGCCATACCTCATGAGGGGGTAGGGGGATGGAAAGCCATGTCTCCCATCTGCACATCTCACTGTGATTATTTATGGCCTTTTGAAGAGATTCCAAAGGTTTTTGTAAAAAATATCTGAATAACTGGAATCAGGGTTGGACCTCTGAAAGCCCAGGTGCTATCTCTGGCAGGGCTCATGAGCTCAGCACGGGAATCACTGGGTGAAGCTTCACATTGCTGCAAAGACATAAAATGAGATTATGGTAATGGTTTCTTCTGCCCTGAATATGGATGGTTCAGCAAGTGGGAAAGCGCCAGGCATTGCAGGGAGTGGGATGAAGTCTGACTTGGAAAACTAGGGCATGGGGGAGGCTATGCTGCCCAGCAACAAGGCTGTCCCTGAAGCAGTACCCCCTCCCAAGGACCCTCCACGAGTTTTGGAGTCTGGATGGGAATCTGCAGAGGACACTGGAGACAGGAGCTGTGGGATGCTGAGCAGCATGAGCCTTCCTCACACTCCTCCTTGGCTGAGATTTGCCTGTCCCTCTCGACTGACCTGGGGCATGCAAGGTGATGGAGGTGGGCAGGAGGGAGTAATTCCAGAAGTCCATTGTGGTGGCCATGCTTTTACAGCCAATTAATAATGATTCACATTTGAGCAGGCTGCAGACTGAAGGTTAAAGCATTGCTTGAGGAGGAAAACCCAGCGGGAGCAGGTGGCAGGAGAGCTGACTCCAGGTATTGCCAGCCATGCCAGCTTGCAAGCAGATGGCACAAAGAAGCAGTGGCTCTGAATTAGTGAGTTTTGGGTTTATTTTAAGTTGGGGACCAAGAGCACTATAGAATCTGTACCCAAGGTGCATGCCTGTAGCCGTGATTTTTCCCTGTGTGTTTCTGCGAGTCTGCACTAGGTTATCACCTCAGGTCCAGTGCAGGTTCCAACTCTATATTTATCACTGGGCAAGATAAGCCCTGTGCTGCTCGTGTGTTATGCCTTCTGCTTTGTGGTTACAACCTGCCAAAGACAAGCAGGATGTCTGTTATAAAATAAATCTGGTTTTAGAGCAGGAGGCCAATTGCCGGCCACCTCCCGGTTATCTCCAGAGAGGCAGCAGCCTCACACTGAACTTTTCCCCAACCTCTGGGGTAGGCTTGGGAAGAAGAGGACTTTTCACCTTTAAACATTTCCATGAAGAGTGCCCAGGTGACTTGCAGCAGTAAAAGCTATTCCCAGCACAGGCTGGGTGAGGACAGTGCCTACATGGCTCCCCGGCAGCCCATAGCTGTCCCTGTGTGGGGAGCGTGCTGGGCCAGCACCAGCTCCTGCACCAGGCACGCTGCCTGTGCTCCTCCTCACACTGTTTTGTTTATGGACTAATATTTTTCATTTGATGCATAAAAAAACCCCACAGCTGAGCTGGGCCTGAGAGTCCTCTGCACCCTGACACCCTGGGGCTGCAAATGTCCGTGCCTCCAGCAAAAAACTGCATCCAGGGCTCTGTGCTCCTCACCACCCTGCGAGGCAGCTTTCACAACTGGTGATGGGGTCTTTTGCCTCCTGGCACCCCTAAAGCAGGTTTCTCTGGGCAACTGGATGCTGGGAAAAGAGATTGCACTTTGCGCATCTCCAGGCTGGTGGCTGAGACGAAGCAATGCCCCAGCTTGCCATGGAGCTGCCAGGCCTCCATGCTGGCAACTGGGAAAGGCAGTGGAGGATGCAGAAAAAAACATCCTGTGTGTTTGAAGTACAAACCATCTGACTGAGGTTGTGTGCTTCTCTTTAAAATAGCTGGGAGAAAGGAAAACCATAATCTGAGGCTGACTTTGGGCTCTTCTGCCTCCTCAGGGCTGTATGCCATGGCACACTTTTGGAACATGTGGTTTTACAGAAGGGCAGGTTTTTCCTCACGGTCAGGTAGGAGGAATGGCTCGAGGTGCCAGACAAAACCAGAGTGATGCTGATGGCCTTGCTGAGTGGGAAGGCTGCAGGCATGCAGCTGCATAGCAGAACAAGCAGTTTGATAAGCAACCCTTCCGTCACAGCAAGCTCAGGACTGGCTCCCCAAAAGTGGCTGTGTGGGGACAAAACCTGGAGTGAGGAGTTCCCTGCCATTGCACATCTGCTTCAGCTATCGTATAGCAGCCCTATGGCTGCTGCCTGAGGGCGTTGTGCTTGGGTCAAGCCAGCAAGCAGCATTCCCTGGCATGAGGGTATTTGACCCAGCAGGGCTGATAGCCAGTGAAAGCTTGTGGCCCCACAATGTACTGAGAAGACGGGAGGAATAAAACTGAATAGGTACCAGGGTAGCAAAAACTACAGTGGGGGAGGGATGTTTGTATAAATAAAACTAATTGCCCGATATGACGGTGGCTCTAATTTTATTGTTTATGTGTTTTCTTTCCAGGTTGTGCCCATCCCAGTTGCAGGTGCAGCAAAGCTTCCTGCAAAAAGCTGCAAAGCAGATCAGCAGCAATGGAAAAACTTCCCTAGACGCCTCTCCCATGCCTCTGGAAGGGTTGCACAGCACGACCTTGACACATACACAGCAAAGAGAGCAACCTTGCAGTACAGCCGGGGAAGCCCACAAGTGCATCAGCAGCATCCACTCCTCCCCAAAGGTTTGTGAAGAAATTCAAGCCCTGATTCTGTTAATCACATGAAGGATCCGATTGTTAACACACCTTGCATAATCATGAATGGGAAATCACCCCATCACATGAGGGAAGGCAGAAAATAAGGAGCTGGGATAATTTTCATCAGGATAGCTGTAAGAGTGAATTGCAAATTCGTTAAGAAGGCCAGTGCAGCTCCATGCACGCCTTAATGATCTGGAAAAGAGGTGAGCAGTGAGGTGGCAAATGTGCAGATGGCCCCAAATTGTTGCAGTTGCTCAGGATGAGGCTTTGAAAAAGCATTTTATGGTGAGGCCCCTGTCCAGAAACTTGGCCCCTGATGCAGACTGGCTGAGGGGGTCCTGCTCATTCAGTAAAAATGGTGGCACCATTTGTATTTTGGCTATAGCACACAAGGCAGCGGGGCTTCTACTGCCCCATCTTTCAGACAGGTCCTGAAATGAAGTGTGTGATAAAAAATTTTGGAATCCCCCACCCATTAGAGAGCGTACCCCCTGGGGTGCAGTGCAAACAGAGTAACAGGCACAGGGAACAGCCGTGCGGGAGACTGGGAGCAGAATAGGAAGAGATGGGCAAAGTTTTCCTGAGGGACAGCCTCTCAGCTGAGGTCCGAACATGGGATGGGGGTAATGCCATGCCCTTATCTCCTTAACTCGGCCCCCAAAAGTCTACCTCTCACTCATCAAAACCAAAGGAGGATGCTCCTCTTTTTGAAAGTCCATAAGATTCCTGCCCTAGGCTGAACTTTGATGCATCACTGGGAATCAAAACAGGCAATTTAACTTGGATAGAAATTCCTGCTTTCCCATATGTTCCTTGTAGAGCCAAATAGTGATCAAGGGAGTAGGATGGCACTTGGAAAGAGGTGCATCCCTCTACCTGTGCACTCGTGGTGGTCCCTACTGGGACTTGGGTGCTATCTGGGCTGTATTCATGCCTCTCACGCTGGCAGTGGGTTGCTGCATGTTGCACCTTGGCAAGTCTGAGGAATGAAAAAAGTCATGAGGACATATAATGCACCATCAGAGCTTAGCCAAAGATATATATGTTTATTTGCAATTAATATATTTAGATGGAGTAGATATAAGAAACAGTCACAAAATATTGAAGAGAAGAATCAAACACACTACATTACTACATTTCTTTTGATTTTTCAAAGCCTGTGTATAAAATAAAGTGCTTTACACAGTGGCGGCATGCTCATTGGTGTTTATAAGATACTTGGACATTGCCAAGGTTGCAATCGCATAAGCAGGCAATGGAATGGCACTGTGATCCTTTTAATAAGAGCTTCATTATTCTAAAAATTAAATATAAATTGTTCAAGATTTACTGAGAATGGAATGGGAGAGGAGAGGAGAGGAGAGGAGAGGAGAGGAGAGGAGAGGAGAGGAGAGGAGAGGAGAGGAGAGGAGAGGAGAGGAGAGGAGAGGAGAGGAGAGGAGAGGAGAGGAGAGGAGAGGAGAGGAGAGGAGAGGAGAGGAGAGGAGAGGAGAGGAGAGGAGAGGAGAGGAGGAAATTAGATTTCTGCCAACAACAGATGCCAGAGCCTCCCTCTGGAATAGCCACAAATCCTGAGGAAAAAGACGTCATAAGTCATTTCCTCTTGGACCAGAACACAATAGCTGTGTGCTTAACCTTTACTGCGTCCATGCACAAGCTTAAATGAGATACACTGCACAGCAAGGGAGCAGCAACCCCACATTTCCTAAAGATCCTGGTCAATCTGCCTCAAATTCAGGGTCTGACTCAGCATGATGGAGAATTTACACCCACCAAAACCTCAGTTTCAATGGGCTTAAGTAAGTGCTCAGCAGCATGTCAGCCTAATGGACTACACTTTTTAATGCAGCAGTCTATAAAGCTGTGGAAAACACTAAGGCTTGGCCTCCTTGCACTTTTGACTTGCTTAGACATATTGTGGTGTGTAGGCTAAGATGATGTTTTGCATCAAAGCTTAGAGAAGCACCTTGTAATGCCATGGTCAGCGTGTTATATGGTATTATCTTGTACACTGGGGGAGCTGTCAATACTCAGGAAGATGAATTGGATATAGCTTTAAAAAGCATGCCTTGTCTTCACATTTTCACATATATAATTGCGTTGTGGCAGCAGTATTGAAGTGATAAAGCTGAGTCTCAAGGTTGCTTGGCAGGAATGAATAAATCTTCATAATTGACAGGCTGTAATAATAATAAATATGTGAAGAGTTTATTTCTCCCTCTATCCAGTTAGAAAATGACTACATGGGTATCCTCACCAGCAATTGGGACTCTTCTAAATAATTACCAAGCCAAATCACTCTGCAATCTCTGCCAGCTTCAGCATTTCAATAATTAAAAAGGTACCACTTGTGGCTAATGGTAAAGAGAACAGATGTTTCCCCTTGGAAGCTTTTTCCTTCTTCTTTCCCACCATTTCCACTGCCTTAAGCCATATTGTGTCTGAACATCTCCCAGTTACACTGGCATGCCTCTTCCAGCAGGTCGCAGTGGCAAAGCCCGGTGCGGTCCCACACCCCAGAGCATGTGAGTGATGTGTCTGCAGAAGCAAAGCTGGGTGATCACTGTCATTAGCTGGAAAGTGAAGCAGCTGCATGTTTTCAGGAAGTTGGCTTACGACCCTTATCCATGTTCCTGCTGGCACCCAGTCACCTGAATGCCAAGCAGGATGAAACACCCAGCCACGAGCCCAGGCTGGCCAGGGGAGAAACCTTCACAGCTTTTCCCACCTCTGTGTGGAGGTAGCTCATACATAAAACTGGGATTCTATGTCTGCTAAAGGTTTGCAGGCTGCCCTTAGCCCTGACACTGCTCTGGGCTGTGCTCAGCCTCTGCACTCGCCAAATGTGAATTTTAAGGGTCGTTCTTCCCAGTGTGGAAATACCTGCTTGACAGTGCTGCTTTGCTTTCATCTCATATTACAGCTCTTCTGTGGCTCAGTTTGCTTCGCTTACTACTACAACCACTCAGTATGTTATCAGCACTCAATAAATACCTCAGCCATCTCGAGGTGAGATAGAAGATATGAAATATGAATGCATTACTGTTTTTTTGGTTTGGGGTTTACAAGATGTTTAATCTATCACAACATCTCAAAAGGCAGCACAGTCGCTACTGTTTAAAATTTGTGTTTTACCCTGTGGAAGGGGGTGGTGGCTGTTTGCTGGCATTTAATGTAGCAGGAGTGACGACCGGAATGCTACAGGTCACTAAAGGACATTGGCAACAAAACTGCAAACACCTGGCACCTTTAAAAGGATTCCTTCCATTCAAAGCTTAAGATTTATGATACCATATTATTCAGGATTTGCACAGAAGATAAACAGAGCTGCTGCTTTTGGTCTCAACAAAGCTCAGTCCTTCTGAACCTGATAGAGAGCAGCATGGTTTGAGGTATTGGTAACTCTGATCTTTCTGTTCCTGCATGGTGCCCAAAGAATAAAAATGGCCTGGCTCTTCCACTTCTGGGGCCAATGTGGGCAGGTTCAAGTTCAAGCTGTCCTAAGTCAGCCAAAGCCTAGCTGGCTCATTGAGCAAGAGTAGTTAAGGCACGTAAGAAGATGGTGTGGCTAACATTATCTTCAACTGCCTTTGACTCCATGGTCATACATGCATTTATAGAGGAGCAGGCAGAGGAAATGAAGGCATGAATGAAGCAGTCAAAAAGCCCATCTCCAGATCCATAAAACCTGTCATGCATGTCTCTGTACAAATACTGCAGTCTAGAGGTTAAAGCAGTGGCACTGCAAGGATTTCACACAGCCAAATTTCTTTTACAAAGAAGGCAAACTATTGGAAGCTACAGACAAACTGTTCCAAGCACATTTTTGATCAAGGTCCGTTTGGGGTGGGCAGTGACCAAAGGGACAGCAACGGCAGCCCAGTGGCACACCTTGGACCATGAGGAGTCACTAGATGTGGCGCAGAGTCTGGCAGAAATTAGAGCAGAAAGGTATAATTGGCAATGTGCTGGGGAGGGAAGGGAGTTGATGGGATTAAGAAGCCAGAAAGGGGGCACAGTGGCCTCTTCCCCCATGGTGACTGGCCACCAGCATCATAGACAGTTGGCAGTGCCTACATCAGGCCACTTGGCTGCGTGGCATGAGGGGCACTAGGGCTGGGGAGCAATCCCCCTGCCCAGACCCAGCCTACGACAGAGGAGCAACGAGCAGCTTCAAGACCCTCATCCTCAGTGTATGAGACCTGACAGCATAGCTGAACTTCCCATCATGGACCCTGGCCCAATGAAGTCCAATTCAACTTCCAGGCAAAGCTGTACAGATGCTTGCATCCTTCCTAAGGCAATGAGGGGCTGGGTGAGGCAGGAATATTCTCATTTCCCTTTAATTGTCCAAATACCCTTTGCCCTGGAGACTTTGCATAACATGTGTTTGCCAGGACAGCTGGACAATATCCATCAGCCTGCCTTGGCTGTGCTGCAGGGAGTATTTCCAAAAGCAGCTTGGTGACATAGGTGCTCGTATCATCTTGCAAGTCAACAGGACTTGTACTCCTTTGGAAACTTTCTCTCTACGTGAACAAAGGCCTTTAAATATTTTTAAAGCCACTCCAGAGGCACACAAATATTTGGGAACAGTCAGCCCTATTTTAGGAACCCTTAAAAATGTTCACATCATGCCACAGATCAGTGTGGGTCTGATGCCTCCTCTGAAGGTTGTTTGTTTGATCTGTTTGCTGTTCTGATCCCTCTTTCCTCCTCCTCTTCAGCCCCTGTAGAGAAGAGTGGTGACATGATTTATAGATGTATTTCAGAGTATTTGAATATTTCCAGCTGGCTACCTCATTCCTGCTACCTGCTCCAAAGGCTGCTGTACCAAGGGCTCCATGATCGAAGAGTCAGGACAAAAGAATCTTCATCTTCTCTCCCAAGACAGCTTTAAAAAAAGTCATTTTCTTCTTCTATTATTTCTTTGTCTTGTTGTTTTACTGTTTTCCCCTGTGCAGACAGCAGCATTAAGCCCACTAGAGAATGAATGAATATCAATGAGGTAGGGCAAAGATGGAATATGCAGCAGGTCTTTCACAAAGTTATAATGAAAATGCCTACAGGGAGGCAGATAACACACACATCCCCCTGTACACACACACCATTTTTGGGAAACATCTACATTTACTGAAAAAAGCCTCCTATGTGGGCATATTTCTAAATGTCCATTCAAGTTCAAGGTGCACCCACTCTTTTAGCAATTTTACATAGCAATTGCCTCCTTTCTGTTAAACACAGAGGTGCAGCCAGAGCCCAGGAATGCAACAGGCTGGAAATACTAGAAAGTTATTCCCAGACTCTGTTCTGAACTAACAAATCAAGGACTATTTCTGATTGTAAAAGGCATCATTTGGGTATTTATTAAAGGATTTATTCCTTGCTAGCAGGAAAAAAAGAAGGAGAAACCTGTTTCTAACAGAGAGCAGAAATAGAGAGAAGGAGAGAGAGGTATCTATCCCGTCATAAAGATGATGCCAGCTACATCCTTCCTTCAAGACTTTCTGTTTGCCCTCCGTCTGAGCTCAGCCCCTTGCCCGGAATGTCTTTTGGCAGCATAACCTCCTCTGCAGCTATGGGGATACCCTCATAGCTTCCAGTTTTATTAAAAAACAGGATGGAACCAAGAGTTTTTGTGAGACAAAGACTCGAGCCCAAAGCTGGGGCACAACACCAGTGTCTGCAGCAGGAGCTGGTGGGTCCCTGGATAATTTCTTTGTCCCACGCGGCCCTGCTCCTTTCCGCAGTCCCCCAAACAGCAGAGAAACAGCTAGGAGTTACAGGATATGATTCCTTTACAAGGCTGTCCAGGTAGGACCCAGCTCTTGGAGGCTTTAACAGCCTCAGTAAAGGAGAAGTGACTTGGTCACAGAGAGGAACAGACCAGAAAGTAGAATTTTCTGTGAAGATGTGAGCAAAGAAACACAACTCTGCCCCCCTCCCCGCACTGAAATATTCACCAAAAAATAGCCAGCTTTAAAATAAAATCTTAGTTAAAAGCTAGTTGATAACTCAGTTTTTGAAAAATGTGACTGCTAGGCTTTTCACTGCAAAGAAATGTCTCACGGAGGAGTAAACATTTTGTAAGCATTGCGAGCATTTCTTGCAATGGAAAAAAAAACATTTCCCATGGAAATTTCTGATGGTGAAAACAGGCCTTTCTGACAGGGAAGCATAAACAGAACTGGCTTCTGGTTTCAGCTCTTTGCAATCTGTTCCAATCTTACCAGGCAAAGGGGCAGGGTAGCTCCCAGGAGGGCTCGGCAAGGGTTCATCAGCCCAAAGCTCTGCCTAACCACCTCCTGAAAGCCACTGTGGGACACAAGGGGTGGAAGTGGTCATACAGCACATCCCATTCTGACAACATCACATACGCAGCAGGCAGAGACTTTGATGCCATTTGCATGTAGGGTTTGAGGATATGATGGAAAGGAATGGCTGGATGGCCTTGAGTGGCCAGTTAGCTGACAGCAATAAGTTGGACTAAAAGGAGGGGGGAAAATATTAGGAGCCATGAAGCATGATACAGAAGCTTGCCAGTTACTGATGCATGGGGTCGAGATGCTGTTAAGAGGGGTAAAAAAGCTGCTGTGTGAGGGATGGCCAGCAAGAGAGCCCAGGGAAAGAAGGAGGAGGCTCTGCCAGGGCAGCAGCATGCACAGATGCTCCTGCCAGCCGGTTGTGCTACTTCTCTCATCCAAACGCTTGCTGCCATCACATCTGCTCTAAGCACAAGGCCGGCTGTAAGTGTAAATGCAGCTTTCTCATATGGCTCCAAACAGAAGTAGAAGAGGCTGCAGGAGTGTGTCAGTGGGCTGGGGGAGCACAGGCAGCACGGGCAGAAGATGCTGCCTCTCTTGCAAACCAGTCCTAGTATTAACTCTACAAGGCTAAGAATCAGACGGCAAGAGGCTGCCAAGTTTTTCCAGGAAGCACATTTTTGCAACTGAGCAATGTTTGTTGACTTGTGTTTTGTATGTAAATACTTTCCCTTTCCCTGACTATGGTGGCAGCCCTCTTGTCTACACCTAGAACGCTTTGAGCATCACTAGTAGCAAACAGAAACATAATTGTTGCCTCTGCCATGGCTGAAAACCATTTTCTCTTCATCTTCTTTCTGAACAGTGTGCTAATCACCGGGGAGCTAAGAAGAGTTTTGGGTTTTTTGGTATGATAAAAAACTCAATGCTGCCCTCTGTCAGAAATACAGCAGTACTGGTCTTAAATTGCTTGTCCTTAATCAAGAAGTATGAAGGGTTCTTTCCATGGGGTGCTTTTAACCTTAAATCCCCCTCATTGTATCTGAATCCATTCATAAAGGCAAGGAGGCAATCCAATTGCTTTCTGTGGTGCTATTTCATATGCTAAACTTATGATGGTGATTAATAACACACCTCAGCTCCTCAGTTATTTCCAGTGATGGCTAATCTAAGGATGACTTAATGAAAAGAAGACATATTACTGCCCAGGTAAAATAAAGAAATAGTGCTGTTACTGTTTTTGTTTAGGTGCAGTTTAAATGGAAGTACACATGGGCTTTCCTTTGAAAGCTGATTAAACTAGTATGTAGGATGATTTTCCATTTCATGAAGGCCAAGGTGAGGGCAAGTCCCCCAGGTATAGTGGGAGAAAGACAATCTCCCCTGGACTTGCATAGCCCCCCACCTCAGTCCTATGCAGTGTGGCTGCCAAATGTGTGGTGGTGTCCATCCCGTGGGCACAGGGCTTGTGCCGGCTGGACCTCTGCCCGGAGGTGGGTTTCACACAGCAGGAGCAGTGATTGCCTTTAAAGGGAAAAATTACAGTTCTTAGCAATGTATCTATCAAATAAATGGCAAATCTAGAGCTGTTTGGTTCCAACACACTGTGCTGTCGTCTCTGAACAGTAATCAAGAAAAGAGTGCTGTTACAGGGGACACTGCATAAGTCACCTCTCAGCAAGGGCTGGTGAGAGTTACACACTACAGGTTCAAAGATAGCTGCCTGCAGCCCCTAGAGAGTGGGATGTGTGTGCAGGGCACCACACAACTGTTCCTGGAGCACATCTGAGGCATCTCTTCTCCAGCACAGTGTCCCGCAGGCAAATGAGTCTCTCTCTGCAAGTGGAGGGGATCAGATGGTCAAGAGGGCAATGAGAGCTTCCCTTTTCCTTGCATCAAACTATGAGTCACCTTTGCACTTCTGCTGGGGTCACTAACATGCAGTCCTTTCACCTCTCCATGATGAGATGCTACGGGGAAGCCCACTCTGCAGGTAACCTGCCTGAAGCCAAAGCAGGTCTGCCCTTGAAGGCCACTTTGGACAGCATGGCCACACTCTCCAGCACAGGCTGGCAAGGCCGGCAGCCAAGGAAAGGAAATCTGCACTTATAAAACATCACACTTGGTTTGGAGCCACAAGCACAAAGCACCAGGGTTTGTTGCTTTTCAGGTAAGTGTTGCCCTTGAGAAGGCACAGAGGTCTGGGATGAATTTTCCTGAACACTGACTGAAGAAGCCACAGATTTCTCTTGGTTTCACAATGAGTCACTGAAACTTGAGAAAGGCAATTCACCAGGGAAATCAAAAGGAGTAATTAAGAGAACATAGTAATTAAAAATGTATCTTAAGAGATCCTGTACGTGACATCCACACCAGATGGAGAAGCATGCTTTTACCCCCCCCCCAGGTTACACAAAGTCTGGAGAAAGATGCAGCCACGAAGTCACCATGGCTACAGATTCACAAAACTGAAAGCGATGAGAAGTCCTGCTCTGCCATGACCACAGCATGCCTCTCCAAGCTGCAACTATTTAATTGACCCTGGATTATGCAATTTAAAAAGAAAGAACACCAGAAAGTCCTAATATATTCAGGGATATAAAAGTAGACAGATTAAAGAAGGTATTTTAATATATGCACATTGTACAGCGTGTGTAGAGGAATAGATATTACGTTATTGGACTGTAAATGGAGGCACTCATTATGCAGTCCTCATTCCACATCCAAAACTTCTGCTTAGATTTGTTTATACCACCTTCTGTCCTAGAGAGGCCTGCATTTAGTATGCTGATTTATTACGTGTGCATGTATACTAAGCTGTAGTTGTGATATATCATAAACCCTACGTACTAATTATCACATGCTAATGTAGCAAATTATCCATAAATTAGTTCCCATCAAAAGCAGATTTCCTGTGCATACAGGGTGCCAGATACAAACCCATGTGGTCTGATCAGAGTGGAAATGACGGATGCATAATAACCACTCGAATACACTTCCCATACTCTTTTGCTGACATAAATCCTAGTGATAAGAGCATAAGAAACCACTGAGGGTTTTAACATCACCATGTTTACTGCGTACAATAACGCAACTGGATTTCACTGTCTGAATGCATTCCCAAGGGCACACTGACAAACAGACATGGTTTTAGGGTGGTGGAAGTAAAATCCAACCTCATTTTTCAGATTTCTTAAGGTGGTTTGCTATTTTTCCAAACACCATCTTAATCTCATGCTGAAGAGCTGTCACAGCAAACTTAATGGGCAGTATGTTGACTGTATAAACAAGTCTATAGGCAGAAAGAAGCTGTTTGGAAACACAGGCTGTGTCTACAGTAGGCAGTAACTCACCTAAGGGTCGAGTCAGAGTCGGGACCTATTGCTGTCCCTGAGGCTCCCAGTACACAGAACTGTATTGACCCACCTTCCTTGTCCCAGTCACCAGAGAGTTTTCTGTGGTAATGAGGAGGCTGTTCCTCCCTCCTTGAACATGGACACACGAGGGGCCAGCAAATTACATCCTTATGCTCATACTTCTTGCACAGATGTGGCTCCTAGCTACAATTTCAGGCTTGCTGAAGGTGCATGGATGAAAGTACAGCAACTTCCACCACTGAGTCACAGAGTCAATTTCATCCCATTGACAGTTTGTGCTCTTCTGAGGTGAGATTGGGTCTCAGTAGATGCAACAGGATAGCTGACCTTTTTTCTGGGAAGAGGAAAAAAATAAACAAGCCCTTTTGCTCAAAAATCTGAGCTTTCTTTTCATTTTCAAAATAAGGGTTTGTAATTCCTGAGCTACAGATATGCGGTGTAAAAGGTAAAATTATTTTTCTTAGAAACACCTGCTCTGTAGGTAATAACGCATCATAGCACAGAGCAACCTGAGTTTCAGACACCAATTTTCAGTAAACCTGTTACAAGCAGCGTTTTTTAAGGAATTAATTTACTGGCAGCATTTGGCTGCAAAGGATTATAACTGCTGGGCTGATAATAGGACTCAGACATTACATAAACCCTAATTAGAAAGGGAGTCATTTCCCTACCCGTACAAGATTACACCTTAGTAGTGTCACGCTGCAGTCTTGGCTCAATTTCCCTGTAAGTAAGGTCACCAGGGGACTGTAATATCTCCTGGGACGTGCATCTGCAAGTGTTTCAGTGTGAGCTGCGCTGCATGGTGCTCCAATAGCAGCCCATGCACACAATTCCTTTGGCCTGGATGGAACAATCCGTGGGATTCTGTGGCAGCTGAAATGGGTGCTGAAAGTTTAATTTTTAGCTCCTTCACCCTGGTCTTGGAACCAGCCTTTTATCAACATCTGAATTTTTCTGAGCTTTTACTTTCCCCAACAATACCCAGTCATTTAATTGTCCAGAGCATTAAGCTTCCAGTCAGTGTTCCTCACACATGTTTTTGCTGTTTTCCCCTTGAATTGTTCAAACATCAGTAGGGGGCATTATTGTCTGTGGCTGTTTAGTCTCAGAGCCGCTGCCTTGTTTTATAAAAAATCCTTATTTTCTTTTAATTAAGACTGTGTCTGTGAACAGATTGTGTGGCTACTAGAGAATTAAGATCACTTTGGTGGGTAATTCTGCCAGCTGTTAAGGACCCTCGTACCAAAGCCACTGCTGAGGGGCTGGGGCCATATCTACCATACTCGTTATCTATTTGAAGAAATAATCTGCAGCATAAATTTATCTATAACACTCCCATCAGCAGAATCAGGTGTTTATAACTCAGATGAGTTTTGTGACCACCTTCTTTACTAGGCTAAATATCACTGTGTCTCATAAGAAGGAACAAAAGAAGAAAAATACAGTCTACTGCAAGTTAGGTTCAAAGATAGGAACATAACTCAAGGTTTCCACATTGAAGAACAGTGTTTTTTAAATTTAATTTTATAACACTCAGATTTTTAAGAGAGCCCAGTTCCCATTCACCTCCAAATTTTCACAATGTGTTAGCATTAGTGGTTTTCCTCTGGTCAGATTTTCTTTCGTTAATCTTTGACTTTGGAACTAATAAAGTTGTCTTCAAACATGACCTACAGCAGTGGTCTGACATGAGCTTGTGCTTATGCCTTGGATACAATTCATTCACCTACAGAGGATCTAGCAGAGGGATCTATGTGCCACTAAAACCCTGAAAACAGGACTTAAAGAGTCTTTTTGTATACTTTGGCCTTGAGATCACTGAGGGGGTTGAATTTCAATTCAAATTCGACTTCGTATTCAAAATAAAATGTGATTTTCATGCCTGGGCTTTACTCACTAAAAATTTCTATTACAGCCCCAGGACAAAAATGCTAATCCAATAGCTTTCATCTTTCTAGAGTCTCCGTCTCAGCTCACTTTCCAGCCATATTCTGGGGTCTGCTCTGGATAAAAGGATATGCTGCAAGGAAGGCTGAACAGATGGCCTGGTGCTTCTTTAAACAGTTGTGTATTTAGCCACTAACCATTATGAAAGAGTTGGATTTATTTTTATTGCATAGTATTCTCTATGGAATAACTTAGTCATTTTCTCCAAGACGGAACAGATTCCTTCTTTCCTTCATCCCTACTCCAGTTCTCAGGTGAGACCCATCAGATCTGCACCACACAGAGTGAAGCAGTGCAGAGGATTATCCTATCTATTAAATAGAAATGTAGTTGGGGCCACCAGCCTCATCTATAGTAGCACAGGAATTGCCGTCAGGTGCAGCCCCTCAGGCCATCTCATCTGGTGCACTTCCCAAGAGAGAGAACAATACCACATGACTTGGAAAAGCAGCAAGAAAACCTAACAGTGCTGCTGCAAAGGTTGGCTTTGGTGTGAGACCATGAGGACTGGCAGCTTCTAAAGGCTTTGAATGATACATTGCTGGTGAATGTAGCTCTTGGCTGTTCCAGCTTTCTATATGACAGTGGCTGGTTTCATGCCGACAATAAAGCAAACCAATGGTAAAGACTGGGAAATACTAAAAAGCTGCAAACAATCCACACATTTTAAGTCAGGTTCAAGTGAAAGAAGCAATTTCCAAAGTATTGGTTTGCTTGTTTACAGTATTGTATGAGTCCCATACCAAGCATTACTCACTCCAGGCAGCAGTCTTGCCTGTGAGGCACAGTAATTGCAATTACACTTCCTAAAAAAAGTCCAGCACTTTACCTTAAACAATCCAATAGCCTTTTGCCAAACTCACTGCAAGGAACTACTTTTGATGAAATGTTAGAGAAGTCACGACAGCCATCAAGACTGACTTCAGCGTAAGCATCCATTCATGTGCATCATTTTTGCACGTGGAAAAGAAGATTACAGCTCTCTCACCACTGGGTGCTTCTCCACAAGTTAATCACAGCACTAATGTGCAGATGTTCTTTTGATATGACCTTTTTTCATACCCCACACGGCAGGCTGTTTAGGTTTTCTGTGAAGAAAATGGAAAGAGACCCAGTGGATGCCTGAAGTACTGCGTGTTTGTTATTATCCACCTCAGTCATCATAACATTATATGAGTCAATGTGCCTGTGATTTCTTTTCTTTTGAACATCTAATGCAGTCACCACGAGTTGCCACTGCAGTGGTGCTGTCTGTGGAAAATAAAAGGATCAAGGAAAGAGGACAGGTTCAAAATCCACAATTTAAATCCAAACGACACAAAAGGAAGAGTTTAATTTTCTGTATCGTTTCAGGCATGAAGCAGAAGATGTCCCCACTGAAGTCATTTTAATAATATAAATGAGATGGGATGTGTCATCTGCAAGTGAACAATCAGGGGGAAGGCAGTTGCGGTTCAAGGAGTCTGTAGGTGTGCAGAGATAGAGCAGATTCAGCTGGGGATGATTTTTCTGTCAGCAAAAAGCGCAGGAGCAGGGAGCCAGGGCACACTCACAGGCAGAGGTGCTTTGGGAGAGGAGGGGAAATGATGCTATCTGAGAGATGCTCTGCCTTTCTGTGAGCCAAATTCCCTGCCCAAAATGCACAGACAAAAATTACATAATTTTGGCTACCAAAAAAAAAAAGAAGACAGAAAAAAAAGAGAAGAAAAGGAATATTATTTAAAAGAAAACAAAAGGGGACAAAAAAGTGGGAAGGACGTTCCTGTCACCCCGGAGATTCCCCATTCATCCTATGCATAAATTCTCTGGTAAACAGACAGGTTCTAAATTCCTGTTACAAGCTTGATGTACTCTGTTCCCAGCAGAGTGGAGCCTTATTCCTTGTCTTGTTTTCATTTATTTTGCTCTATTAGTTAAACATGGAGCTCTTAGCAACATACTTTTGGGGACAGGCAGAATCCAACAAGGATTTATTAACAAAAATGGCCATTAGCTGGCAGTAGCCCTCCTAATTCACTATTTTCTTTAACTTCTGTAATATTTAGAGCTGTTACTAAGGAGCGGATGGTTCTAGTAAGATGTGTGCAAGTTCACAGGTGCCAAATATTCTGATTTCAAAGCAATGCTGCACAAGGACTGGCAGTAAGCATGCTTGCCTTCTGGATGACCTGGATCAGAATCTCCTAGAAAAGCAAGACAGTTCATTTTCCTTCTCAGTCATGGTTCAGCCCTCAGAAAAGAAGACAAAGAGAGCATTTTCTTCATGGTCATTTTGAGCATCTGAGAAGAAACAACTGAGCCTTTCAGGCTGAAGCCAGTCAGTCCAGCCTCCTCTGTGGAGAAGACCTGCTAGAGGAGTTGTGGGAGAAGCGCAGATCTACCAGCATTTCCCCAGGAGGTAGGCAGTGGGGATCACTGAGAAGAGGAATTGGCCATAACTCACCCCTGCTTAGTTTTGGGAACACCAGTGTTTGTGCCTGCATGAGAACAACCAATTGCTGAAAATGAGAGTAATCTGTTAGAAGAAGAATTGAGGTGAAAAGCAAGCGGGTTTTAGTTTAGGTTTGATGTTTCCCATTGTTTTTCAGGATGGACACAACTCTCAGCTGCAGTCAGTGGAAAGCTGCAATCTTGGAAGGGGGTATAAAGCCTCCCCAATTTCATAATTGTGTATCATTAAAGAAAGGTGACAAATGTTAGGCTCTGCATTGCACACTGGAGCAAAGCTCACATCATATGAAAAGCAGGTACAAAGAGCAACAGGCTGGACTGCTGTCACATCTCAACCATCAAGTGAATGCCCTTCTATGTTCAGACCCCATACCTTTGCAATGGATGTGTAAGGTACAAAAATGTTCTACTTATCTCTAAAACAACTTCCTAAAAGGAAGATGTGGACCCTTTAAACCACAAATGAATGAAGGGCATCATAGGGGAGGGAATTCAGAGAGTGAGAATGATCTGCCAGAAATATTCTTAAAAGGAAAAAACCAAACTTCTGTCCTGTGTGACGGTTCAGTGCCAATGTCAATAATCACTCAGTATTTCAGATGGGTGACCTGGAAGAGATGGCAAAATGCTGCTCACCTCAATGAATTTCATATGTCAGCAAGTTAAGCTTCAGCATCTGAGCTGTCACCTAGAAAACACTGACATGGTCTCCTACTCTAATCAGGCATCTTAAAGCACATTCTAGTGCAAACTACCAGATATTTTTTCCTGAAAGATACAGATGGCTACTTGGGAGCCACAACACAGGCATAAAAAACACAGAAAGCAAATATTGTGCCAACTATAAGCTGGCAGAAAGAACTATTAAAAATCCTGTCCCTGAAGAGCTCATGAATAAAGGAAAGTAGCTCTTCAGAAAAAGAGATGGAGTGTGTGAAAGCAAAGGTGAACCGCATCTTTATTTGTTACCACCAGCCTGAAGAGTTAACTGCTCCTTTATTTTGTTACAGCTACATATAGCAAAAAGGAAACTACTCCTCTGTGAAGACTTTGTTTTGTTATTTTATTAAAGAACAAATGCCATTTCGAGTTACCACTAGCTGATGTGAGTTTTGTTTCTGGAACAACAGCAGGAAGCCCTGTGGTAGGGAAACCCAGCTGATACATCACCTTGGTAATTTTAACAGTAACAAGTAAGTGGTATTTAATTTAGTTTACAAAATCAGGTGCTTAAGATTTAGTGAAGGCAGATCTGCAGCCTCAATCCATCCCCTTATGTCTATAGACTGGAATCAGTCTTTGTACATGCATAGTTCATAGGAAGAGGAAAAAGGAATGTATTGGAGGATGTTATTAAAAAAAAAAAAGTGAATTGATAAATTATGCCTCATGATAAATGGTTCAAATTTAACTAGTCACAGTTCAGGTTACAACAGTCCAGATACATTGAACATTTTTAGTAATGTCTCTTACCAACAATAATTCTCATCAAAGCCAGACACTGTTCCATGTTGGAGGAATTCCTGCCAGCAAGGATGGGAGGATAAAAGAAGCCATGGTGATAGGAAGCCCTCTTTATGGACAGCAGCAAATGTGAGAGGGAAGGTAAAGGCACACAGGGCTGGGGAACTTGAGTCAACCAACCAAGAGGCAGGAATGTCATTGAATATGGGGCTCATTCTCAATGATAGGTACACCAGGCACTAAAGTTGGAGGGCGAGTAATGACAAGACTTGATTAGCAGGTCTCATATCCATCCCATATAGAAGAAGAGTGATCAAATGTATCACATCATTGCCCATGTTCAAGTCATCCCCCCTCTCATGCACTGCCAGCATCGCTCCTGCCAATTCCACCACCACCTCTGGATTGAACAGTGCTCAATGAAGAAGCGAACTGGGCCCTTAGGACCTGTGTAATGCTTCTCACAGGATCTGGGCCCATGTTCTCCCATCTTCTGCCGGAAAGCTCTCCACCTCAGCAGTTAAATGCGTGATGGCGTTGTCATCTTAAATGGGCAGATTACAGAACACCAGAAATAGCAGAGCATCATCAATTCAGCCACTAAATGACATGAGATACTAAGAGTGATGAATCTTTCCTACTCAGACAAGAAATGATTGATTTGAATAATTGCCCAAGAATATTCACATGACACTCAAACACAGTTGCTGTCATGATTACCAATGTCTCTCTTTCTCGCAGCAAGTCTATAATTGGCAGGAGTGTCTCAGATAATTTATACAGTAACAAGATTTTCACACTTTCCCAATTCTGTATAGTTGCTAATATTTCATGAGACAGTCACTTTATCATACAAAGGAGCTTTCACAAGCTTTTGGCACGTCTATTGATGCTGACTGTCACTGAATTTCTCCATTTTCCTGTCTTTTCTATTCATTGTCACCGGTAACCACCTATTCCTTCTTTGTATTGTGGAAGTGTATATTTAGTCATGATATTAGATTAGAATTGATTAGACCTACTTAAAGTCCATATATGAATCTCTCTACAATCCTGTTATGAGGGAAATTCCTTATTTCTCAAGTCCCTCAATAGCATGCTTGTACCTTGTTGTTAAATAAAGGAATGGCTAAATAAATAAGGCATTTATTTACCTAACTGTCCTACACCTCAAACTAAGCAGACCACTCCAAAACCAAGCAAAAGTTGTCACCACTCCACAAGGAGCTAGAGAAGAGCTACCCTTTCTGTTGCTTAGCTGTCACACTGGTGCAGATTTCCACATGCTGCTCACTTCTGTGGTCAGCAGGGTCCAATTAATAGCAGCAAAAAGCAGGGGTCAGTGCCCTGGTTGTAGGACTGGTAAATCTCTTTGTTCTCTTCATACCACCATGAAATTACTAGGTAGCTTTAATTGATACTCTTATAAGTATTAGCAGTCTCTCTTTCTATAGAACTGTCATGTTTGCTTACCTGTTTAACACCACATGTGTTCATCTCACCTCATTTTACCTACAACAAGAGAAACAGAGCATTAACCTTCCTTGGCAACACCAGCAATTGTCCAGCCCTCGGGCTCAAGGAGTGAAACACTGAGAACAGAGATGCGTTTTCAGAACACCAAGTGCCCTCACTGCCTCATAGACACGAGTCACTTCGGCAGCAGCGTTGCTCAGCAGCAGATATTTTATTTCATTTTTTACTCTTGCATGTGGTAGACATCAGCATGTGAGAAATTGATACCGGGTTAGGTACTGATTATTATACAGCTATTACTGGCTGTCAGGTACTCCAGAGAGTGAGGTCACTGCTTGCATTTTCCAAATGAGAGACAGCTTAATGAAATCTTGCTCTTCGGAGGCAATAAAGTGTCTATCCTCTCCAAACAAATTCATACACCTGAAGTAGAATAATATGAACATGTATAATTTCTTTAGTGACTTACATGAATTGTTAAGAGAGTTTTGAGGTATGTAGCACTTTCAAAATCCCTCATTCAGCTCTCTCTGCTGCTTACATTTAGAATATGCCAACCGGATGTGCAGAGAGCTATTAAGCTGTCTTTAGTCCCAAACGGCTTCACTGCCATTTTTGGCTGAAACAGTGGGTTTTGGCAGAATGATCAGACAGCAGCACACTTCATGGATGTAGCTTATTACCTTTTACAAGACTTGACTCACTGGTGCTCATCCAGTTTTACATACTGCCTGGTCAGCTCACAAGCTCTGCTGAGCTGTGACTACACCACAGGCAGACTGCCACATCCCTTGGGCTTCTGTGTACCTCTACATCCATCTAATAAAATTTACAAAGCTGACATTTAACAAAATCTGGGCGTCTCAATCCCAGCAAGATCCTGCCAACAACTTGTATAGATGCTTCTGTCTGTCCTGGTGTAGAAAGGTTAACAGCACGGGTACCCACCAAATATTAATTTGTGCAGCACACACAGACATAGTGAAAACTGAGGGATAGCAGAGGTATTAGGCAAACATACAAAAAAGCTGAGGGTACATCGCACAGAAACACACACCACAGAAGATGGTTGATCTAGTTGACTTCAGCTGAGAAGGCTTGGAATGCTGCAGTCTAGCATGCAGGCACATCAGCTGGATGGGGGCAGCCCCCAGGACAGAGGCGTCTGACATTTTCTCATTCAAAGAGGTTGCACATACAAAGGGACATACAATCCAAATGCAAAATATGAGATGAGGATGTGTGAGGTGGAAACATTTCAATGTTTGCTTGAAGCTGGAGATAGAGCTCTACCTGTTGGACTGTAAAAGGTAGCTTGACTATTCTAGCTCCTAACTGTAAGGCCATCCTCTGTCCTGAACAAACATATCAGAAGTAATTTGGGCAATGTAAGTGTGTGGTATCATATTGAAACTCAAGTTTGAGCCAGCCCTCTAGTTGTCATTACACCGATTGAGGGCGTCTTATAGAGTCATAGAATTATAGAATGATTTGGGTTGGAAGGGACCTTATGGATCCTCTGATTCCAACTAACCCACCATGGGCAGGGACACCTTCCACTAGACCAAGCTCCTCAACGCCTTATCCAACCTGGCCTTGAACACCTCCAGGGATAGGCCATCCACGACTTCCCTGGGCAACCTCTTCCAGTGCCTCACCACTTTCACACAAATTTTCTTCCTAATATCTAGTATAAATCTCCCCTCTTTCCTTTTAAAACCATTTCACCTTGTCCTATCGCTGCACTCGATGATAAAGAGGTCCTCCTTCAGCTTACCTGTAAGCCACTTTAAGTACTGGAAGTCTGCTATAAGACCTCCCCAGAGCCTTGCATTCTCTTCTCTTCTCTTCTCTTCTCTTCTCTTCTCTTCTCTTCTCTTCTCTTCTCTTCTCTTCTCTTCTCTTCTCTTCTCTTCTCTTCTCTTCTCTTCTCTTCTCTTCTCTTCTCTTCTCTTCTCTTCTCTTCTCTTCTCTTCTCTTCTCTTCTCTTCTCTCCTCTCCTCTCCTCTCCTCTCCTCTCCTCTCCTCTCCTCTCCTCTCCTCTCCTCTCCTCTCCTCTCCTCTCCTCTCCTCTCCTCTCCTCTCCTCTCCTCTCCTCTCCTCTCCTCTCCTCTCCTCTCCTCTCCTCTCCTCTCCTCTCCTCTCCTCTCCTCTCCTCTCCTCTCCTCTCCTCTCCTCTCCTCTCCTCTCCTCTTCTCTTCCCCAACCCTGTACTTCCTGCACTGAGGACTCCAGAACTGACCAGGGTACTCCAGGTGAGGTCTTACAAGAGAAGAGTAGTGAGAGAGAATCACCTCCCTCGCCCTACTGGCCACACTCAGCTTTCTGGGCTGCAAGTGCACATTGCCAGGTCATGTTGAGCTTCTCATCAGCCATCATCCCAAGTCCTTCTCCTCAGGGCTTCTCTCAAACCATTCTCCACCCAGCCTGTAATTGTGCTTGGGATTGCCCTGACAAGGGGCAATGGTCCCATGTTGTATTTACCAGCCTTGTACAGATGTCTTGGGCAACCTCAGCTGTCTCAAATGGCACTGGGCACCTCTGTCTGGGCACCTGAAGTGACTGTCTCTGCTACAAACATATTCACATTGCTTTCACTAGGTATCCCACATCAAACCTTGTACATTAAGGAAAACATTTCCCTAACTCTTACAAGCAATAGACTTTAACAGTGTGGGTCTAACTTTTTACTCCACGAACAAAAAATGAACTATTTTGCATGAAAAGATTATCGGATTATGCTCTTTTGCCATTGCAGGTTATTCTGAAGCAGATGTACCAATAAATCACCGCAATCCTATGAATATTTCATGGAAACACATTTCAGCTTACGGGTGTTCTTTTTTTTCTTGAATGATTATGTCTGTGTCTTTGGCCATTCATCGTCTGCTATATGTGACTGGCCACTTAATTCAAATTACTGTAATGTCTGGCTTTTTGACTGGTTCATTAAATATTTCATAACAAGGAGCAAAAGAAGCACTGCAGATGAAATTTATGTGAACATGCAAACAGGTATTTGTGAGATCTTAGTCAAGATTTCTACTCACAAGTGCTTTGGGAAAATTAATAAGATCTCAAAACATTTTTTAAATAAGTAGTGACTTTTTATTCCAACAAGTTTTAATGAAAATGGTAACAATGATGATTATATTGCACTACTGCTCTAGTTATAAGGATGCAGGTCCAGCATTCTGAAGTCTTTCTAGGACTAGAGTACAACTCGTAAACCTAATGACAAACAGAGTACATGGAGTCTCCTTGCAATGGATTTCATAGTGTAAGAGTAGTTGAAGAAGCTGTAGAAAACTAATCCAGAAGCCTGACATTTGCCCTATCAGTCTAAGGAAGCTCAACACTAAAATGCATAGAGACTGCAATGAAATTGAATTTAGAGTAGAACAAGCACTACTGAAACTCCTCACCTCTTGTGTGTATCTCTTATAACACAAGTTAGTTCTTTGGATCATTAACTACAAAATCTGCAAGACAGAAATATACGCTCAGGGAAGGAGTACAAGGCATTAAATTTGATTTCCCCCAAATGATTATGAGCTTTTTCAGGGGCAAACATTTCAACTGTTAAAGTTTTACATTAATTTTCTGCATGCATGTTTAGTGATCCTGTCACTTTGGGAGCATTTAATTACGCATACAAACAGCAGCTACCGTGAAAGATGCTACCAAACCATTAACTGTCATTCTCATTGACTGGGAGCACTGCGTGGGGTGTGGAAATGGAAAACTCCCGTTAGAAATCAAAAGCCTCAGTGAACTGAATGACAAAAACTCAGTTGACTTTGCTAGAGCTGGGTCAAGCAGGGATGCCATATGCACCCATGTTCACATGTTCAGCCAATTTGGCCTCTTGTTCAAGCTGTAATAATCTTGGGTTGCTCTCATGAAACTGACTTGACTGAACCACACCAAGTGAAGGTGACCTGCAGCTGCTGTGGCATTTCGTCTGGTAAGGATATGGATACCTGTTATCTGTCATGTTTTCCTAGTGGATTTGAAGCCGTGGCTCATAAGAAGGATGTCGCCTTCTGCTTTAGCATGTATGGATGAAATCAAGAGGCTGGGGAGTATGAGGAGAAAGCAAAGAGGCTCTTGGGCAGAGAAAATTGAGGGTGAGGAAGGGACCCTGAGGGACAAACAAAGGTCAATGTGGAAAGGCAGTGGGAGGACAGCAGAAGAGTGAAGCGGAGGTTAACGGAGATTTAGGAAAGAGTTGAGGAGTAGGGCGTAAGCAATAAAACAGACTGGTGAGAAGCAAAGCAGTTGAGGAAATTGACTGGATAGGGAGATGGGGACTGGGGAGAAAGCTGTGGGGGGGGAACCATCAGTCTGAGATATGAGGTCTATACTAAAAACCCCATTGGGGGAACAGGTTGCCCAGGAGTTGTGGATGCCCCCTCCCTGGAAGTGTTGAGGTCCAGCTGTATGGGGCCTTGACCAGCCTGGTCTGGGTATGAGTGTCCTTGCCCATGGCAGGTGGTTGGAATTGGATGGTCTTTTGATACAAGAAGTAGGTATTATTACAAAAAGTGCAACATTTTGATTTAAGCTAAAGTAGAGTTAAATTCATTTAAGTAACTGTATTTTTTGAAAGTTATACAGATTGAAAGTTTTCTCGATAGCATGCTTTTTATTTTCAAATAGTGCTGTTCCCACGCATGTAAATTGGAAACATATATTCTCTCCTCAGCTCCTGTCTCGTTACGCAGATTGATGGAAACCATGCCCTCATGCGTCCAGCGCTGAAAGAAAGGATATTTGCTTTCTAAGACTCCAAAAGTAGTCTTATAGAGTTTATTTGCCGGCTTTTTACGGCATCACTTCAAGGTTCCTTGCAACCCAAACCATTCTACGAGGGATCTATGATGAGGGGGCCATTGCACCCCGGAGCCCCAGAAAACTACAACTCCCAGAATGGCCTTTTGCGACTGAGCACGCGTGTCGATTGGCCACGCCCCCCGCCCAATCACCGCCCTCTCCGCGCGACAGGCGGCCCCGCCCCCTCCCGCCCCCATTCACCGCCGCCGCCGGGGGAGAGGCAGCCCCTCCCCTCCCAATCACCGCCCTCCGCCGCCGCCGCGCGCGCGGGAGAGGCGGCCCCGCCCCATTCACCGCCGCCCTCCCCGCGGTTTCCCGGCGCAGCGACCGCTGCCTGCGAGGAAGGGGAGGAGGAGGAGGAGGAGGAGGAGGAGGAGGAGGAGGAGGAGGAGGAGGAGGAGGAGGCGGTGCCGCCCGCTGCGGGCGGGGAGGGGGAGGAGGTGGCGGCTGCTGCCATTGATTGGCGCCGCGAGGCGGCAGGTGAGGCAGCGGGGGGCGGCTGTGGGGCAGCCGAGGGGACCGGGGAGGAGCGGGAAAAGTGAGTGAATGGGAGGCGGCGGGGACCGGGGCGAGGGCTCTGGTGATCAGCGGGGGATGCACAGTGGGGAGGCACGGGGCGGGCAGGGGGGCGGAATAAGTCGTAGAGTAGAGGGGAGAAATAACCCATGGCGGGGGAGGGGAAAGTAACCTTGCGGGGGGCGGGGGGGAAATAGCCCGGGGCAGGGGAGGAATAACCCGTGGAGGGAGATAACCCATGCGGGGG